>JADHKI010000005.1:104973-641213 GCA_019925645.1 Graphilbum cf. rectangulosporium
GGTAACTTGGGCGGGCGGGGGGCTTCCCGGTGGCGGGCCGGCCGGGGGGCCCCCCCCCCCCCCCCCCCCCCAGCGCAAGATTGCTCACGGTGTTGTAGGGATTCGACGAGTTTCTGAACCTCGTCCTGGACGATGCCGTTGTCGTGGGCCAAGTGACCAAGACACAGCCAGAGGAGACGCGGAAGCGGCTGGGTATGTGTGCTTTTTATTTCTCTTCTTCGTCTCATCCCGCCTCTTTTCTTCTCTTGGTCTCTTTTTTTCCTTGTTCGTCTCGTACCGCCCTTTTCCTGCTCCAAACTAACGACCATGGCAGGCCGCATCCTGCTCAAGGGCGACAACATCTCGCTCATCCAGAGCGCGTCTCCCTAAGCTGCGCGGCTGCCAAACTTGAGCCGGGGCAGGAAAGGCCGAGGATCTGGCCGCTGGCGCGGGCTCCGACAACGCTGGCACACAGGCCACGCACGCATGCCTTGCTCTCGGGAGAGATTGACGAAAAGGCGAAACGGCAAGGGCAGCCGAGACAGGTCGGCGTTTGCAACCCCACGGCCAACAGGGGCACTTTTCGGGCGACATTTATCCAGCGAGAGGGGGACTGCGCTTCTATGGGTTCCTGGCATCTTGTTCAAAGTAGGAGAGAAATGACGAGGCAACGGTTTTCGCGCACAAAAGGGAGCATTCTATACACGGACCAGTCAAATACACGGCAAAAAGTAACAAATGGGATTTTTTGAAAAAAAAAAAAAAAAGGTCAAGACGTTGAGTCCGACGCTGAAGCTATTAACGCACTTGTGCCAAGGGCGACCTGAATACAATCCCCCGCTCAACCGCTCTTTACGCGCGGTGCCTTGTCGCAAAGCTGTGCTTGACACACAAGGTGTCCCCCCTGGTCCTTCCTGTTGGTCCCCCCCGGTTGGTCCCCGTGATCGCCGTAAAGGATGCTGTTGCGGTTTCGTTCTTTTTCTTTATTAATTCCCCCTTCCCCCCAAACCCGTAATGCATCGAGGCTTTGCAAATCGTGTTGCTGCTGGAAAAAGAATAAAGGAAAAAAAAATTACAAAAAGAGAATTCCCGGAAAAGAGCTGCTTCCTGACTGTTGAACAAAGTAAAAAAAAGAGTCATATTGAACAAAGATGGCAGTGGACGCGGCATTACCGCCTTGACGGGATGGCGGCGTCTAAGCATGCGACGACCTGTCCTGTCAGCAGAGTATTTTTTTGGAGAAAAGGGAAAAAAAAAAAAAAAAAAGTCAAGAAGGAGCGTACCTCGTCGCCGAGAATGCCCTGGTTTCGTAGGTAGCGGCCGATGCCGCGGACCAGCTCGACCTGCTCGTCGGGGGTCAGGCCGGTAATGGCCAGCTCCATGACATGGCCGAGGCCTTCCTTGTGGGTGGCGATGAAGCTGTGGTAGTACAGGTAGGCGAAGAAGCCCATGATGAACTGGCAGTCCATGCGGTCGGTGATGCCGCCGTGGCCCGGGATGGAGTCGCCAAAGTCCTTGATCTTGAAGGTGCGCTTGAGGCCCGAGGCAAAGAAGCCGCCAAAGGGGGCGATCAGCGAGGCAAACGTGGCCAGCAGGACCGTGTGCAGCTGCAGCGGGGCCATGCTGACGCTGAGCTGCTGGTACTTGAGCGGCAGGAAGAAAAAGTGCGGCATGGTGTAGGTGCGCGGGAGGAAGACGGGGTTCGGGTCACACTGGAGGCCGGTGAAGATGTTGGAGCCGAGATCCTGCACGTGTCAGCGTGGCCAGTCGGGGGGGAAGAGAAGATTCAGAGCGATTCAGAGCGAAGATTCACATAAAAGAGCCAACACGACTTACATTGACGGGGCAGATAAAGTACTTGCTCTTCATGAGGATGTGGGCGAGGAAGACGCCAAAGATGACGGTCATGACCCAGGCGCCGACGAAGCCCTCGACGGTCTTTTTGGGCGACAGCTTGATGAGCTGGGTGCGGCCAAAGGTGATGCCGCAGATGTAGGCAAAGATGTCGTTGGTGATGACCAGGGAGGCGGGCAGGAAGAACCAGATCATGCCCTCAAAGATGTTGTTCATGACAAAGTGGGCCTGGACGACGATGAGGTAGAGGGCCATGTGTGTCCAGGCGAACTGGGTGAACTGGAACTTGTAGTGGCCGGCCTGTAGCGACATGACGAAGAAGACGAAGCCTGCAGAGTCAGCAGACGGCCAGACCAGATGGGCACCAGAGAAGATGGCCGGGCAAGATGGCCAGCAGCAACGTACCAATGACGTAGAGGACAAAGCTGATGAAGCGGTGGTGGGTGGCCAGGGGCAGCAGGACCTTGTCGACGAGGACAATGTGCTTGAAGTAGTAGATGACGCTCTCGCCGTAGAGAAAGTACATGGTGGTGGCGAGCCAGTACCAGTTGAGGCTCTTGGTGGAGCTGAGCTGGCGGGCGCGGCTGGGGACGTTGGCAATGGCAATGACCTCCTTGAAGGAGACGATCTGGACGGCGGTGACGATGAGGATCATGTAGATGTGGCCCATGAAGAGGGCGGCGAAGAAGCCGCCGATCATGACAAAGGTCCAAAAGGTGCGGGTGATGAAGTTTTGCTTCTTCTTTTCGTACTCGGCGGCCTGTTCCTGTTCGGGCGTCGGTTTCTGCACAGCAGCGTGGTCAGAAGAGAAGCAGCCTGGCGGCAGTTGGGACGACGCACCTCGGCCACGAGGGCGCCGGCGCCGGCGCCGGCGGCGCCGCCAGACTTTGAGGGCGACGAGCCCTCCTCGCTGACGTCGCTGAAGCTGGAGCGGCGGTCGGCGTGGCCATTTTTGTGGTTCGGGAAGCGAACGCCGCGGCGTGGTTTCGCCATTGTCGGGGAGGGGGGGGGAGGGGATTCGGAAAACGGCGACGAGGAGATGGAAAGGTGGCAGCAGGTGGTGGTGGTGGTGGTGGTGGTGGTGGTGGCGGCGGTTGAATGGATGTGGGCGCGGGTGAGACGTGGCGGCTCGTGGAAGCTGGTAAAGTTTTCCAAATTGGTCTTAATCCCTGCTCGCGGAGTCGCAGCAGCGGTCGGACAGTTACAAGATACCGGGGGCCCTACTCCCTTACCCTACAGAAGCTCCAGCTCGCTAGAGCGCGGGCGCGTTAGCGGCGTTAACGGGAACCGGGCCAAGTTGGGCTATGTAAGACGGAGCTGGCAGGTCGGCCGAGCGAGAAGCGCAAAACGAGGCGCAAAAACGCGAGGTCAGACGCCGCACACAGTCCGACAGACAATGCTTTGTTGCAGGCAAAGCAATGAAGAGAAGCGACGGCGGTGCGGCCTTGACAAAAAAAAACCTCGGGAAGAGAAGAAAGCAGAGTAAGTAAAAAAAAAAAAAACAGGAGACAGGTTGCTGGGAAAAATACCTAGGACGTTTAGTGAGCACGTGCGGGGCTGAGAGAGATTGCCAAGCCTGTCGGGCGAGTTCTGCTTGCTGCTGCTGCTGCTGCGTAGGTGTGCGGCACTCTATACGTGTGTGAGTTGGCCTGGCTATGTTGACTGCCCGTTTGGCCGGCCGTGCAGCAGTCGCGCGCAGTGGCAGGTCGAGAGGGGCAAGTGGTAGGTGGGATGCGACGAGAGAGAGATGGCAGACTGACTTGACTGGCTTTCACATGCTTTTCCTAGTGCACAGTGCGGCGTGCGCGCGTGGCGGAGGCGTACGGTGCGAAGACAAGGCAGGCGCGTTCTGGTGAGATTTTTGGCCATTTCCGGATCGCGGCCTCGACTGCCGGTTGCTGGCCTGGAAAAGATGGACGACTTCTCGGACGACGGCTTTGACGATCTGAACCTTGCCGTACTGCAGGAGCTGGAGAACAATGCGCTGCAGGCGCTGCAGGCGCGGCAGCCGCAGGCGGTCTTCCAGGGGGCGGGTGCGGCGGCGCAGCGGGAGCCCCGAGCCGAGGTGATCCAGATCGACGACGACGTCGACCAGGCGGACGCGGCGGTGCTGCGCGAGCTGGCGCGCGTGCCGGCGCAGCGCTCGTTTGCGGGCCGGCTGGCAGCGGCGGCGGCGGCTCCTCCTCCGCTGTCGCTGCCGTCGTACTCGCAGCGCGGCCACCTGGGCGGCCACCTGGCCGCCGACAGCCGTGGGGGGGGGGTAGCCGGCGGCCGGGGCCGGGGCCCGGGCGGCGGCATGGCGCCACCGGCGGCAGCAGCGGCAGCGGCAGCGGCAGCAGCAGCGGCAGGCGCGGGCCATGCCGCTGCCGGCGATACCATTACCAGAACGGCCACGGCCACGGCCACGGCCACGGCCACGGCCACGACCACGGCCACGGCTTTTGCCACCGCCACCGCCTCCGCCTCGGGCACCGGCGGCGGCATGGACAGCGACGTGCTGGCGGAGCTGCAGGCGCGGGTGCGCACGCTCGAGACGGACCTCAACACGGCGCGGGGGCGGGCGTCGATGATGCACAACAAGTACGCGGCGGCGGAGCGGAAGCACGAGGCGGAGCTGGCGCGGGTGCAGCGGCACAAGGAGGACGAGCTCGAGCAGCAGCGGCGGCGGGCCGAGGAGGCGCTGGCGCTGTACAAGAAGGCGGCGACGGAGCTCGAGTTTGCCATGCAGGACATGAAGGAGGAGGCACAGCGCAGCAAGAAGGCGCGCCGCGATACCGGCGGCGGCGGCGGTGGTGGTGCTGCGCCGCCGGCGCCGACGACGCCGCGCAAGGCCGCTTCCGCTGCCGCCGGCGCCGGCCGCTCCCAGTGGAACAGCGTCGCCGACGGCTTTGACGACGTCGAGCTGCTGCCCAGCCCGAGCAAGGCCGGGGCCGGGGCCGGGGCCGGTGGCGGCCGCCGCCTGCTGCGCGATGCCGGCGGCAGCAGCGTGGCCATCCCCCCGGCCGACCGCACACCCACCAAGGGCAAGCGGCGGCGGCCGGCGGCCGGCAGCCCGTCCGTGCCGCTGCAGACGCTGCCGGCCGATGACGCGGCCGTGTTCGGCGCGGCCGCCGAGTCCGGCCGCGGCACCGCGCCCGTCGCCGTGCGGCACCAGGAGACCAACACGACGGCGTCGCTGGCGCCGTGCGAAGACGCGCCGTTTGTGGTAGGCCTTTTTTTCCTTTCTTTCTTTTTTTGCTCTGTTGTTTTTATTTTATTTTTTTTTTTTGCCATTGTCAACCTCTCTCCCTGCCAGACACTGATCGCCGGCAGTTTCTTCAGGAGATCCTGGACCACCGCGCGCACGCGGGCGCGCCCAGCACGACGGAGCTCTTTGCGCAGTACAGCTTCCCGTCAAACCGCAGCCAGAGCCTGGCCTTTTTGCTGCTGCAGCGCATCCCCAAGCTCGAAGGCACCCAGGGCACGACGCGCCTCATGCTCGACCTCTCGCTGCTCGTGCTGGGCATCTGGTCGCAGTGCTTCCGCGAGCACTACTACGCCCCCGTCCGCGCCCTCGTCGCCCTGCTCGCCCGCATCCTGGCCCGCGACCCGGCCGGCCTGGCGCCGCACATCCTGGCGCCGCTGCTGCCCCTGGCCCAGGAGACCATCTACCTCGTCGCCGGCCCGGCCTTTCACAGCCCCAGCGGCAGCGGCAGCCTGGCCAACCACCCCGACTTTGCCGTGCGCCAGCTGGCCCGCGACATTGACACCGCCGCCATCATGGCCCTGCTCCAGCTCGCCGCCCTGGGCTGCCTGAGCGGTGCTTCTGCCGGCGACGGTGACGAGGAGGACCATGCGCCGGCGTCGCCCTCGTCGCCCTCGTCGCCGCCCTCGCCCTCGCCCTCGCCCCCCCTGGCCCCTGCCGCCCAGGTCTCCTTCTGGAGCCTGATCTACTTTGAGTTTGTGCTGCTGATGCTGTCGTCCAAGCAGCAGCCCGAGGCCTTTCTGCGCATGCTGGCGCTGCTGCGCACGTCTGTGCTGCCCACCTCCATCGGGCCCATCACCAACGACCCGGCCCGCGACCCCAGCGTCGTCGCCTTCTTGCTCATCGACCGCATCAGCCACCACGTCCAGGAGCCGCCCCGCTGGGCCGCGCCCGCCGCCAGCCACCGCGCGTGGGACGTCCGCCTGTCCGCCCTCGGCGTGCTCGACTGCTTCGCCCAGAGCCCCTTTGGCAAGCTCAGCCTGGCTGCCAGCGACCACGCCCTGCCGCGCCTCGTCCGCGTGCTGGCACCCGCCTGCCGCGAGCTGCGCGACCACGGCCACGACACGCCGCCGCCCGCGCCCCTGACCGCGGCCCAGATGCGTGCCTGCTACGGCATCGGCGGCTTTGACCTGGCCGACACGCTTCTGCGCCCGCCCACTCTGGCTCGAGACACCCCGGATGACGACGCCGCCGACGCCGGTGACGCCGCCGCCGCCGCCCGCGACCTCCATCACCTGCCCCTCCTGCTCGCCTACATCTCCGCCACCGTCTCCCTGCTGCACAGCATCGTCACCGACCCCTTTACCACTGCCATGGCCAACCTGCCGGCCAAGCTGGCCGAGTCACGCCACGGCGGCTCCAAGTGCGCCTATCTGCTGGCCATGGCCCGCATCGGCTTCCGCCTCGACCCCGGCGGTCTCGCCGACCACACCTGCCGCCTCGCCCTCGAGCTCTTCACCCTGGCCGCCTCCGCCGACGAGCACGCCGGCTACACCGACTGGTCGCGCCAGGCCCGCGCTCCCTGGACCGCCGGCCGCCAGATCGACCTGCTCGGAGACGACGACCCTGAGAAGACACAGGATATGGAACTCTCCTGACGTCGGTCGCCGACCGGGCCGTTGTCTGGTGGCGAGGCACTGGCGCGCCACGTTTCAGTCACGGCCTAGCTGGAAAAGAAACGGATCAAGACGGAGGATCAAGACGGATCAACTCTGCTAAATCAAACTCTATCGTGCCAAACTAACGCCAAACGCGCATTGCCGTCCATCTCTATCGGAACAACCAACATCAGTCGGCATTGCCGTCCATCTCTATCGGAACAACAAACATCAGTCAGAAAGCGGATGCCGGCGCTACAGGGCCGGGAGGACAATCGAGACAAGCGCCGCCGCAACCATCCCGGCGACAGCTCCCCGGCCCAGGTGCCCGTACACGGACCGGGCAGCACTGTCGGGGGCCACCCCCGTGGCGGCCTCGCCGAGATACCAGGCCCCCATGTCGGTCAGGGAGCCGCCTGCGCTCAGCAGAGCCGCGTTTGGGCCGACGTTGGAGGCCGACGAGCGGAAGGCGCCAAAGTAGGAGTAGCGCTCCAGGTATGGCAGGCGGTCCAGGTACGCGAGGGAGCTGTTGAAGAAGGACTGCGTGGCAGGCAGGGGCTCGTTGTCGTAGGCGAACTCGGTCACCCAAAGGGACGTGTTGGGGAAGCTGCCAGTCAGTGGGTGCGAAAGAGAGGGGGGGGGAGGGGGGGGGAGGGAGAGAAAAACACAGCGGAGAGAGAGAGGGGGTAGCAAGAGGGACGCAGACGAACGCGGCTGAATAGGTGCCGATATGGCTGGCGAGGCTGGCAAAGTCGCCGTACCAGTGAAGCGGCACAAAGTCGTAGGTGCAGTTCTGCGCGTGGCCGGCCGTGCTGATCAGCTCGCTGCAGTTGCCCAGCATCTGGCGCAGCCACGGGACGGCACCCCAGCCGCCGGTGCAGGCGGGCAGGCCGACCTTGACGCCCAGCTTCTGCAGGGGGATCATGTTGGAGACCCAGACCCGGGCGCCGTGGGCGGGGTCGACCTCGCTGCCGCCGGTGGCCGTGGCGCCGTCGGGCTCGTTGAAGGCCATGACGTGGGAAATGTTGGTTCCGTCGGCGATCAGCTGCTTGACGGCCGCGAAAAAGGTCGTGTCCGAGGCGTCGGCGGGCGCGCCCCAGAGCATGGGCACAAACTCAAACGCGTCCTGGCTGAGATTGGCAAACGCGACCGACGGCGCGCTGCCGTAGTTGTAGTACCAGGTCAGGTCGGACGGCGCGCGCGGCCAGATGTAGTTGTCCTGGGGGTACGAGTTGTTGGGCGTGAACACCAGGCCTCGCTTCGCGGACGCGGTGGCGGTGGTGGTGGCGGACGCGGAGCGCGCGAGAGCCGGCAGGGAGAGCATCGAGACGGCTGCGAGAGCGGACACCATGGCGGCTGTCGCGACGGAGGCCTCGTGAACGAGGCAGTCCAAGGGCAGACAAAAGACCAAAAGCAGGCAAAGGCAGACAAAAGACCAAAAGCAGACAAAGGCAGAGTAAAGACCAAAATAGACAGACCAAAGACAAAAACAGGCAAGAGGCAGACCAAAGACAAAAACAGGTAAGAGGCACCAAAGCAGACAAGAGGCACGACGGCAAAGAACGGGCAAGGACGGAAAGAAACGCAAGATGAGGATCGCAAGACAGCAAATCGACGCCGGATACGAGCACGGATGAAGCCAAGTCCGTGACGAGAGACAAGATGGCTGCATGCGCGATGCAGGGGCTCCACCGCAGCCGTAGCTGAGGCCGTATTTCATGCATCGAGCTAGAGCAGGAAGGCGCAATGGTCTGTCTGCCGCGGCGCGGGAAGCAGCGTTTTGCGCCTTTCACGGGACTTTCCGCATTTGGTTATTCTCGGCGTGTTATCTACGCGGTCTCGTTGGCCATGCTCAGGCTTGTCATTGGCTCTTTGAGAGAGAGAGCGCGCATCCTTGTCCTCCGGCTTGACCGTAGGACGTAAATTTATCCTATCGCATCGCATTGGCATCGCCCGAGCTACACGTGTTCTGGAACAACGGCCGGCCGCTGCAGCAGTCAGTCAGCAGCAGCAGCACTGTGGGGGGCGATCAGGCGGGGAAGCTCAGCGTGCCTCGGCAGTGCGGCGGCTGCCCCAGACAACACGGTTTACTGGGTCGGTGGGGGCAGGTGCACCCGGAGATGGAGAAGGCACGACCAACTGTCAATACTCCGTCCTGAATCCGTCGTTTGGCCCGAGGTTTCTCACTCCTATTTTTCTTTCCATCTCACCATAAAAGACCAGCGACCCTCCCCTGAACCCCCAAGCTCGCTTCCCTCCAACGCACAATCTTTGGCATCTTCTCGTCTGCACTCTGCCCGCCATGGCCGACCGTTTAGGCTCCATCCTGAGGCACCTGGCGCCGGGCAGCAGCCCATTGGCCGCCATGTGAGTTGCTTGTTTGGCCGCATCGAGATCTTTATCTCTCTCTCTCTCTCTCTCTCTATCTCTCTCTTTCTCTGTGTGTGTGCTGACTGCCCAGCACCGCCCGAAACCCCGACGACATTGTCATCACGCTGGCCATCCGCACGCCGCTCACCAAGGCGCGCAAGGGCGGCTTCCGCGACACAACGCTCGAGTACCTTGTCTACGCCCTGCTCAAGGAGGTCCGCGAACGCAGCCAGCTGGACCCGGCGCTCGTGGAGGATATCTGCCTCGGCAATGTGAGTGCAGCCAATACGACGCGCTGCTGTTGCTGTTGCTGTTGCTGTTGCTGTTGCTTCTGCTGCTGACACATGCCAGGTTTCCGATGGTCAGTCGGCCTACAAGCTGCGCGCTGCCGCCCTCTCGGCGGGATTCCCCAACACGGCGGGGGCTGTGGCGGTCAACCGCTTCTGCTCGTCTGGCCTCAAGGCCACGGCGGACATTGCCCAGGCCATTGCCAGTGGCAGCATTGAGATCGGCGTGGCCATTGGTGCCGAGTCGATGAGCGCGGGCGGCGACGCGGTCGATCGCCCGTTTGACGAGGAGGTGACCAAGCACAGCCAGGAGTCGGCCGACTGCCAGCAGCCCATGGGCTGGACGAGCGAGAACGTCAGCCGCGACTTTGGCATCACGCGCGAGGAGATGGACCGGTACGCCGCCGAGAGCTTCCGGCGGGCCGAGCTGGCGCAAAAGGCCGGGCTGTTTGACGACGAGATCGTGCCCATTGCGACGCGCGTCAAGGCCGCCGATGGCTCGTGGCAGGAGGTGACGCTCACGCGCGACGAGGGCATCCGGCCGGGCACCACGTTTGAGTCCCTATCCAAGATCCGCGTGGCCTTTCCTCAGTACGGGCCCACGACGACGGGCGGCAACGCCAGCCAAGTCACAGACGGAGGTGAGTGGGGGCGGAAGAGGGTGCAAGACGGAGAAAGAGAGAGGAAGAGAGAGGGAGAAAGAGAGAGAGAGAGAGAGAGAGAGAGCGAGAGAGAGGGAGCGAGAGAGAGACGCTAACACCTGGTAGCCGCAGCAGTCCTGCTCATGAAACGGTCGACGGCGGAGCGGCTGGGCCAGCCGATTCTGGCCAAGTACGTCGGCAGCACGGTGGCCGGAGTGGCGCCGCGCATCATGGGCATCGGCCCGACGGCGGCCATCCCAAAGCTGCTGGCCCAGCACAAACTGACAATGGCGGACATTGACGTGGTGGAACTCAACGAAGCCTTTGCCAGCATGGCGGTGTACTGCCGCGACAAGCTGAACCTGGACTGGGAGAAGATGAACCCGCGCGGCGGCGCCATTGCCCTCGGCCACCCGCTGGGCGCCACGGGAGCGCGGCAGATTGTCACGGGGCTGAGCGAGCTGCGGCGGCAGCACAAGAAGATTCTGCTGACGAGCATGTGCATCGGCACGGGCATGGGCATGGCGGGCCTGTTTGTGAACGAACAGTAGGGAGGGCGTTGGCCCTTGGAACCATATTCAACAAATCTACAGCGTTTTCTGGTCATGTCCGCTTACAGCACTGCCACGGCATAGGGACTGTGTTTCTCACTCCCCGGCGTAGGGACTGTGTTTCTCTGTCAAAGATGTAACGGTCCATGTCTGGGCCGGCATTGTTACGTTTCGCTTTGCTCTCTATGATGGCGCTGTCAACGTTTCGCTTTGCTCTCTATGATGGCGCTGTCAACGTTTCGTTTTGTTCTCTGGGATGGCGTTGTCAACGTTTCGTCTTGCTCTCTGGGATAGTGATTTCAAAGGGGACCCCCGTCACGGCCCTGGCCAGCGCCGGAGCGTCCGGCTCCGTCCAGGGGTTGGAGGAGGGTGAATGCGCCCCGTAACCGTTGCAGCACGGCCATCAGGCGTCGAATATGGCAAAGGCTGGAGCACGTGAAAAGGCGCTGCAGCCACGCTAGGCCGAGCTCAAGGTGACCTGCCCCATTCTGCCAAGTGGCAGGGGCAAAAAGATTCAGAGAATGGCATCGGCCCGAGATTCCAGCAGCTCCAGTGGCTGTGTTGTCGAGGGTAGAGGGAGAGTGAGGTGCGAGTAGTTGGATCGCGAGTTGAGTAGAGTTGAGGCGTTGAGATGGAGTTTGACTTGAGATGTTGAGACGGGATTTGCGCTGACGTTGGGTGAGATTGAGTCGTTGAGATGTTCAGCTGGAGTTGGGGCACTGGAGCCAAGCTGAGCCAAGGTGCTGAGTAATGCTGAGAGACGTTGGACAGATGTGGCAGTCTGATCGAGTCGAAGCGGCACTGCTTGTCCATCAGAACCCCAAGTGGAAGCGGCAGAGGACCCACTGTTTTCTGCCACATCTGAGGCTGCTGATTGGCCTGGCGCGCTGCCGTCGTCTCTTCCCCCCTATTTGCCTCGGCCGTTTCATTTCGCAGGCCGTAAAGGGCCCGGTAGAGTGCAGCCATTGGCTCTGCAGTCCGGACTCTTGGAACTCTTGACGGCACGAAGAGGGGGGGGAGGGAGATTGCACAAGAGTTTGCCGCCTCGAGCTCGCCACACCCATCATCGTCTGGATCACGCAGGGTGAAGCAGGGCAAGGGTCCAAAGAAAGATGAGAGGATGTTTCTCAAGAAGAGCGCGGCCCGATGGGCGGCGCTGTCACCTGGAAGCTGCTGGTGACGGCCTGCGCCTGCTGGTCATGCTTGACGGGCACGTCGCCTGTTCCCGCGCTGGCTGCCGCGCGCCAGGTCCAAGGCATCCGGGCACTGGGCGGCACTTCAACTCTCTGCTTCTGGCTCATGAGTTCATGAGCTCGCGGTGGCGATGGCAGCAACCCCGCATGACCGACATCGTCTGAACCCGGTGGCCCTCGCTCATCACACACACCTCCGCCGGCCCGTCTCAGAACACACATGCCATCGTCCCCCCCAACATACATGCCATTGATTTGTCTGCTACAGCATCCATGATACTTGCTGGGAGATTGTAGTCTGTCATTAGCGTTGTAGCATCTGGTAGTTTGGCACGGCCGGCTGCTGTCACGGCTCCAGGACCCCCGCCGCCTCCCGTCTGGCTGGACAGGGGAGATTGGACATCATGTCGTCCGTCTACAGGATGCTGGGTAGACTTGGGTGCAATCTTGCCAACGGTTTCTGTTGGCATCGTGCCGGCGCGTAGCCCCTATGCCCGGTATAAAGAGGGCGCGGTGTCGCCGCCTTGCACGGCCAGAGCTGTGCAGTGTTTTGTTTCTGTCCCGGACAACGCGAGTGTGCTGCCTGTCTTGCATCGCCAGACGACGACTGTCCTGTCTTGCTATAGTCTGGCTTCCCAGTCCTGTCTTTATAGGCCGGCTTCCCAGTGGAAGAAACGCGACGAAACACTCCTATTGATTTAGTGGGCTCTTTGATTTCGTGCCCCCCCCCCCCCCTTTTTTTGTTTTTCTCCTTGACCAACGTCCGCTATGCGCACCTTTATGGCCACGGCCGTCGCCGGGGCGGCTCTGGTGGCCGTCGTGGGTGCCTGGGACGCCCCGGCGTACAGCGGCTTCAGCCGGATCTGGCAGGACAACTTTGCCGGCTCGGGCGGGACGCTGCCCAACAGGGGCACGTGGAACATTATCACGAACCTGCGCGTCAACAACGAGGTCGAGACCTACACGGCGTCGACGTCCAACCTGCAGCTCTCGGGCGGCAACACGCTGCAGATTGTGCCCTGGCGCGACAGCAGCGGCGCCTGGACGTCGGCGCGCGTCGAGAGCACCTACACGTTTGTGCCCAAGGCCGGCGGCCGCACCCTGGCCGAGGCCGACATCCGCTTCGGCGACAACCCCACCGGCAACAAGAAGGGCATCTGGCCCGCCTTTTGGATGCTCGGCGACAGCATCCGCCACGGCACCGGCTGGCCCGCCTGCGGCGAGGTCGACGCCCTCGAGACCGTCAACGGCGACCTCGTCGGCCACGGCACCGCCCACTGCGGCACCTCCCCCGGCGGCCCCTGCAACGAGCCCACCGGCCTGACCTCGTCCGTCGCCATGGCCGACCAGAGCTGGCACACCTGGCGCGTCCAGTGGGACCGCACCCCCGCCTCCTGGACCGCCGAGTCCATCACCTGGTACCTCGACGGCCGGCCCTACAGCTCCATCACCGGCGCCACCGTCGGCAACGAGGGCGACTGGTCCGCCATCTGCCACGAGCCGCTGTTCTTTATCCTCAACGTCGCCGTCGGCGGCAACTGGGTGCGTGTGCCTGCTTTGACCCCCCCCCCCCCCCTGTGATCCCATCCCCCGTACCCTGCGCACTCTGACCATTCCAGCCCGGCCCCCCAAACGCCCAGACCGAGGACGGCTACGGAAGCATGATGGTAAGTTCCGTTGCACTGTGCGAGTTTCCAGCTGGCTGATCATGGAACAGGAGGTCGCATACGTGGCTGTCTACACCACGTAGAATGCGTGCACTCTTGATTCCTATATCGTTGGGGTTTGTATTGTCGTTGTGGTCTCGTCGTGGCGGTACAAATTGTCGTGGTCCAATTCAGTGGTCCCTACACGTCGTAGTTGATCTGAATTTGATATGGAGCTTCACTAGAAATGGAATCGTGTTATTGAACATGAATGTACTAGACGTCACGCCGTGTAATACACTTCCAAAGACCGGTACTGGCAATCGAAATCTTGGTTCAAGCTGAATTCGTCGGACAGAACAAGACCGAGCTAGGAAATCCTCCCCAAGTGTAACAACAGGAAAAAACACAAAGCGCATCGCTAAATATACGAGCAAACATTAAAGGTTACGATAAGAGGTGGTAATAACAAGGGAAAACAGAAAACAACCAAACAAGCCACCCGGGATATTAGGTTGCATACAGGGATATAAAAAGGCAGAATACAAAGAGGCGAAGCGAAGAAATAAACGGCGTACAGTCAAAGCCGTATAGTAAAAGCGACCAAATGGCAGATTGAAAAAGTGGAAAAAGAAAAAAAAAACGGGCGAGAGCACGGCCGTCTCCCGACGAGTGTCGAGTTGTTGACGGGCCCGACGCCTGTCTCACCACGCAGACAGCCGGCCCCTTGCAGCAAAACAAACAGCAGCGCCTTCACTCTGTCGATGGCCGCGGCAGCCTGGCAACTGGGCACTTTGCAAGACTGGGCTGTGTCAGGTGCAGTCGGCCTTGCAACAACGGATGAGATGCCATGGAGCTGTCAGATGATGCCACCGTCGTACCGCCACCGTGATCCGAGAATGGCCCTCCCATGACCAGCCGGCATATGATGGAACCGCAGTCATTGCGCAGAGAACACGAGCGACCGACCACCCTCCGAAAGGTGTGGATAGAGCGTCAAGGTAAGGGTGGAAGGGCAAAGGTGGATAGAGTGCAAGGCAACGGGGGGGGGGGGGGGGTAGAAATAGCAGTGGTGGCGAGGAGCTGCAGAGCAACGCGAGGCTTCGAAAACAATTGATAGGCCACGTCGGCTTTGTGTAGATCAAACTCGGCTGGCGCCTAGACCCGCCTGGCCTGGAGATGGTGGTGTGCCTCTTGTCGTGATTGGCTGCGCCGTGGACATCTGACCAACCATTGCCCACCATCTCACACATCGTATCAGTCCAGTTTGCTCCATAAGAACGCTGCTCTAGGCCGAGCCGTAAATAGCATCCCGCAGATCGTGAATGCGAGGCGCGTTCCTCTTTGCATCTGCCATGAGCCCTATAAAAGCAAGTCGTGTATCTCGTCTTGACAAAAGGCGCTGTAACAGCAGTGACAGGCGGCACTGAAAGAGAGAAAAAAGAGACCGGGATGGCGGTTTCGTTTCAGCGTATGCAATGGCCGGCAGATCCATCTCGTCCCGCTCGGTACGGCGGGTCCCAGGTGTTCATGATCGTGGATCTATGTATAGCAAGGTGTGTTCGTCCTTGTCACACGATGCGTCAACACAAGATAAGAAGATGGCGTCCCAGGTCTGTCATCTGTCAGGTCGTCCCCCCCCCCCCCTTCCTTTCCCTTTCTTCCCTGTGCCGATACAACCCATCTATCATTCTGTTTGCCAATTAAGTTGTGGCGATTGCCTTGTCTGATTTGTCACCGATCCGGCCGGGCTTTCCAGGACGCTTCACCTTCATCCGCGCAAGCCGAAATTAGACAAAACGGGAAGCTAGGCGCGCTGGGCGCTGTCGCCATAGCCAACGCTGTACATCTGGCTATGATGGCTGTGTTGCTGATGGCTGCTAGCATAAGGTGCTCCGCTG
Organism: Graphilbum cf. rectangulosporium; assembly: GCA_019925645.1. Lineage (NCBI taxonomy): Eukaryota > Fungi > Ascomycota > Sordariomycetes > Ophiostomatales > Ophiostomataceae > Graphilbum > Graphilbum cf. rectangulosporium. Next base: position 120,238 of record JADHKI010000005.1, read on the forward strand.
CTGGTCGTGACATCATAGCCCTCCCAGCGATTCCCTGCGTGGCCGTGGGATCCTTGGCTGGCACCTGGTGCGGTCGCTGCCGTTGTCGTCGCGCTAGCCATGGTGTTGGTAGTTGCGGTGGAAGCCACAGCACTGGCCGTCGTGGCAGGAAGAGGCGAGTTGAAGCTGGGCGCCTGGTGATGGTGGTGGCCAAACGCATGATGGCCGACAGATGCCGATGTGGCCATGTGCCCGCCCGGACCGCTGCTTCGCGTATCGTAGGCGGATGAGAGGCTGCCCATGCGCATGTTGAGCGTCGACAGTGGCTGCTGCTGCGACTTTGACGCGACTGTCCCAGGCGACATTCCACGTCCGTTGGGCCCGGCCTGGTACGAGCCCCATGATGTTCCCGAGAGCGAGCGAGGGCTGGCGAGAGCGTCTGTTGGGGTTGGGCCGTTGCTCACACCGACATAGGCTGCCGTGTCCGTAGCCGTCGACATGGACCCGGGCGTGGGCGGCAGCGCATGGTAGGAGGGACTCATGGACACGGGCGTCAGCATGTTGTGGTGGGACTGCGCCGTGGATGAGGTTGCCGGCGGCAGCGACGGCGTGGGGTTGGCGCTGTACTTTGAGATGATCTTCTTCAGAGCCTGCCCCAGAATCTTCCACGGGAACACCTTGACGTCCTTCTCAATGGTACGCGGCTTTGGCGCGCCAAAGGCCATGATCAGCTTGAAGAACTCCTCGCTCTCGGCCTTTGCCTTGCTGACGGTGACGGGCTTGAAGCCCTCCAGGTTGCGCCGGATCCGGTTCTTCTCCTCGACCGAGAAGCGCGACGGTGAGGCCACGAGCTGCTCCAGCAGATTGATGGTGTCGACCGAGGTCACAAAGCACTCCTGTTTCTCCGCCCAGTATATGCAGCTGATGCAGATGCTGTTGGGGGGGCGTTCGTTGACCGGGATGGCGCGGAACGAGGCTTCCAGGTGGCAGCCAATTTGCGTCTTGCGGAAGAGGACAATCCGTCTCCGGTTGTTCCACTCCTCGGGACTCCAATCCTGGGCCATCGAGTCCAGGTTGCCTAAAAGGGAGAGCACTGCCTTTGTAGGGTAGCCGTTCCATTGGCTTGCCCCATACCCTGCAGCACCCATGCTGCCGGCAGCACCGGGTGAGCTCGACTGTATCGTGCTTGTGCGGATGAGCTGCGGGACGCTTCCGTGGGAAGCCGGCGCAGGCAGAGGTACCGTAAGCGACGGCCGTGGCATGGATGTTGTGCCATTATGAATGCTCGCCACCGATTGGCTCCGGCCCATGGCAGCATAGCGATCGTGGTGGCTGTGTGTTTGATGGTGCGTGTGCTGCTGGCTCTGGTGCTGGTTCTGGTGCTGCTGATGGTGCTGCTGGTGGTGTTGCTGCTGCTGCTGCTGCTGCTGTTGTTGTTGTTGTTGTTGTTGTTGTTGCTGCTGCTGCTGCTGCTGCTGCTGATGATGATGGCCGTGGTGAGTAAAATTTCCGTATGGATTCCACCCAGGAGCCGCAGTGGGAGCCCGAAGTGGCGGCTGGGCGGCCCGTGAGTAGCCATCCGAAAAGGATGCGCTGCGATAGGCACTCAACATGTTGCCGTTGTCCTGGCTGTATGTAGAGGCGGCGACAGCTGCGGCAGCGGTAAAGTTTGTCTGCACTTGCTGCGCCTGTTGCGCGGCGGCAGCAGCGGCGGCAGCGGCAGCAGCGGCAACTGTGGTGGCATCCACAGCCGTGGGTTGGTAAGAAAAGGTGTTGTTGTTCGACTCCATGGACAGGTGGTTGTGGACCTGGTCGGGGCTATTTGTTGTGGACGTTTGTCTGGTCAGCTGGGGCGGACTTTCGCCGTGGCCAGCTGACTGGGGCGAAGACTTCCGCGTGATGTCCTCGGGTGCCGGGGCCGTGACCGGGTCTGTCGGTGCTCCCTCGAGCGAGGAGGCAGACACGCCGCCGGCGACGTCCTGGTACGCGAATGAGCTCGATATGGGCACACGTGCCATTTCGTCTCCCGAGTTGCTGGCAATGACAATCGACAGGGGCACGCTGCTGGGTGATGCGCAGTTGGTGGTCATGAACTGCGGGGCCTCTGCGGAAACAATGTACGTGAGGCCGTCTTGCGAAACGGCCTCCTTGAGCACGTCCGCATGGCACTTGTTGGCGCCGTAGGACAGGTAGACATATGGCTCGGTCGTGGCCATGGCTGTCAGGTCGTAGTGGCTCGAAACTTTGACCTCCACGCGGGTTCCTGCCGGGCCGGTCGTGGGCGAACAGGACAAAATGTTCACCGGTGTCGATGCGGATGGGGACGCTGACATGTACTGGCCAGTTGTGCCGTTTGCACCAAAGGCGATAGCATTGAGCTGAGATGGTGCTGCGTTTTCCGTCTGTTGGGGTTGGTATGAAGATGGACTATATGGTGCATATGTGTCGGTGAAGCCTGTTTTGAGGGGCGATGATCAGCCATGCGCAGGACAGAGCAGGGGATGTCGGCCAAAGCACCCCACGAGGGGATCCCACGAGGGATGACGGCACCTACCGTGCAATTGCGCCGGCTGTGTTTTGTAGGCAGCCATGGGAGCAACGTTCTCCAGTGGAGAGTGGCTGCGAATGTCTCCTCCGTTCGCACGTGCTGCCTCTTCTTCGTATCGAAGTGTGACGGTCTCGGGAGACTCGATACCTTCGTCGACAATGATAGGACGCTGCGTATGGAAGCTTGGCTATAAAACAGTCAGTCTATGATGCTTTCTCAAAGTCGCCCCATCTCCTCGCTCTTTACCTCAAAGACCTTGTACAGAGGCTGCTCAAACTTGTCGGGAGACATGAAGTATCTCTTGGTAGCTCTTTTTCCAAACGCTGCAAAGGGGCGGGTGCTGAAAGCCTGGTGGGTAACAATATAGTATCGAGTTATAGAGGCGGCTCTCTCGACATCAATAGCCGGACACTAGTAAGAGACCGCGTCCTAGATGTTCGGCAAGACGTGTAAGTGGACTGGTGAAATTCACGGGCAGCGGTGGTTCAACAATGGCCACCAAGACGACTACCATTTCCCCATCGTATCAAGTAAGACACGACAGGATATTGAGAAAAAAGGCGGAAGCGGAAGAAAGTAAAATGGAGCAAAAGGAGAGCACCGTTTACCCTCTGTTGGTTGCCTAGGGCACGGCAAGCCAAAGAAGAGGCCAGGCAGAACTTACAAAGATATGCCAAAGTCTGTGTGATCAAACAGCGGATGCAAGACTGTCAAGGCGAGAGAGAGAGAGAGAGAGAGCCCTGGAATGGAAGCTCAAATGTCACACGTTGGGCGGTGTGGAATGGCCGCGAAATGCCGAAAGGCGTAGCAAAAATGGGACGTAGGAATGATGCTCCAAGCGAATCCCAATTCTTGGGAGGGCTTCTTTGCAATTTGAAGAGAAAATGTGTAATTTCTGCGAATGAAAAGGATGTTAGCCCATCGTCGCAAAGAGCCTCGAGCTTTGTGGCGCTCTCTTGCGAGAAAAAAAAACACCATTTTCGCCGAGATATGCCTCTACAAGGAGCGGATGCCTTGTCATGGAAGGAGCAGAGATGGCGAAAGAAGAAGTAGACGTGTTTTCAGTCACTCACAGATGGCGAAGATCAAGGGCCGAGAAGAAACGAAAGGTCAAACAGTCTTTCTCTCTGTAGAGAAGATGAACGTTAATCAAACCACCTGGCCATGAGACCCCGGAAAGCGCAAAGCACTGAAAAGGGATGTGACCGTTGGGCAGTCAAGAATGAAGCAAGAACAAGTCAAAACAAGAGAGAGAGAGAGAGAGAGAGAGAAAAGGTAGAGGAAAGAAAACAGGGCCGAGACTCTGATTCTCCGTCAAACGGGCGAGTTGTTGCAGGGATGGATAGTTAAGCTCAGAAGAATGCAAGACACGAGGGCGCAGAGACAAGAGCATGCAAGATGGACTGGGCTGCGCACGCAGGCGCTGGGACGGAGGAGAATGGTGGTATTGGAAGTGGGAATGCGGCAGCGGGAGAAAACCAAGAGAGGAAAGGGAACGAGAAGAGGAGGAAAGGGGGTGCGGCAGAGAGGGAGAAGAAGAATAGATATGTGGAGGTGAGAGATGCAGAAGCAGCGAAGAAGGGCAAGCGTGGCGAGACGAGAGACGGGAGACTAGGGGGGTGAACGCCGCGGGGGGGGGGGGGGGGGGAAGAGGGGGGGAGGAGGAGGGCGGGGGGGGGGGATCTCGCGCGTCGGGAGATAAATAAAGTAATATGGCACGAAGAATGTTGGGGTTGATTGCTAGAGTGAGTAGAGACGAAAGATGCGTTAGTCTCTCTGGAGGGGGGGGGGGGAAGGGAAGGCCAGACGTTTTGTTTTTGTCTGTTTGAGGTTGTCTGTTGCGCGAGACGAGAGCGGGGAGGGGGGGGGGAGGTCTCGACCAGAGAGAGGTTATCTGTATGACACGAACGGGCAGATATTGGCTTGCTGCTGTGGTGGCGGCACTCACACACTCGTCTGCCCAGTTGCCCAGTTGCCCAGTTGCTCAGTTGCTCAGTTGGTGTCCCCGTTCACCCATCTGCCATGTTCTCTCGCGTCTGAGGAGAGAAGATACGTAGACCAGCTCAGCCGGGGGGGGGGGGGAGAAAGGACAAGAAAGGTCCGATGCCGCTAGCTGAGAGATGATCTCGGCTGGGAGGTCATCCAATGCGGGTTTTTTCTGGTTGGGATGTTGGGAATCCTCTTTTTTCTTGTTCTTGGTCCTGGTTTCCCGTTGGCGGATCTTTGCTGTTCCTTTTGTTTGCTCAAGGTGTTCCGTCTTTTCCTTTTGGCAGTCTGCTCCGCCTCTTCTCTCTCTCGTCAATTTTGTAATGAGAAACCCCCCCCCCCCCCCCCACCACTCCACTCGGCATTGCTCCCTTGAAATCTGGTGAATCAAGCTTGCATAGGAAAGACAAGAGCAGGGCAGTGGGGGCCTAGATGGGAAAGCAGTGCAGTACAGGGTACGAGTACGTACGGGGGCGGGTAGGTGAGAGGAGCAGGGGGAGGGGTGTAGGCAATTGGCTGCGGCCGGGAAGGGGTGGACCAAAGTGGACAGCCGTTGACAGCAGAGACGGTGAGTGGTGGTCCCTCCTGGAGATGGGCGTAGGCGGTGCAGGTTGCGGTGTAGTAGCGGTGCGAGTCATGGTTGTGCAGAGGGAGCTAGGCACAGGGACAGGGTGCAGAGGTTGACGAGCGAGGCAGTGGCCAGACAGTCCCAGAAAGGAGAGGAGCAGGCCGAGGACGTGGTGCAGACGCAGTGCAGATGGGCGTACAGAGCTTCGATATGTGCTTCCAGTGCTGTTTGAGAGAAGGCGAGCGGACAGGCGAGCTGGCGAGCTGGCGGCGAGCAGGCGAGTCTGGCATTGCAGGGGGGGGGGGCGTCTGAAAAACCCAGCATCGGCAAGGGGGGGGGGGTGGGCATGCAAATGTACGTGTGGGTGGATGCCTGCACGTAAGGGCGCGCCCCATCTTCCTTGGCCGTTCGAGCTGGTCTCGCTATGCTCTGTGTGTTTCGTTTGCTTGGCGGGTTGGCGGGTAGGCGGTTTGGTGGTTGGTGTCGGTCGTTTGTTTCGTCTTTTGCCTGTCTGTCTCTGGTCTTTGCCTCGTCTGTCTCTGCATCGTCTGTCTCTGCCTCGTCTGCTTCGGCCTCGTCTGCTTCGGCCTCGTCTGTCTCTGCCTCGTCTTCCTCTCTCCGCATGCCTCCTCCGACTCTGGGCTCTCGACTAACGGCTTGTGCCGGCTACCCGGCTACCCGCAGGCGTATGGGGACGCTTGGCCGCACGAGCTCCGGCCTCCGGCAAGAATGACGCAAAAGAAATGGAGGCGCGCCCCCCTTTTCCGACAGCAGAGGCCTCCACATTCACACGAGATCAAGTCCCAGCGTATCTTGGAAGGCAGCAAAAATAGCACGGCAAATGAAAGACGCGCAATGGAGCCAAATGTACACAAAAGCAGGGAGTGCACGGTGCAGCGGGAGAGGTGGGGGACAGCGAGAGAGAGAGAGAGAGAGGGTGGCAGACTTACATTGAGCGTATCAGAAAGCCTGCCAGAGAGACAGAGAAAGAGAAGCTTGCCTCCTGGCAAGCGGAGGCCAGCCCGATCGGGCTAGAGAGGGCCAGCTAGAGTCCAGCCCAGCAGCCCAGCAGCCCAGCAGCCCAGCAGCAGCCAGTGCCTGCCACGGCAGACTCTCGTATACTGCGAGTGAGTACTCGTACTCTTTCTAGCGCGGTTGTCGTGCAGGATGAGAAGAGGGGGGGGGGGGCGGCGGCGGCGGGCGTGTTCAGATTCTCGTGACTATAAACGTATCTTACGCGTAGGGCGGCAGGTATGGGACAAGGGTGTTTCTAGGCTGGTGCTGCTGGATTGGCCGAGCAGAGAGGCAAAGTGGGCGGGAGAGGGTGGTGGGCCGGCCAGGGTGGTGCCAGGATGGTATGTGCCAGGGTGAGTGCCAGGGTAGTAGGTGCCAGGGTGGTGATGGCTAGTTGCAGTGGTGCAGGTCGATCGCTGGGGTAGGTTGCTCCGTACTCGGTACATGCGTAGTTGCTGCTTTGCTGTTTCTTTTCTTTTTTAGGCTCGGCAGCCAGTCAGAGGCCGGCCAGTACTAGTGCTGATCGCCGGCCAGGATGCTCTGTGTATCAGAGGTGCTCGTGTTTGGTGAGAGAAGTTGTTTTTGTATGGTTTTTGTTGTTTTTTTTGTTTTTTTTGTTTTTTTTTGTTTCTTTTTTTGTTTGTTTTTTTCTTTTTTCTCGTCTTCTTTTTGCAGATTTCTGGCCCTCGACTGGGCCGGCTGTTCCGTGAGAGCTGCGATGCCTGGAGCTAGGGCAGTGGGCCCGGGCAGCGGAAGGACAGCTCTTGCACGTTCACCGGTGCTCGGTGGGTTGCTGCGTTGGGGGTGGACGTACGCGTAGTGCGTGATGGTGGATGTACGTAGTGCGTGATGATGGTGGATGTCCGTAGTGCGTGATGATGGTGGATGTACCCGTAGTGCGTGATGGCTACTACTGGTGGCCGGGTCGATTGTTGCTACCGGTCGATTGTTACTAGCGGCGGGCCGGCAGGTGAGCAAAAGAACCTCAGCCAGGCGAAAAACGACACCGCAACGGGAAAGGAGTGGTCCGTCCTCGTCAGGTGGAGATCTGGTCTGGTGTGGTGTCTTTTTCCCCCTTGGTCCTCGAAAGAGAAATGTCTTTTGCTCATTTCCTGCAGATCCGTCGACTAGGGACGCCACCGCTGCACTCGCACGCGCAACACGCAAGCCGTAGCTACGACAGGTCCGTGCTGCTCTCTCTCTCTCTCTCTCTCTCTCCCTCCCTGGTCCCTTGTCGTTTCGCGCACTGATAAGGCAAGGTACTTTGCTGTGTTGTTTTACCGCTCGATTGGGCCGTTGTTCTATTGTTGGGGCTGTTGGCGCGCTGACTCTGCGGGCGTTGCCTACCTACCCGTTCGTTCGTCTATCGGTTATTAGCGCATTGCCTTGCTGGCACGAGGAAAAGCAATACCTTGTACTTCGCTGCAAGGGGGTGGTGCAGGCGAAATGAAAAAAGAGGCGAAAAGGGTGGCAGTGTAGCTAGTCGTAGAGATTGCAAAGCCAAAAGGACCGCAAAGGCCGTCTTGTCTCTATAGCCGGAGCCCCCAAGCAGCACAGCAGGGCAGGGCAGGCACGCGTCTGGCGGCGGCTGCTGCGTCGCTCCGTCGCCCCGTCGCTCCTTCCTCCGCTGCCGCCACTGCCTAGCACCCGCGGAAGGGGCCGCAGCCCTGGTCGGGGAAAGGGCCAGCCAGCCAGTCCGCCAGCCAGCCCGCCAGCAAGCCAGCCAGCCAGCCAGACAGGGCCACAGCGCTGCAGCGCATGACCGCCCCTCCACCCCTGTCCAGCGCACGGGCGAGCCGCTAAAGGCCACGCTAAGGCGGCCGCCCCTCAGCTCGGCACAGGGAGATGGAAATCAATAGCCAGACCAGGCCCCTGCACGCCCGCGCATCTTTTGCGCAGTAGGAGCCGCGGGAGAATCAGCCCGGGGTGCAAAAGGCCTGCGGCGGGCGCGTGCACGCTACGAAGCGGTACCGATCAGCGCTTTTGCATCTGGAAGCAGGCTGAGAGGGGGGGGGGCAAGAGAGAGAGTACGAGAGAGAGAGTACGAGAGAGCGCGAGTGCGAGAGAGCGCGAGTGCGAGAGAGCGCGAGTACGAGAGAGCGCGAGAGCACGCAAGGGAGCGGAGAAGGATACGAGGTAAAGCGGTACTAGTGGCTGGAGGGCAGACGAAGGAGCATGGGCAAGTGATCGCCATGGGCGTGGGTATGGACATTGGGTATGGACATTGGGTATGGACATTGGGTATGGACATTGGTATGGCCGTTGCGGTTTGGTATTCGACGTTGAGCTCGGGTGCCCTGAGAGCGAGGCGAGGGCACACGGCATGGTGGATGGCTTTGGTCAGGAGAGGCGGCGAACGATGCTGCGACGCAGGAAGCGTAAGATACAAACACCCCCCGGACAACAGACGGAAACGAGGCTCGAGAGCGCCTCGGCCGTAGACCACAGCCGTACGGCGCTCTGCCAAAAAAGGGCCCCCGGACCCGCTTCGCACCCGCAGACACACCCCTGCATGCAGTGTGCCGTGTGCCGGTTCCGTGTGCTGCTGCCGCCGCCGCCGCCGCCGCCGATACGTCCGTAGCCCGGGCCGGCGGTCGTGGCACGGCAGCAGAGCAGCACACACGCGGCCAGCGGTTTCAGTTGGCGGCGTCCGATGCTGCCTGCGTGCATGTTTGCCGTCTGCCTGTGTGCCTGCCTGCCTGCCTGCGTGCCTGCCTGCCTCGTTATCTGGCGGCCCGGCCGGCTGTCGCAGTTTTGGCGGCACACAAGGCTCGCGGGTCCCCCGGTGTGACCGGCCGCGGTGGAAAGCCTGGGAGAGGCACAGAACGTCAGCCAGATGGGGCGCGAAGCGAGTGGCCACGTGGGCCCTGTAGACGGCCGCGGTGTTCAGTGGGAGCCGAATCGGCGTTGCACGGCATGGAGTAGATGGGAGTGGGAGCGAGGTATAGTCGAGGGCGGAGAGAAAAGAAGTCGAGGTGGGAGAAGTCGAGGTGGGAGAGTCGAGTAGAGGCCAACCCTAAAGCAGAGCGTGGAACAGCACCGAGCCGCGCTGTCGAGTCTGCGCCGCCGACAAGGGCGAGAGACTGCGCAAAGACCATGACATCGCGGCCTCTGCCCCTCTCGCCTCTAAGCGAGGCCGACACGGGCACAAGGCAGCGCGCCGAGCACGGCTGCGAGCCGTATCTTACATGGACTCGCCGAGGCGCGAGAGGGGGCCGATTAGGCGAGTAACGGCCGAAGCCTCTCGCCGGTCCAGGTGTGGCCGTCCTGCTGGGGAGGCATGTTGGGGCTGTCTGCTCTTCCATCGTTGGACCAAGGGGGCCATCTGTCGTGCCACGCCCGTTCCAAGCGGCGAAGAAGCCCTGGCCCGGAACGGCAACGAGAAACGAGGGGGGGGGGGATACACAGCGTCCAGCCAGCTCTGTTTGAGATCATGCAGTCCGGTCACGGCCCTGGGGCAGATCTCGCACTCGCCCAGCCATGGCCGCGTGTCAGGGAGACAGCCGGCAACAGACCGAGCAGACTCAGAGAGAGAGACAAGACCAGGACGCAACACCAGGACGCAACGGAGACAGCACAGATACAGACAGACACATACACGATACACGCCCGACAGGCCTCTCTCGTGGCCGGCAGAGACAGCCCCCCCCCCCCCCGGCGCCACCAGCAGGGCGCAGGCCGGCTCGCTAAACAGCTCCCTTTCCAGGCGAGGGCAGGGACCGGGGCTCGCCTTGGGCGTCGAGTGCAGTATCTACGCGATACTCTGGCCCCCTGCCGCCACCGTCTGCCTCTCTCACATCTCAGACCGCGCTCCAGAAAAGCAGTCTCCTGACCCCGCCTCGAACTCCCACGGGACGCGTTCCGGTGGCCTGCTCGTTACGGTCGTTACGGCTGAGCGCGGTGGCGGGCGTCGCGCCTGGTTGTTGGTCGTGCAAAAAGGCTCCCTTGCAGGCAGGAAGAGGGTAGGCCGTCCCATCTCATCCTGCCCATCTTACTCGTCCGCAACGTCGCACTGCGCATCCAGCATAGCCACTTTGCGGCCCACCCCTGTCCTACGCTGCTCAGCAAGCCGCAGCGGACGAGGCCTGTCGCGAGAGCAGGCCCGGAGAGGGACCACGGCAGACCCAGGAAAGGCTGCATCCAGCCGTCTGGGCACATTATCGCCGTGCCCGGCCAGCCCTCTTACGTGTCCCGATCCTGCAGCAACCCGCTCATTTCTCATTTTCGCGAGGGGGTGCGTGATAGGGGAGAGAGGGGAGACGTGAGCGAGGAGTCTTGATAGGGGGGGAGCGTGAGAGTGCGTGATAAGACGACAGCAGATACGTGAGCGAGGAGTGCGTGAGAAGACGACAGCGGACGTATACATGACTCTGTGGCGCCCGGGCACCAAGCCTTACGTCCGTAAGCGGGCGCAAGCGAGGACAGAGGACAGCAAACGACGGCGGCGGGCAGCAAAGAGGCCCGGAGCAGAGCCGAAACGGGCCCCGTGCCACCTCAGCCTCACAGCACTGCCAGCACGGGCAGAGGCGTGGCACATGGCAGCAGGCCCAGCATCGCCCAGGTCTGTCACATCTCTGCTGGCCAAAAGCCAGATCCCTCGCCTTTTCCGCATACCTCGTATTTGTCAAATCCGCCCCTTTCCGGTCTTCGCCTCGTTTTTCACATCCCTCACCTCGGCCTTCACCTCGTCTGTCACATCCCTCACCTCGGCCTTCGTCTCGTTTGTCACATCCCTCCTCGGCCTTCCGTACGTCACATCCCTCACCTCGGCCTTCACCTCGTATGTCACATGCCTCACCTTTCCCGATCCTTCACCTCGTTATGTTCAAGATCCGTCACCGTACTTGCCACGCATCCTTCACTTCAACGGCCTTGCACATGGGAGCCAGACAACGACGGACAAGACAGGCCAAAAGGCCAAATCACTGGTCCTGGCAGACCATGTGCGAGTCGTGTTTCCAGGCATGCTCTTCTCTCTTCGTCACGGTATATCCGCTACATACAGCGCCCGTGGCCATTCAGACTTTGTATTGCGACCACCCGAGACGCTGAAAGGACCGCCCAGGCAACAACCATCCAGATCCAGCCCTTGGCCTCTCGCGTTCCCTCTTCGGCCGCCGCTCGCCTCTGCCCGCCGTAAACACACGAAGGGGTATGGCCGGCAGCTGCTCAGAGCGGACCTCGTGTGTGAGACAGTCTTACTATAGGCAGTGAAAAATCTGGAAAAGAAGAAAAGAAAAAAAAAAAACAAATGCCCCAAAAAAGGGGTCGCACGGCCGGCCACAGCGAGTCTCGCCACCAGAGTGAAAACGCCCGAAGGCGGATCCGTCCCCCCCTTTTCCCTTTTCCCTCGCTCTTCTCGTTCTCTCGTGTCTGTGTGTGCCGCTGGGTGGTATGTGGCAAGACTCGGTGCAAGATAGCGTTGCCAGTGTCTTGCGTGTGTGTGTGTGTGTGTTGTGTGACTTTTGCCCTGCATCACGCGCGCTCTTCTTTGGGCTTCCAGACCACCCATCCGCACTTTCGTCTTCCCTTTTCGTCCGCTCGCCTGTCCCCTTCTCTCCGCTCGCCCGCACATCCGGCAGTCCTGCAGCGCGCAGGTGCACGAGACTGTCCCGAAAGGGACACCTTTGTTTCTCCTGCCCACACTTTCTCTGGGCACTTTGTTTCTCCCGCCCACACTTTCTCTGGGCACTTTTTTTCTCCCGCCCACACTCCTCTGTGCCCCTTCGGACCTCCTGCGCTCGCTTCTCGGCCGATCCGCCTCTCTTTTCGCGAAAGCCGTTGTGCGGCAGCCGTGGCGTTCAACTGGACTTTTTCCCCTGCTCCTCTGCTTCGCGGCTCCCTGCCTCGGCCGTTTGCCAGCTTTCGATCGAGCTGCGTGTTGCGTGTCTCGTTTCGTCCAAGAGCATCGGCTCCGAGGCTGCCGCTTCGGTACGCACGCAAATGCTGTCCGGCAGAGGCGTAGGCAGAGGCGTACGGCAGAGGGAGAGAGGCGTAGGGCAGAGGCGTAGAGGTAGAGACAGAGCAAAAGACCTGTTGACCCCTATTTCAGTCCCTCCAGCAGGCTCTCCAGCGTCTGCCACCCCGCCGTGCCCTCCCACGGCTCTCTGCCCTTGCCCATGACGCTGCGCAGCGCGCTCCGGGCCTTCATCTTCCACCGGCTGCCCACGGACGCCACGTCCGGGCCGTAGTTTTCCAGCACCGACACCAGCGCGTCCGTCCGCTCCACCACCGTGTCCCACGCCTCGGCGTTCTCCAGCCAGTTGCGCTTGTCTGTGGCAGCAGCAGCAGCAGCACCGCCGCCGCCTGTCACGCTCAGCGACCCCCTCCCTCCGCCGCTGCCGCCCCCGCTCGTCGCCGCCCGCCAGCCCTTCTCGGCCGCGTCAATGGCCCCGGCCAGGTCGCCTCGCCAGATCCGCTCCCGCATCACGATATCCCAGAGCTCACTGCGTGCCGTGATCAGCGGCACCACGCTTCGCTCCACAAAGTCGCAGACGAGCCGTTCTGGCGTTCCGCGCGGCACCTCGCCCGCCCCGGCCGCCCCGGCCGCCCTCGGCTTCAGCAGCACCACCTCGCTCACCAGCGCCCGCAGAACCTCGCCGTCCACCGCCTCCTCCGTGCCGCGGATCTGGATCACGTTCTGCATCCCCAGCACAATGTCCTCCACCACCGGCGGCCGCACACGCGCCGCCAGCGTCACCACATTGTCCCAGATCCGCCAGTTGTCGTGCGCAATCGCCGCTCCGCGCTTGTAGGCCGTCAGAGCCTGCGCCAGAAGCCGCGCCGGATCCCTCTCGCTCTCGGCCGTGCCTTTTTCGCCCGCCCCGTCCTCCTCCGCTTCTCCGGCTTCTGTGGCAGCGCTGTCTCCTCCCGCCGCCCCCTTTCCCTCCCTCCTCTCCTTCATCACCTCCGTGTAGAGGCTGTACAGTGCGCTCCCGAGGTTGCTCCATGTGCGCGCCTCTTCTCCGCCCGTAGCGTCCCCCGCGCTGGAAATGGCCCGGCTAAAGGCTTCGGCCGCCTCGGCGAATCCGCCCAGCCGGAGATGGATGTCGCCCAGCCGGCTCCAGAGCTCCGTGTTCAGCCGGTTGGCCGACACCGCTTTGCTGTACGCGTCGCGCGCCTTGGCCCACTCGCGCTGCTGCAGGTAGTGCTCGCCCAGCGACCGCTGCGCCCGCGCGTACCGCTGCTTGGACACCTGCCACGCCCGTTCGTAGTGCTGCGGCTCGCCCTCAAGGTCGCCCAGCAGACACAGCAGGCGCGGCGCGTTGGCCGGCAGCGGCTCCCGCTCCGGGCCCGTAAAGTCCGCCGCGCGCAGCGCGTAGACGTCCACCTCTGCGTCGTCGTCGTCCTCCTCTTCTCCTCTTTCCTTTTCGTCTTTGTCCGCCGAGGTCGTTTTCGCCGCCGCCCCGCCGCCCTCGGTCGCTCGTCGGAAGAGCTGCCACCGCAGCAGACCCCTGGCCTTGTCTCCCCCGCCGGCCCCGCGCCCGCTCTCGTCCTCGGCCGCTTCGCTGCCGGCCAGGCAGACGGCCACTTCGGCCCACAGACGCAGCCGCCGGAAAATGTCCAGCGCAGACACCATCGAGCCCACTCCCGCCCACGCAAAGGCCAGCTCGGCTTCCAGGTGCCAGCGCGGCGGCGTCGAGAGCGCATGCACGTAGCGCAGCCGGACCTGCGGCGGCGCCGCCTGCTCCGTCGCTTTGGGCGCCGGGAAAAAGGACGTCGGCTTGGCCGCTCCGTCGTTGATCTGGATGCTGGGCACCGCGCCGGGTGGTGGTGCTTCGTGGCCTGCTGCGGCGCCGCCGGGCTCGCTCGCTGTCGTGTCCACAACCACCTGGTCCACCACGGCCTGCATCTGCAGCACGCCCCGCTCCATCGTCCGGCTCCGGTGCAGCTCGATGCGCGACCGCACAATGAGCGCTTGCGTGTAAATCTGCCAGTTGGTCGGCTTGTCCGCCAGCACCCGAGTCGCATACGGCAGAATCTCCTCCAGGATGAGGGAGTCCACCGGCGAGAACGAGTCCTTTAGCGTGGCCGCCGCCAGCAGGATGATGTGGTCAAGCGGCGAGAGCTGCGGCTGGTCGTCGGGCGAGAGACTGTCGAGGGAATCGGGTGCAGCGGCCAAGGCGCTGTTGCTGCTGCTGCCGCCACTGCCGCCGCCGCCCTTGCCTGCCGAAAAGTCGATGCTCTCGAGAAGGGTGTCGTTGTTCAGCGCCATCGTATGGGGAGCAGCCTCGGCAGGTCCCTTGTCCGTCGGCTTGGACCTGTTTCGGGCCAGCACGACCAGCTGGCTGATGCTCTTCTCCTGGAAGCGCGTCCGCTTTCCCAGCGCTCCAGAGAGGACGTACTCGAGGCCATACGCCTTGGCGGCTGCGTCGAGCGTCTCCTGTGCTTTCGCGTCCTGGCCCAGCATGGCCTGGATGCTCGTCTTCTCCAGCAGAAACTCGGCCTTGGCCTCGGCGCCGCCCGCCAGCAGCGCTTCGGTGCTTGCCAAGGACTGCTCCAGGAGCTCCTGCAGGCTGGGCAGTTCGTTCCACTGGATCATCTTGTTGAAGACCGAGCCCGGCCCGGGGTTGGGCGCCGTGAGGATCTTGTAGTGCCACGCGTGGATGCGCAGCCTCTGCCATGCCAGGCTGAACGCGGCCGGGCCTCCCGCGTCGCCGTCGAGGCCGCCGGGACGGGGCAGGCTGCGCTCTGACACGACGCAGGACTGGAAGATCCACCGTGCCAGGCAGAAGAGCTCAATCTGAGGCGCGTACGGATACACCGAGAGTCCGTCGACCTCCAGAGCGGCCAGGCAGCTCCGCCGGAGCGCCTTCTTGGCTCCCGGAAGCGTCTCTGCCGTGGTCTGCTCCACGCGCTGCAACAGCTGCTCGACCTGCCGTGACCCGTCCAGCACCGGCCCCGTCACATTGATCTGCAGGAATGCATCAAAGGCCGCCAGACCAACCGATGCGGCAACGGCCGTGTTGAATTCCGGCCGAGGTTGCGAGTCCTCTCCGGTCAAGAGAGCTCGGACAAAACCGCCAATAATCGGTTCGGCATCCTCGTGCAGCAGCACTTGAGCGTACTTCCCTTGCGTGATAAAGGCCTCCATTGCGGTGCTCTCGGCAGCACGGCAGCTGTGATATGGTGCCGCTATCTCTTTTTTATGGACTTTTACAAGGCATCCATCAAATCAAGCTCAAACTTAGCATACTTCTTCATGGCAGGAGGTGAAAGCTTTTCTGGCTTATGTAACGATAAGGACGGGAGCGCGGGGTAGCTAATCCCCTAAACAAGACCTGATTAGGGCTAAATCACCCCCCCCCCCCCTTTCAAAGACATTCAAGGTCATACAGTTGAGCACAGATATATTCATCTAGTCATACCAGCGGCATTCCTTTTTGCAACCCATTTTCCACTGACCGGGCCCCTTTGCGTCATCTCAACTCGTCAGCCAGGGCAGGACTGGGCCCTACAGTAAAACTAGAGCATAAACATGCATACAATCGTTCGGGTTCTGCCCCCTATTTCTTGCCCTTCTTGCGGCTGGGAACAACCTTGAAGCCGGCAGGCATGCTCTCTTCTTTCTGGTGGGCGCTGCTGCCCTTCTTGGCCACCTCGTTCCAGCCGCCGGTCCCTTTGGCGTCGCTGGCCGTTGCGGCGGCCTGTTTCTCGACCACGCCCTTTTCGGCCAGCTTCTTGCGCCGGAGGAACTCCTCGGCAAAGTGGCGTCCATCCATGGTGGTTGAGCTGGCATATACGGCTTCTGAGATGATTGTCTGGTCCGCCGGCAGCTGCTGGAGCGTTTCTGCAAATCCGTTCACTGTCATGTCAGTCCAAGTCACGGTCCAAAAGTGCGTGGGGTGTGAGAGAGAGAGAGCAAAGAGAGACGAGACGAACCATCAATGCCGCCTGAGATACCGCGCTCGAGCTCGCGACGAACCCATTTGTTGAACTCCTCCATGGCCGCGCTTCCGCCCATGTCCGTCTTGGCGGCACCCGTCTTGGCGGCAGAGCGGCTCGTGGCAGGCTGCGGCAGGCTGGCCGTCTTTGCCACCGGCGTGGCGGCAGAGCTAGCAGAGCGCCCACCTGACGAGCCGGGTGGGTTCTTGACCTTGCCTCCGGCGCCCACAGTGGCCCACCCGGCACTGCTGCTGCTGCTGCCGCCGCCGCCCAGTCCGCTGGCAGACAGAGACGAAGCAGCCGAGATCGCGGCTGACGTGGCAGCAGGAGTGGTGGCGCCCAGCCCGCTGCCAGAGGCCTGCCCCTTGCTGGCGAGGTCGGCATAACGCTTCCCCAAGCCGTGGGCCGCGGCCGACGACGGCTGTCCGCCCGCGGACTCTTTGCTCTTCTGCTTGCGCGCCTCCTCCTCGCGTTGAATGTCGGCCAGCGTCTTCTTCTTTTCCGCCGAGCTGGCCGCAGACACTCCGGCGGCGGCTGCCGACGCCGAGGCCGGCTTGTTGGCACTGGGCTTGGACCAGGGGCTCGCAGCCGTGGCGCTGGCCGGGGTGCCGTTGCCCCACGTAGACGACGTCGGCAGTCCCGGAGCCAGGGCGCTGGCCGTCTTCTCGCGCTCCCTCAGGAGAGCTGCCTCCTGATCGGCGGCGGCCTTGCGCGCCGCGGCCGCCAACTCCTCTGCCTTGGCGGCTTTCTTGGCCTCGGCCTCTTGGATTTCCTTCAGGCTCGGTCCCTTGTGGCTCTCGGGCCCTCCTAGCTCGCGGGCCCAGGGAGCAAGCGAGGGCGGCTGGACGGCCGAGCTGGTGGCCACGCTCTCTGGCGTTTCCGACTGCGATCTGATAGAGGCATACTGGTCCGGCAGTGTGGACCGCGTGCGCTGTGCCGTAGGGGCAGCAATGGGCGTGCTGCCGTGGCCCTGTGGGGGGGGAAAGGGCAGCGGCAGGTCCGCCTTGGCTTCCGGGACCGGCCCCGCCGCCGGCTGTTGGGCCTCTGGCGGCGTGGCGTGGTCTTTGGCGGCGGCGGCGGCTGCCTGGGTCTTCTTCACTTGCTGGGTTAGGGACAGGGCCGCCTGGGGCGATGATGCGGATGCGTCGTCTCTGCCTTTATTTGTGGCGGGCTTGTGTTGCCGCTCCAGAGTTAGCCCATCAACAATGTGTGCGGCAGCGGCCGTGGCTGTGGCTGAAGATGCAGGCGGCTGTTGCCCCTGGTTTCCGTGCATTTCCGCTGCCGCAGCCAAAGCAGCTGTAGACAAGGTATGCGCGTGTGCGTTCTCACCCGTATCCATCTCCTCGCGAAGCTGATGGAATTCCCGAAGGCGCTCGCTGAACCCCTGGGCATCCTTTTGCAGCTGCTCGACCGTGGGCAGGTGGCTGCTGCGGGCGGAAGAAGAAGAAGGGTCCCCGGGCAGCCCTTGCAGCGACGGCATCGCCCCAGGAGGGTACATGCCGGCGGGAATGCCTGCCGCTCCTCCGGGCACGCCAGAGAGCATCAGGCGCTCCTGCAGGTTGAACTCCTCTCGTAGATACTCGCCGCTGGCCGTGATGGACTGGCCCGAGGGCGGCGGCAGTGGCCCTCCATGCTCAAAAAATCCCGAAGGCACGCCAATGGCACCGGCCATGGGAGGCTGGCCTGGCCCGGGCGGCGCCGTCATGCTGCCAAAGCTGGGCTGGCTCTGCAGGCTATGGGCGCTCGAGTGGTGGTGCAAGGCGCCAGCTGCGACGCCGACGGGGGGCACGCGGCCGCCAGGAAAGGGGTGGTGCTGCGAAGCGGCCATCAACTCCCGCTGGCGGGCCAGCATGTACTGCTCTTCCTGCTTGCGGCGCTCGAGGTTGTTCTGCTCCTCCGCAGTCAAGGTCCGACCATAACTAGGGAACGCACCGACGAGGGGCGGTATGACAGTGCCGCGGTCTCCGTGGGCAAAGGTGCCACTCAGAGACGGCTGGCCGTGCGGAATGCCCATCTGCGGGACCAGGAACGGCTCACGGGAGTTTCCTATTCTCCGGATGAGCTGTCCGAGGGGCTCAAACTCCACGTCCTCGACCTTTTTGACGCGCAAGTCCGCTGTGAAAAAATTGGCCTTGTACCAGTCGTTCATCTGCAGGCCGGTAAAGGGACCTTGTGTCTGGCCCTGGGGATCCAGATAAATCCACCTCATCCTGTCCGGCATAACCATTGTGCGAGGAACATTGGGGGGCGTGTCTGTGCTGGGGCGGGCGCTCGTGTCAAATGGAGGCTGCGGCTGCTGCTGCTGCTGCTGCTGCTGAGGCAGCGGCGGAGGCGGCGCCATGGGGCCCAGCTGGGGTGGCTGGCCGTCCATTAGCTGCTCGTCAAACAGGCCACCCCGGGGCGGCGGCCGGCCCAGAGCGTCGGCTTCTCTCTGTGACTGTCCCGGGTGCCCGAGGTGGCCTGGGTGTTGTGCCGGGTGCGTTTCACGGCCAATGGCACCAAGAGGGTTGGTTTGGCGCAAGTCCGGCACGGAGTCGTTCAATCCATCCTGATCGTGGCCGCCGCCAACGCCGCCGCCGCCGCCGCCTTGCATGTGAGCCTGCATGCTGGGCGGAAACAGGGCTCCAAGCTTGCTAGTACCGCGGAGGGATCCGGTAGCCCCGAGCGGCCCGCCTGTGGAGGGCGGCCCAAACATGCCCGGGACGACACCGCCAAAACCGCCGGGCGACTGCAGCTCGCTGGTGACGGGGCTGAACAACGAGGGTCCAAAGGCGCTGGCAAAGACGGAGCGGTCGCGGTCTGGCGTGCTCGTAGTCAGGCTGGGGCCCCAGCCGGCCATGCCACCCAGGCCGGAAAAGCCCTTGGCGCCCACGCTGGACGTTTGGCTGCGGTCGCTGCCGTCAAACGCGTTGGGGGCGTAGGCGCGCGAGAGGGAACCAAAGTTGGCAGCGTGGTCGGTGGCCAGGCCAGCTGTGCCGCCAATGGCTCCGTGGTCATCGTCGCCGACGCCGACGCCGCCGCCGCCGACGCTGACGCCGCCGCCGCGGTCAGGGGGCGGGCTGCGGAATGGATTCGTCTCTGGGCTGCCAGGACCGTTGGCATCAAAGGCGCTGCCGGCGCCGGCGCCGCCACCGCCTCCACCCAGGTTCAGGCCCGACAGGCCAAAATCAGCACCCGAGTTCTTGACCGGAGTGTCGAAAGCGTTCTGCATCGGGCCGGGGTTATGTTGCTGGCCATAGTTACCGGGATCTTCCGAAAAGGGGTCCGTAGCGGTCCGCGGCCGGGGTCGCCAAGTATCCTTGGCAGCCACCGCCGCGGCCGCCCCGATGCCGTTGCCGTTGCCGTTGCCGCCGCTGCCGTTGCCGGGAGCCTTTGCGCCGGATCCAAGCGGCGGCTCAGCCGACGCGTCTTGATGCTTTGGAAGAAGGTGAGCCAGCCGGCTTTCGCCACGCGTGCTGCCAAAGCGCTTTTCACCCATGGCCGAAGGCAAAGCAAAGTTGCCAAAGGCGCCCAGAGAGGGAGTGGTCGCCGAGGCCGATCCGGGTCCCGGCGGGGCCGAAGGCGCTGCTGAGCCTGACCAAAGCGCAGACGGACCTACGCCAAGGCCGGTGCCTATGCCGCCAGAGGTATTGCTCCGCCCCATCACAGACACTGGGTTGGAGGGCCTCGAGGGAGTCAAATTGGGGTCATCGTCCGGCTCCTCATACTGCTGTTGCGAATCCTTGTCGTTGCCCTTTCGCCCAAACCAGGACGGCTCGTCACGGGGTGTCCACGCTGTTACGGGAGACGCCAGGCTCGCCGCCGCCGGGAAGGGGTTGCTGTCGGACGGCTCTCGGCGTCGGGTGGCGGGTCGAGTCGCCGATAGGGGGGAAGAGACACTGTAACCGGCGGCGTGAGACACCGAGGTCTTGCGTCCGTTCACGGCAGCCCCCGCCTGGCTGGCGTCCTTGGGCTGCTGCGGCTTGAGGGTAGAGTTGACGTCGGCAAAGAGCTAAACGAGCGTGCATTAGCCAGACTGTCGCAGACAGGCACCGGGAAAGGAGCGCCAAAGAAAAAGGAGCGCCAAAGAGAAAGGAGTGCCAAAGAGAAAGGAGCGCCAAAGAGAAAGGAGCGCCAAAGAAGAGAAAGAAACGCCAGAGAAAGGAACGCCAGAGAAGGAGAAAAACCGGTCGTGACTTACTTCTTTCTCCTCGGGTGTCATCTCCTGCAGGCCGATGGGCTTGTAGCCTCCGCTCGAGTCCCAGCACACAGTGGGGTCCTGCGGGACGGCGCCCTCTGAGCTCTTACCCCACGCGCGGGCCAGTCCGTTTGTCTGTGCCGGGTTCCATCCGTTGACGTACAGCTTCGACACGTCTGCTGCGGCGGCTTGTGAGCCGGCGTAGATGTCGAGCAGCTCGCTGCGCGAGTAGCGGTGCGATGGATCGACGGGCGGCAGGTCCTGTGACGCGCCGTAGGACTCGGCAACCGCAGGGAGGCTGGCGGCGGCAGAGGACTCGGAGGGCATATTGGAATCGGCGGTGCTCTGGTTATTCGGCGTGGTGGAGGAGCGACGAAAGGTCATGGTGCCGTTTGTCGAGCGGCCATCCCGCCGAGCCCTGTAAAGTGGATTAGTCATCACTGAGATCATGGGGAGAGAGGAACGCCCCAAAGGGAGGGCAGGGTGGCGGGCAAAGGGAGCGAGCGGCCTCAGCCAACAAGGCAAGGCGGGACGCAGGAGGGATGGAGAGAGGAACATGGGACATGACAAGACACAAAAACAGAACAGAAAAACCTACCAGTCTCCGCTGCCGTCGCCGCCTCGTGATCGAGACTGGCCGGCTGCGGCAGACGCAAAGCTAGCGGGCGTATTATTGGAAGAAGACATGACTAAAAAGAGGAGCGGCTGCCCTTTTGGCTCTCAACGACGCTGGCGACACGAAAAAAATGGAGCAAGGCAAACAGGGCTGGGCTCGTTTGCTGCTGTTTGTCTTTGGGGCGGCTCCTTCTCTGTGCTTGTTCTGTCGGCGGTTCTTCTGGCTGCGGGCAGCAGGCGTTTTTGTGCTTTTGCAGAGAGAGTCTGCAGCAGGCAAAAAAGGTGTGAGATCGAAAAGGATTTTCCGGGCGATTTGCAGTATGCGGGCGCGAGACGATGTGCTGAGCAATCAACAGAAGAGCAAAGGCGCCACTCCCAAAACACAGGTCGACGACGCAGTGGCTGTGGGCTAAGGGATGCTGCAAAAAGAAATATACGGGATAAAACCTTGCAGATGGCGGCGACTGGTGCTCTGCAAAAAGTTGGCAGACGATGGCTAGCAATGACTGTGCTGGAAAAAACGCGTGGGTGTGGTGGTTGCAAAAGGCGCGAGAGATGTGCGTGTTGTCAAAATATGAGTCGTGGTTGGTTGGCAGAAAATATGTCGACGAAGCTTTGTGCTTGAATTTTCTCGTTGCTATGAATTTTTGAATGGTTATTAACTGCGACCACAATTACCATACTTTCCTAGCGTGGAGCTCCCCGAATGTGGGAGGTTCCTGGCACGTGATGTACACAGCACGTGATAGTGCACGTGCTATGACGTTGTGGCCGTGCCAGGCAGCACCGGACTGTGTGTGTTGGTACTGTGGGGGCTTGAAGATACGGCAAGCGCACTCTGTGCGTTTGGGCTGCGCTTCACTCAGATAAACCTTCAAGACTTTGCAGCTTCTGTCGTGGCCATGGCTACAAGGGATGGGTGTGAAGCGCACATATGGCCCAAGTGAATAGACATTAGCAGAGAAAGACAATACACAGCCTCTGCTACTTTTCCTTTTGCTGGACTGACTTGTCTTTGGCTTGTTCGGCTTCACTTATAAAACAGTACCGTCATTAAAATTCCATTTCTCTCGTATATCAGCCGCTGCTGCACATCCGAGAGCAGGCCATCAACGCAAACGTCGCTCAACACAAGCTGCTTCCTCGGTTGATATCCCGTAGCGCGAGAATCATCAGGTTTCTCCACGGCAAAGCACGCGTTCTTCAGCATGGCATCCGCAAAAACGGAAGAGCAGGACTTGGAGAGCAAGACAGCACCCGGTGGCGTGGAGGGTGACGACAGCAAGCCCAAGCCGTTCCTGACGCCCCGCGAGCAGGAGGTCCTGATGGCGGCCTGGCTGTGTATCAAGGGCCCTGACTCTCAGGTGAGTAGTGCCGGGCCTTGGCTGCCAGGGACGAAAAGACAAAAGGCTGGCTGACATGATATCGCGCCCAGGTCGACTCGGAAAAGCTCTGCCAGGTTCTGAGGCTCAAAAACAGCAACACAGCCAACACGACGCTGTATCTGGTGAAGAAGAAGGTCAAGGCCTATCGCGAAACAGCGGGGCTGGCGGCGGATGCGCCCTGGCCCCCGACAGAGAAGAAGCCGCCGACGCCGCGAAAGCGGGCCAACGGCCAAGGCACGGGAAAATCGCCTAAGCGTGCCAAGACCAAGGCTGCAGCCGCTGCCGAGGCAGAGGTCGAGGCAGAGGCGGAAGCGGAAGCGGAAGTGGAAGCGGGCGACACCTAGGAGGGCAGACAGCAGTGGCTGGATGAAATCAATCTAGGATGAAATGCCAGTAATCAAATGTAACTCTTTAAAAAAAGAACTCGGTCGAATTGAAGCGTAACTGAGCGTTAATTCAATTCAGCGCACCGCTGACTGCACGTAACGTTGCTCGTCACCAAGACCAGGTGAGGCCAAGGTGAGAAAGGAACGGGGTGGTCATCCCATTTCGGGGCATTTTGTCCCTTCATCTCGTCCTGTCTTGTTTCGTCCTTCTGCTCAGCAGACACACGCGCTCGTTGAGGTCCAAAACGCACATTATAATCCTCTCACAAAGCACTATAAACAAACCGACGCATAGCAACGATGGCATCCAGCGCCATCACTCCCCTGGGCGACCTTGCCCTTACCGAGCGCGAAGCGCGACACCTGGCGGCCGCGTTTCTGTGCACGTCGGGCGGTTCTGTATGTATACACCCAACGACCCCCCCCCCCCCCCTTGTCCAGATGGAGTGGCTCTGACCCTGTGTGATTCTTCCTTTTGGGTTTTTTTTCATGGCAGCTAGACATGGAGCAGTTCATGGTCGTTGCGGGGCACGCAAACACGGCGAATGCGCGCAAGAGACTGGGGGAGATCCGCAAAAAGGTGTCGCAGCAGGTTTTTGGCGGAAGCGGCGCTGGGGAAGCGTCCACTCCGGCCTCGCCCAAAGCGGCGACTCCACGCAAGCGCAAGGCCAAAGCGGGCGAGCCAGGCTCGGCTGCCAAACGCGGCAAGGCGGCCAGCAAGAGCACTGGAGAGGATGGGGCCACTGCCGGAGGGGGAGATGAGGAGGAGGCCGGGGAGGCTTAAGAAGGGGGTGGGAGCGGAAGGGGGGGGGAGGTGGTTGGGTGGCAGGCTCGCCGGAATACTCCCCCGTATCTTGCATTGTCACCGTATCTTACAGCCTACACACATGCAGTCTCCTGTAAGCAAGTTTCTCGCGGGACGAATGGGGCGGATGCGTTCATTCGGAAATCCAATGGTGCAATCGTGTAACCAGCGGTGCTTATTCACTTGGCTCTCGCCTGTTGTGTCTGCCCGCCTGTTGTTTCTGCCCGGCTGCTGTTTCTGCCCGGCTGCTATTTCTGCCCAGCTGTTGTTTCTGCCCGGCCCAGTGCAACGTGTACTCTACACCTCTACAAAGCAGCTCATTTCCCGGAAACGCTACCAAGCAAAATTACTCTGCAAAACATGGCCGGAAAGTCGTCTGCCATTCCCGTGCACCAAGCCGGGCTCAGCGAGCGCGAGCTGTTATCGGTGTGTGCCGCGTTTTTGGCGCTCAAACCGGAGACCATGCAGGTAGGTCCGATCACCGTTCCCTGTTTTTTTTTTTTTGTCCATCTGCATGGCAACGGTGCGGCTGGGGGGGGGGGGGGGTTAGAAGGAGAGTGTGCCGGCACCGTGCCAGCGGACAGTGTGTCGCCCGGAGGCGGTGGTTGCTAACGGGGGGTTTGGTGGCGGGCGGCGTGTGCTGGGACAATAGGTTGACTGGGTTAAATTTGCCCATTGGGCCGGCTACTCAACGGTGCAATCGGCGCGCGTGTGTTTCCGGCAAACGCAGCGAAAATTGCGGACTTTTGCCGCAACCTCGGAAGGAGGAGATGGAGAAGGAGCAGCGCCGTCGAGCCTGCCCCCGACTCCCAGCAAGGCCAGCAAGGCCGGCAGCCCCACAGCTGCGGGCCAGGCTGGCCGGCCAATCAAAGCTGGGGATGTGCCGGCGGGTGGGGGCCGCGGCAAGAAGAGGAAGGTCAAGGAGGAGCCAGAGGTGGAGGACGAGCAGGTTGGGGAGGGTGGCCGTACTAGCAGCATTGTGGACACGACTCCTCCGCTCGTGAAGAAGGAGTACGAGTATGCTTAAAAGCACGGGGCCGAGGGGAAATGGCGGAGAAAGGCGAAAAAGGGAGGGGGGGGGGGGGGGGTGGGTGGGAGATGGGAAGGCGGCGAGCGAGATCACATGCCAGGTAGGACACGTGACTGTGTGCTTTTCGGTATACTCAAGGGAAGGAACAAAGGAAAAAAAAAACCTTTACAATTAATTTCTTTCACCCATTCGCCCGGGCGTGGTTCACGCCGGAGTTTTTCCACTACCTTCCCGCAGGCACGGCTCGCTGCCAAACACGGCGGCCGTGTGCCTTGATTGCTTGGCTCCGCGGCTGCCGCCAAGTGGAGAGAGCTAGCCACCAACCGGCGATCTCCCCACGCCGTGCGGACTCTCTACCGTCGTATTCTCGGGGCCTCGTCGGCGCGGGTCCCTGAGTTCTTGTCTGGGGGACCCACAAGGGTCCTGCGGTGACGTTGTTGCTGCAGCCATGCACAGAGTGAGTTGACGGCGAGAGATGGGAGCAGGCAGCGGGCGGCGGGCGGCGGCGGCGGGCGGCGGGCACGAGGCTGTATAAAGAGCGGCCGGACGGCCTCGTCGGGGGGTCTCACATGTTTTCTTCCCCCAAGGACCTTTCCACCCACAACACCTCTGCAAAGCAAAATGGCCCCCCCCACATACATGGGCCTCAGCGGCCAGCGGCTCTCTGTTGCCGTCTCGGCCGTCTGCACGACCGGCTTCCTGCTCTTTGGCTATGACCAAGGACTGATGTGAGTTGTCTCTCTGTTCTTGCTCTCTCCCCCCCTCTGTTCTTGCTCTTCCCCCCCCCCCCCCCCTTACCTACCATGCCGTTTCTGACCTGCCGCCCAGGAGCGGTCTCATCACGGCGCCGGCCTTTGCCGACATGTTTCCGGCCACGGCCAACGACTCGACCATGCAGGGCACTGTGACGGCCATCTACGAGATCGGCTGCCTCATCGGCGCCATTGGCATTCTCTGGCGCGGCGACCAGTTTGGGCGCCGCCGCGCCGTCATCACCGGCGGCATCATCATGTGCATAGGCGTCATCATCCAGATCACGGCACAAAAGGGCAAGACGCCCTTGGCCCAGTTCATCGTCGGTCGCGTCGTCATGGGCGTTGGAAACGGCATCAACACGTCGACCATCCCGACGTATCAGGGTGGGTGTTTTATGTTTTTTTTTTTTTTTCTCTTTTTTTTTCCTTTTTTTTTCTTTTTTTTTTTGTTTTATGTTTCCCCTTCTTTCTCCCTTCTCCCTTCTTCTTTCTTTTTGCTGACCCCCCCAGCTGAGTGCAGCAAGACGACCAACCGTGGGCTGCTGATCTGCATCGAGGGCGGCACAATCGCCTTTGGCACGCTCATCGCCTACTGGGTCGACTACGGCGCCTCGTACGGGTCGCCCGACATTGTGTGGCGGCTGCCGATTGCGCTGCAGCTGGCGTTTGCGCTGCTGATGGGCGTGCCCATGTTCTTCCTGCCCGAGTCGCCGCGCTGGCTGCTGACGCACGACCGGCGCGACGAGGCGGACCGGGTGATTGCGGCGCTGCGCGGCCTCGACATTGACAGCGACGAGACGGCGGCGGAGCGCGACGCCATTGTCGACTCGATCGTGGCCTCGGGCTACGCCGAGCAGAAGCACACGCCCTACAGCGCGCTGCTGACGGGCGGGCGCACGCAGCACTTCCGCCGCATGCTGCTGGGCGCGGGCTCGCAGCTGATGCAGCAGATTGGCGGCTGCAACGCCGTCATCTACTACTTCCCCATCCTCTTCCAGCAGAGCATCGGCCAGACGCACAACCTCAGTCTGCTGCTCGGCGGCGTCAACATGATTGTCTACTCCATCTTTGCCACCGTCAGCTGGTTCCTCATCGAGCGCGCCGGCCGCCGCAAGCTGCTGCTCTACGGCACCACCGGCCAGATGCTCAGCATGATCCTGACCTTTGCCTGCCTCATCCCCGGCACCAAGTCCGCCGCCAAGGGCGCCGCCGTCGGCCTTTTTACCTACATTGCCAGCTTCGGCGCCACCTGGCTGCCGCTGCCCTGGCTCGTGCCCGCCGAGATCTCGCCCGTCAAGACCCGCGGCAAGGCCAACGCCGTCAGCACCTGCACCAACTGGCTCTTCAACTTCCTCATCGTCATGGTCACCCCCATCATGATCTCCAACATCAAGTGGGGCACCTACCTCTTCTTTGCCGCCGTCAACGCCTGCTTCCTGCCGCTCATCTACTTCTTCTACCCCGAGACCGCCCGCCGCTCGCTCGAGGAGATTGACATAATCTTTGCCAAGGGCTACGTCGAGAAGATCTCCTACGTTGAGGCCGCCCGCCGCCTGCCCCTGCTCACCCGCGAGGACTACGAGCGCGAGGCGCTCAAGTACGGCCTCATCGCCGAGGGCTCCTCCAACCTGACCAAGCGCAACACCGCCGGCGACGACAAGAAGCGGGCCAGCAGCTCCAAGTCCGAGTCCGAGCCCGGCCAGAACACCGTCGAGACGATTGTATAGACGAATAGAGCGAGGGTCATACAAGGAAGAGGGGGCGGGAAGGGGAAGGGAGCGATATCAGTCGCGATTATACGACAATCAGGGTTTACGATACCAGGGTGATGAGATATACCAGGGTGATGAGATATACCAAGGGTGCTAAGATATACCATGGAGACTGCAGATTCGGGAGACTGCAGATTTGGGAGACTGCAGATTTGGGAGACCAGATATACCAGGGAGACTGCAGATATAGGGAGACTGCAGATACTAGGGAGGCTGAGATATACCAGGGAGGACAGGAGGGCCTCTAGACCAAACGAGATACCAATAAACGATGCATGAGACAGCAGGCCGGTCGTAATCTCTGTCCGCGGGCAGCAGCCGAATCGTGTTTCGTGACGCCGAAAGGGCCCGATGCCTCGGTCGCACCTCATTTCCCGATTCTCAGTCGGGCCGGTCAAGGCCTAGGCGAGCGGATGGGACGAAGGAAGGACAAAGGCGAGCGTATGCGACGAAGGAGGGAAAAAAGGCGAGCGGATGCGACGAAAAAGGAAAGAGCCACCAGACAAGGGATGCCATTCAAGTCGCCCGGGAAACGACGGCCTCCAGAAACCAGTCCAGACCCGGACCAGAGACACCAATTTCGAAACGATACACGAAAAAGAAAGAAACGACGAAACGAGCTGCAACGCCAAGCGAGACACGGGAAATGAGAACATGGCCGGCAGATCCAGCGCGTCTGCTCTATATATGCGGCAGCCGCGGTGCCTTGCATGCGGGCGGCGTCGATCCGTGCATTCGCGACCCTTCCTGTCTCCTCAACCATTGCCGTCTTCGCTCCGCCTCTCGTGTCGTCCTCCCAAGCGCCCAACACCATGCACCGCGCCGCTCTCCTGCTTGTGCTGTCGGCCGGCCAGCTCCTGAGCCTGGTCGGCGCCGCCCCGGCCGCGGGCGGCCGCGGCGGCGTCTGCCAGCCCGGCTCGCCGCTCTACTGCCAGGGCACGGCCGGCGGCAGCGGCAGCGGCGGCAGCGGCGGCGGCGCCAACAGCTCGCAGAGCTCGCCGTACGTCTGCGGCGACGCGCGGCTGGGCCCGGCGCAGCTGCCCTCGCACCCGCCGACGGACTCGCTCGTGGACGTGTACAGCCGCTTCGGGGGCCTGTGCCCGGGCCAGTTCCTGGCCACGTACTTTGACGCGGCTACGCAGAACTGGAAGTACCCCCCCCTGGACGGCTTCCAGCTCGACACGGCCGGCAACCCCATGGCCGCCGAGATGACGCTGCCGGCCGGCATGCTCATCGACCGCTTCGGCTCCGAGTACGGCAAGTACGCCGGCCCGGCCTCGGCGCCCTTTGGCCAGCGCGCCCTGCCGCCCAGCAGCCTCAACACGCCCGGCGGCAGCCCCAGGTAAGAAGGGAAAATTTCCTCGCCCCGTCCTGTGTGTGTGTGTGTGTGTGTGTGCTGGTGCGCTGGCTCTGATACATTGCAGCGTGCCCTACAACTACCATGTGTACCGCGTGATCGAGTCGTTCGAGGTTGTGGCCGGGCCCATTGCGCCGTGGTTCGGCCAGCCCGGCCAGGGCGTGCAGTACATGCTGAACAGCAGCGTCCTCTCCCTCATCGACGGCGGCTATTTGGAGCGGGTCAACGTGACTCTGTTTTGAGAGAGGAGCAATGGGTCAGGGGGGGGAGATAGCAGATAGACTAGGTCTAAAAGTCGAGCGACTATATTTTGCACGTATCGGGAAACGAGCTTGAGATTCGTGCCATCATGTAAAGCGTGACTTTCCGCCTTTTCTATATGCCATGTTGTCATGTCGACGCCGTGCGAAACGCCGGTGATGCGGAAAAGAAACACAAAAAAAGGATGATTTTAAATACAAAAAACCTTACATGGCCTCGCCCTCCTCGGTCTCGGTCAGCTTGAGGGCCTCCTGGACGTCGTCGACAAAGTGGCCCGGGCCGCCGATGCGGTCGACGATGCCGGCGCGCTGCATGAGCAGCCAGACAGGATGGGTCGGGGGGGGTCCGCGGGAAAAGAAGACGCGGACGCCGCGGTCGCGGTAGTCGCTGACAATCTCCTCGAGGACCTGGGTGCCGGAGCCGTCCATGCTGGTGACGCCGTGGATGTCAAAGACAATGTTGCGGTTGAGCTCGGGGTGGCGCAGGCGCGGCAGGGCCGGGTGGGCGGCGTTGGTGCCGTAGAGCTCGAGGCGGCGCAGGCGGGTCTTGAGCTCGCCGGTGTTGGCAAAGGTCAGGGGCTCGGGGATCTTGACAATGAGGCAGCCGTCGATGAACTCGAGGTGGTCGGGGCGGTCCTCGGCGTTTTCGAAGCGCTGGGTGCCCGGGATGCGGCCGAGGATCTGGATGCGCGGGCGCGTGGCGTGGCGGATGACCTGCAGCAGCGACAGGCCGATGCCAATGGCGATGCCCAGGTTGAGCGAGAAGAAAATGGTGGCCAGCACGATGACCAGCATCAGGCCGATCTCGGGCCAGGCGCGGATGCGCAGGAAAAAGGAAATGTCCGCGGGGGCCTCCTCGATCAGCGACCAGGCCACGGCGCTGATCATGGACGACAGCACGGGTTTCTGGGGGTCAGTTTCGTCGGTAGTGGAGAGAGAGAGAGAGAGAGAGAGAGAGAGAAAGAGTAGAACAGAACCCACCGGGATGTAGTAAAAGTAGGGCAGCAAAAAGACAATGGAAAAGAGGGTGATGAGGCTCAGGAAGACGGAGCTCATGGGGCTGCGGCCGCCGGTGGACTTGCTGACCTTGCTGCGGCCGTAGCCGCCAAAGGAGGGCAGGGCCATGAAGCAGCCGGCGACGAGGTTGGCGGCGCCGAGGGCGACGAGCTCGCGGTTGGGGCTGAGCTGGACGGCGGGGAAGAGGTCCTGGCCGCCGAGGCCCTTGGCGGCGACGGAGGACTCGAAGAAGCCGAGCAGGGCGATGAGGAAGGAGGTGCTGGCGGCGTCGCGGATGTCGCGGAGCAGGGCGGCGCGCAGGGGCCAGCGGAAGGCGAAGAGGCGGCCGGAGGCGGCCTGGACGCTGCCGAGGACCTCGACGCCGCGGGCGTCCCAGCCAAAGCGGCGGGCGAGCAGGGCCGAGGCGACGACG
The DNA here is from genome assembly GCA_019925645.1 of Graphilbum cf. rectangulosporium. Classification (NCBI taxonomy): domain Eukaryota; kingdom Fungi; phylum Ascomycota; class Sordariomycetes; order Ophiostomatales; family Ophiostomataceae; genus Graphilbum; species Graphilbum cf. rectangulosporium. The sequence goes on from JADHKI010000005.1 coordinate 150,189, forward strand.
ACAAAGAGGCGGTCGGGCACGTAGGCGACGCCGGGGTAGCGCGGCAGCAGGCGGTGCTTGAGGGCGCGGAAGAGCATGAGGGCGGCGAAGCTGGCGGCCGAGACGGCGGCGGTCAGCGGGTGGGCGCGGGCGAGGTGGCGGGCGAGGAAGCGCAGCTTGTCGACGGTGCTGCCGTGGTCGAGGGCGGGCTGGTCGGCGGCGAGGAGGCGGGCGAGGCCGAGCTCGGGCACGAGCTGGTCGACAAAGATGACGAAGCCGATGGCGGAGATGAAGCCGCGCAGAAAGGGGCGCGAGAGCACGCTGTCGAGGAAGCCGAGGCGGGCGACGCCGGCCAGCAGCACGGTGGCGCCGGTGAGGCCGGTGACGATGCCGGCGAGGCGCGCGTGCAGCAGGTCGTCGTCCTCGCCGCCGCGGCCGAGGTCGACGCTGGCGCGGATGACGCTGCCGACCAGCAGCGAGCCGGCCGCCTCGGGCCCGACGACCATTTGCGTGCAGCTGCCGAGCAGCGCGTAGATGAGCGGCGTGAAGACAAACGAGTAGAGCCCGTTGATCGCCGGCACGTGCGCCAGGTTGCTGGCCAGCGAGAGCGCCATCGGCAGGTAGATGCCCGCCACCGTCAGCGCCGCCACCAGGTCGCCCTGCAGGTACGCCAGCTTGTACTGGCCCATCCAGGCAATCGACGGGATGTAGTAGGCCGCGTACCTGGCGGAGCCGGTGAGCAACGGGGAAGAAGATAACAACAAAACAAAAAAAAAAGAAAAGAAAAAAAAAAAAAAAGAAGCAAGAAAAGAAAGAAAACAAAGATAAACCCACATCAGTCCCGTGTCGCTGACGCCGTGGCGCTCGGCCAGCACGCTGGAGCTGTTCATCTTTTTGCTGCGCACCCGCCGCCAGGCGGCGAGCAGGCTGCTGCCGCTGCCGCTGCCGCTGCCGCTGCCGCCGCCGGCCGGCGGGGCCGCGCTGTCGGCGGGCGAGGCCGGGCTGCTGGGGCGCGGCGAAAAGGTGCCGTGGCTGCAGACGCCGTCGTGGACGCACGGGTTGCGGTCCAGCTCGCTCGAGAGCAGCAGGGCCGTGGTCTCGTCGGCCGGGGCAGGGCCGCTCGTGGAAGCAGAGGGGCCGGCCATGGCGGGACAAGAAAGCGGTGGGATATCGGAGGGCTAGTTGGATAATAAGCGATCGGTCCGAAACGCGAAACGGCCAAGTCTACGGAGTATGGGTGCCTTGTTCTGGCACTTTTTCCGTTACGTAACATGCATGACTAATCCAGCGGGTCTTGCCCCACAATCCGGATGCGCCCCTCCACGCGCGGCGCAATGGCGCGGGTCCAGCTGACGGCGCACTCGTCGGGCGGCGGCGCCTCGGCGGGCTCGCCTCGGCCGCGCACGCCGGCCAGGCGGCACCACTTGCGGGCGACGCGGCGCATGATGCGCAGCCGCCGGTCGCCGTCCTGCGCGGCGGCCGCGTCGGCGTCGGGCAGCGGCGTGGCCCCGTCGACGACGCGCTCGTCAAAAGGAACATAGTTTTCCCGGCCGAAGCCGGCTCCGGCTGGCCTGCCGCCGTCGCCGTCGCCGTCGCCGCCGCTGCCCGGCTCGACGAGCGGGTGCTTGGCGGCCACGTCCGAGACCACGCGCCCCCAGTGGCTCTCCAGCGGCGCGCTCCAGTGCGTCCAGCGGTCGAGCACGCGCAGCGCCATAAAGTACTGCCGCAGCATCATGGAGATGAGGATGCCGCTCTCCTCGTCGACGATTTCCTCGGCCTCGCCGCCTTCTGAGCGGGCCAGCAGGCTCGTATAGCCGTCTGTGGGTGAAGTTGTGAGAAAGATGTACACAAGAGAATAAGAAGAGAAAGAAGAGAAAGAAAAAAGAAAGAAAAAAGAAAGAAGAAAAGAAGGAAGAAAAAGAGAAAAAAAAAACTCACCCTTCCCCCGCGCCATGTAGCCGCGCGTGCACAAAACATAGGTCTTGGCCGGCTCGAGCGGGGCGCCGGCCAGGTCGACGCGGGTGATGCGGGCGCCGGCGGGCCGGCCGGGGTCAAAGGTGTAGGCCAGGTTGGACACCTGGGGGAAGCGGCCCTCGAGGGCCGGGTAGAGCGAGACGCCGTTTTCGAGGGCGGCGCGGATGGCGGCGCCGGTGACGCGCAGCACGACGACGGGGTCCTCAAACGGGAAGCAGTCGGTAATGTCCTTGACGCGCAGCGGCCCGGGCGGGTAGACCTGGTCGCCGCGTAGGGTGCCGGCGGCCACGATAGCGCAGTCGGCCTGGTAGTGGTGGCGCATGACGTCGCACACAAAGCTGGCCAGGTTGCTCTCGCGCACGCGCACCGTGGTGAAGCGCGCGTCCAGCGGCGCCGCCGTCCAGCCGACGCACTTGTCCAGGCTCTGCTTGAGCTTGGCCGTCAGCCGCTCCACCAGCGCCAGCGTTGCCGGGTCCGGCGCCACGGCCGAGACCACGTCGCGCCGCCGGATCACCACCTTCCAGCGGGGGCGGCCGGGGCCGTCTGTGCCGGTGCCGTCGGCCGCCGCCGGGGCCGCGCGCCACGCCTCAATGTAGCTCAGCTGCTTGAAATCGCTGCCGGACCGCAGCACGTGGGTGCCGCGCACGCGCTGGTGCGCATAGTAGTGGTCGTGGCCGCCGAGGATCAGGTCGGCGGCGCCGTCGAGGCTCTCGGCCAGCTTGACGTCGTTGGGCTCGCGCGCGTGCGACAGCACAATGACCAGGTCGGCGCCGGCCTGGCGCAGCGCCGGGATCAGCCGCTTGGCCGTCGCCGCCGCCGACACGTACTCGACGCCCGCCGGCAGCGCGTTGACCGTCTCGAGCCACTCGCGCTCGCCCAGGCCGACGAGCCCAATCTTGAGCCCGTTGGACGCCGTCAGCATGTGCGTCGGCAGCGCGCCGCCGATCGGCGCCGGGGTGGCGGCGGCCCCGGCGGCCCCGGCCGCCCCGGCCGCCCCCGGCTCGAAAATGTTGGCCACCAGCCACGGAAAGGCGCACTTGGCCGCCAGGTAGCGGAACTGGTCCACGCCAAAGTCCAGGTCGTGGTTGCCGATGCAGGCGCAGGCCGTGCCCAGGTTGTTGAGCACCGGCACCATGTGGCTGCCCTTGGTGACGGAGCTCTCCAGGCTCGGGTTGAAGGCGTCGCCCGAGAAGAGCGTGATCAGCTCCGGCTGGCCCGCAAACCGCGCATCGCCGCGGTACTCGTCCACCACCGTCTGGAACCGCGCCGCCCCGCCCACCGGCTCGGCCGACGACGGGTCCAGGTGGTACACGTCGTTGAAGTGCAGCAGCCGCAGGTCCGGCGCCCGCGCCGGCACGCTGTCCGCAAACGTCACCGACTCGCTGTCTGCAAACGTCGCGGGCTCGTTGTGGGCGCTCATGCTGGCGGTGTGTGCGGTGTTGTGCTGTCGTGAAGAGCTTGGGGGGACGGGGGCGCTGATTTTCCAGCGCCGCCGAGGGTCGACGCGGGCCCGCCGAGAGTCCGAAGTGGAGCCGAGTGGGTCCGTGAGATCCGCATGTGGCTTGTCAGACGAATTGTGTATCGAACTGTGTGTCCGACCGGACGCAGAACTCGCACCAGTCTTTGGACCTACACATACAAATAGGGGTGTTTGCCCATATAGTTCCTCTGTCTCCTGTACTGGAAGTACACTTGCTGAGTCAAAGGCGCCATCCTGTTTGACAATACTCTTTCACGAGCAAAATCCACGCATCGATATCTCGGACCTCAGTCTTTACGAATTTCGGACCCCACAATCTCAGCACAACTCATCCCCATGGCCTCTCAGGAGCCCGTCATCCGTCTGGCCCAGCGCCAAGGTAAGCCGCCTCCGCCTGCTCTCTTCCCGCGCGGGGGCGAGGGCTGACCAGCAAGACGTGCCGGCGATCCTGCTCATGATCCGCGAGCTGGCCGAGTACGAGCACGAGGCGGGCAGCGTCGAGGCCACCGAGGAGAAGCTGCTCCAGACGCTGGCCTTTGCGCCGTCGGCGGGCGAGTCGGCGGGCGAGTCGGCGGCCGGCACCGAGCCCGTCTCGGCCGCGCGGCCGGCGCGCTGCCTGGTGCTCGAGGCGCCCGACGGCGCGCCGGCCGGCCTGGCGCTGTACTTTTACAGCTACAGCACGTGGCGCGCGCGGCCCGGCATCTACCTCGAGGACCTCTTTGTGCGCGCGGCCTACCGCAAGCAGGGCTACGGCCGCCGCCTGCTGGCGGCCCTGGCCCGCGAGGTCGTCGCCATGGGCGGCGGCCGCCTCGAGTGGAGCGTGCTCAAGTGGAACGAGCCCAGCATCCGCTTCTACCACAGCATCGGCGCCCGGCAGATGGACGAATGGGTCGGCATGCGCGTCGACGGCGACAGCCTTGTCAAGCTGGCGGGCCAGTGATAAAACCTACACCGTGGATCCCATACATGGTTTTTGCACCTAGACTGTAGTTTCCATAATGGGTAAGCTGGCCAGCCAGTGAAGAGAAAGAACCCGGACCATAGAATCCATGGACGGTCTCTGCTACACTTTCTCGGCCAGCGGTGCTCCTGTTGCGTCTGCGCCCTCGAAAAAGGCCGCCGCCGCCGCCGCCGTTGCCGTGCCCGGCGTCTTCAGCGTCGCGTCGCCCCAGACGATGCTCCAGCGCGGCGGCCCCGGGCCCGGCTTGCGCTCCATCGTGGCCGCCATCTGCCACACCTCGGTAAACAGCCGGCGCCAGAGCCGCGGCGTGTAGCGGTGCACGCCAATGGCCGGGCCGGTGAACGGCTCCCCCGCCGCTGCGGTCGGCCGCTGCACCAGCCCGTGCAGCGCCCGCCGCCGCCGCGAACGCGGCCGCTCCACCACGCGCACCGGCTGCGTCGCATAGGCCTCCCAGTCCCAGGCTGTCGTCGCGTCGTCGACTGCTGTCGCGTCGTCGACTGCCGTCGCCGTCGCCGTCGCCGTCGCCGTCGTCATCGTCGTTGCCGCCGCCCGGCGCGGCGGCACCGCCCACTCGGGCCCCGGCGGCTCCGTGGCCAGGCGCCGCAGCAGATCCCACTCGCCCTTGGGCAGCGGCGGCAGGATGCGGTTGGCCAGGCGCTTCCACCAGGAGCGCTGCTTGGTGCGCGCCGTGGCCTCGGCCAGGGGCGCGCCCCAGATGCTCTCGCGCGGCACCGCCGCCGCCGGGTCCAGCGTCTTGGCCCGCACCTGCGGCCGCGGCGAGTGCGTCAGCCGCCGCCCGCTCTGGCTCTGCGCAAACGCCAGCACCTTGGCCGTGTCCCACTTGTCCAGCCAGTCCGGCGCGCGCGTCGTCTCTCCTTCGTCTGTCTTGCCCACCTCTGAGTTGTCCTGCGCCACCGGCCGGCCCACCAGGCCCGTCATCAGCTCGCGGCGCCGCCAGCCGATGCGGCCAAACGCCAGCATCACGATCCGCCGCATCCGCTCCCGGTGCCCCAGGTTGGCCGCCCGCAGGTAGCGCAGGTCGTGCTGCGCCCGCTGCAGCCGCGCCGCCGGCGCCGCGTCGTGCCGGTGCCGCCGGAAGCGCCGCCGGATGCGCGCCTCAATGTGCGCCCGGCACGCCGGGTGCAGGTACGACGCCTCCCGCAGCAGCTGTCGGTAGAGATGCACCGCGCTCTGCGGTGTCGCGAGCGGCGCAGGTCCGGCCATGGCAAAAAAAAAAAAAGTTGAAAAGCCGCCCCCCCCCCGGGTCGCTCATCTCTCGAGTGCGGGTCTCTTTCACCACCTGCTCTCACCGGACACTGTGTCTCGTACTGTGTACCCCGGCCGGTCCCTAAAGTCCCTTTTTTCTGGCTCGCGCCCGCGTACCCGTGCGCCCCCTACAGTGCGCACAGGCCGCGCGCGCCTTGCTGCAAAATGCCGGCCGCTGGTTGGCTGGACACGCCCCCTTGAAGCCCTTTTGCACTTTCCCTCCCGCAGGCGCGTCGTGTGCGGCAGGTGCGCCCACGCACGCACAGAACAACCAAGACGGCAATCACGAAAGCGACACGTCTCCAGGCGCCGCGACTTTAATTGATCTTCCCACCCCCCCCCCCTCCCCTCCTCCTCTCTTCCCCCCTCCCCCCCGGTCGAGACTTTTGCGACAATACGTCTTATCGTCGCATCTCTGACGCGAGTCCTGCATAGCTGGCTGGTTCTCGGCAAAAGTCTCCTTTTGGACTTTTTTCGTCTGTCATCGTCTCGTCTTTTTCGTCTCCCTCGTCGTCCTCGTCTCTCGTCTCTCGTCTTCCTCGTCTCGTCTCTCGTCTCTCGTCTCTCGTCTCTCGTCTCTCGTCTCTCGTCTTCCTCGTCTCTCGTCTCTCGTCTCTCGTCTTCCCCGTCTCTCGTCTTCCTCGTCTTCTTCATCTTTCGTCTTCTGGCTCCCTCGATGATCTCCGGCTCTCTTCCGCCTCTTCCATCATAGTCGGCCCCCTCTTCATCCGCCGCCGCCGCTCTGCCCTGCATGGCTTCGGCAACCGTCACGACAGCCTTGCACGCCCACCGTGCCTCCTTCTCCGCGGCCGCTCCCCATCCGTCGCCGCCCGCCGCTGCCGCCACAGCTTCGTCGCAGCCGCCGCCGCCGCCGCCGCCGCCACTATCATCCCAGCCGCTGATGCAACCACCGCTCGGCACCTCGCAGTCTGCTTCCTCCGCCGCGCCGGCCCCGAGTTCTACGACCACACCCGCGCTCACACCTACTCTCACGCCTACGCCCATGCCAAACGGCGCCCTGCTGCCGCCGTCGTCCTCGTCGTCCTCTCAGCTCCCCGCGCCGATGCCCACAGCATCCTCTTCCTTTGATCACTCCGCCAGCTTTCTGGGCGCTGCCGCCCAGATGCCGCCGGCCTCGCAAAAGTCCCAGCCGTCGTCGCAGCAGTCCTTTACCATGACCCAGGCGTCGTCCCAGCCCGCCGGCGCCTCGGCGTATCGCCCGTTTGGCGAAGCCTCGCAAAAGGACCACGAAGAGCCCATGATTTACTCGGTACGTTGTCCTTCTGTCCTTGTCCTCTTCTCCTCTCCCCTTTTTTTCCCTCTACTAACCCCCAGGCCGTCTACTCCAACACACACGTCTACGAAATGGACGTCGGCGGCATTGCCGTCATGCGCCGGCGGCACGACTCGTGGCTCAACGCCACTCAGATCCTCAAGGTCGCGGGCGTCGACAAGGGGAAACGCACAAAGATCCTCGAAAAGGAGATCCAGACGGGCGAGCACGAAAAGATCCAGGGCGGCTACGGCAAGTACCAGGGCACCTGGATCCGCTTTGAGCGCGGCGTCCAGGTCTGCCGCCAGTACGGCGTCGAGGAGCTGCTGCGCCCGCTGCTGACCTACGACATGGGCCAAGACGGCGGCGTCGCCGGCCAGGGCAACTTCAACACGCCCACCAAGGAGCAGGCCATGGCCGCCCAGCGCAAGCGCCTCTACAACGCCAGCAACGACACCGCCCGCACCAACGGCGCCTCGGGCACCTTTTTCAAGGGCATCTCCAGCACCGCCTCCAACATGGTTGGCATCATCAGCAAGGCCCGCTTCGACTCGCCGGGGCCGCGCAACAACGGCAACGGCAACGGCAACGGCAACGGCAGCGGCAACGGCAACAACAACAACCGCACCCCGAGCACCGCCAGCGCCGACCGCAACGCCCTCGCCCGCGCCCCCAGCTTCTCGCGCCAGCCCTCCATGCAGGGCGACGAGCTGTCCGCCTCCCAGCAGAGCATGGCCTCTGACTACCCCGACGCCGTGAACTATCTGTCCTCGCAGCAGCAGCATCAGCATCAGCAGCAGCAGCAGCAACAGCAGCAGCAACAACAGCAACAGCAACACCAGCAACACCAGCAACAACAACACCAGCAACAACAGTCCCAGCACGCCATCAACGGCGGCGAGGAGCCGCCGCGCAAGCGTGCCCGCATGGCCGGCGCCGGCGCCGGCGCCGGCTCCGGCTCCGACAGCTTTGGCCTCTCGGCGTCAGCCTACGCCGCCTCCGCCGCCTGCGCCGCCGCTGCCGCCGCCTCGGCCTCGGCCGCCGACGTCTACGCCCACAACTTCCCCGGCTCGCCCACCGAGCCCAACGAGTCGTTCATCTACAGCCAGGCCGGCCTGGACGCCCGTTCGCCGGCCGCCGGCGACGGCTTCAGCCCCCTGCCGCCGCTGCCCTTCCAGGTCTCCGCCGAGGCCGAGAGCAAGCGCAACACGCTCATGTCGCTCTTTATGGACTCGACCGCCGCCGGCGACCAGGCCCGCTACGACGCCCTCCGCCGCATGACCCCGCTCGAGCTCGACATGCCCATTGACGCCCAGAGCCACACGGCCCTGCACTGGGCCGCCACGCTGTCGCGCATGCCCCTGCTGCGCGCCCTCATCGCCTGCGGCGCCAGCCCCTTCCGCGTCAACGCCGTCGGCGAGACCGCCCTGATGCGCGCCTGCCTCGTCACCAACGCCCACGAGCACAACTCCATGCCCGACCTGCTCGACGTCCTCGGCAGCACCATTGAGGTGCGCGACGCCAAGGGCCGCACCGTCCTGCACCACATTGCCGTCACCAGCTCCGTCAAGGGCCGCAGCGCCGCCAGCCGCTACTACCTGCAGTGCCTGCTCGAATGGGTCGTCCGCCAGGGCAGCGCCCCCAGCAGCCAGCAGCAACAGCAGCAGCAGCAGCAACAGCAGCAGCAACAACAACAACAACAACTACAACAACAACAACAGGTCCAGCCATCCGCCTCCGCGCCGCCCGCCAAGCTGGGGCTCGCCCGCTTCATGAGCGAGATTGTCAACGCCCAGGACAAGGCCGGCGACACGGCCCTCAACATTGCCGCCAAGATTGGCAACCGCAGCATCATCTCCCAGCTACTCGAGGTCTGCGCCGACCCCAACCTGCCCAACCGCCAGGGCCTGCGCCCGCTCGACTTTGGCGTCGGCGGCGAGGCCGCCGACGACGCCCCGGGCAGCGAGACCGTCCATGGCGAGGCCGCCGGCGCCGTCGGCAGCAGCCAGAAAAGCCGCGAGAGCAGCGACGACATTTTGTCTTGTAAGTGATCAGCCCGTGTCGTGTCGTGTCGCCCTTGGGGACGTGAAAAAGATGCAGCCAATGCTGACCAGCAGCCATCAAACACCTTCTCAACGAGTCGGCCATGATGTTCCAGGCGGAGATGAAGACGAAGCAGCAAGTGGTGGACTCGCTGCACCAGTCGATCCGCACGACGTCGACGCAGCTGGGCGAGAGCCGGCGCACGCTCGAGATGCTGGAGGAAAAGGTCAAGCGCCAGCAGCAGGCGAGCCAAAAGGTGCTGAACCTGACGCGCGCCCGCGACGAGGAGCAGTACCGCATCATGGAGCTGGAGAAGCAGGCCCGCGCCCGGGGCCAGCCGCTCCTGGACAGCACGGCCGCCTGGGACGCCGAGGTGGACGGCCTGCTGAGCGCCAGCGCCACCAACGGCAGCAGCAACGGCAGCGGCAGCGGCAACGGCAGCGGCAACGGCAACGGCAACGGCAGCGGCGGCGGCGCTGCCGCCTCCGACGCCGCCCCCGCCCCCGCCCCCGCCGTGGACGTCTCGGCGCTGCCGTCGGCGACGGTGCTGCGCGCGCGCATCGAGGCGCTCAAGCTGCGCACGAGCGAAACCCGCAACGCGGAGCTGGCGCTCAAGAGCCGCAGTCGCGACATTGAGCTCAAGTTCCGCCATCTCGTCGCCCTGGCCACCAAATGCTCCGACGCCGACGTCGACAACCACCTCGACAGCCTCATGCGCGCCGTCGAGAGCGAAAAGGGCGACCTCGAGATTGGCCGTGTCCGCCGCTTTCTCGGCGGCGTCGAGGCCGTCGTGCACTGAGCTGCCGTGCACTGTCCATTCCGATTTTCTTGATATCTTGTCTGTAACAACTGCTGCTGCGTTGGGTCTCGCCGGTGCCGCGTCTCCCTCCAAAGCCTTGTCATTTCTGCTGTATAACTTTGTTCTTTTGCCTTTTCCAGGTATACGGGCGGCGGCTCCACTTGCTTTCTTGATTCTTTTTGCTTTACTCGGGTTTTTTTTTCTTTATTTGTTCTTTCTCTTCCGGTCTGTTCTTTTGCTCTGACCGCTGTGTTCTGCCTACACTGCTGCATGGCAAATGTTTAGGGGAGTTATTTGTGTGTCGCCCTTTGCTGGCGTCGGTGCATATGGTGATGTGCAGCTGGGGGGGGGGGCTGCTGCGCCGGGGGGGATTTACTCGGCCTGCCCGGCTGTGCTAGCGACGACTTCTTCTGGGTATGTACTGCAGCTGTATCTAGCCTACAGCAAAGTTGTTATAATGTTGCAGCCTCGTACGGCGCAGTTGTTATATATGTTGCGAGCCGCGTACGGCGCAGTTGTCATAGTTGCGAGCCTTGTTGAAATCTATTTTGGGAAATCAAAACGCCAAGCGCCATGCTTATGTAGCCCCCCTACAAAACCCAGAAAAGTCAGGCCGTCTCGGCCGCATACAGGCCCTCCCACCGCTGTTCTACGCCGCTGACCTGGGCGCGCAGCCGCTCGATCTCGCGGCCGAGCTCGTCCAGGTTGCGGCCGAGCGCGCCGACCTCCTCGAACCGGCGCGAGCCGCGGGCATTGTCAATCATCTGCTGCACCAGGAAGCGCTGCTCCTCCAGCACGACGAGCCGCTCCTGCAGCTCCTTTTCCTCCGTCTCGAGCGCCGACACCGCCGTGCTGACCTCGCTGCCGGCCACGCTCGCGGCGTCGCCGTCGCCAGCCACGCCGCCGCCCCCGCCCGGCGACATGTGCAACGGCAGCCCGCCTACGCCGCCGCCGCCGCCACCGCCGCCGCCACCGCCGCCATTGTTGAGCGGCGAGAGCAGCCTCCGGTGGCCGCCATGGGCTCCCGGCCTTAGGCGAGAGGGCTGCTGCTGCTGCTGCTGCTGCTGCTGCTGCTGCGACCGCAGCATGCGCGGGACGTGCTTGAGCGGGACCATGTTGGCGTGCAGAAAGGTCGAGGCGGCCGAGTAGACGGCGCGCTGCAGCCGCTGCTGGGTCGGGCTGTCCGTCTTCAGGTCGCGCAGCCGCACGGCGGCCAGGTTGTACTTGGTGAAGCCGTCCATGAGGCGCTTGCGGATCTTGGCCGCGTCCTGGATCTGCGCGTGCGTCGCGGGCGCGCTGATGCCGGTGCCGGTGCCGGTGCCGGTGCCGGTGCCGCCGTCTGGCTGCAGCGACTGCAGCGCGCGCTGAAAGAGCGGCATCATCTCGCGGATGCCGCGCTCAAACTGCCGCAGCGTCTCGTAGGCGCGCTGGTCGGCCGGCTTGTGGGCCAGGGCGGCCTCAAAGTCGCGTTTCGCAAAGAGCGTGGTCTTGCAGTCGCGGCACATGCGGACGTCCACGTTGACCTGGTTGCTGCATTCGGCGGCGGCGGCGGCGGCAGAAACGGCTCCGGCTCCAGCTCCGGCTCCGGCTCTGGCGGCTGCCGGGGACGGCGGCAGCGCCCTTTTCTCCGTCCCGACGGCCACGCTCAGGCCGACCTCGGTCGAGCAGCCGGTCTGGGGGTCGGCGCAGACGACGCGGCCGCACAGGCGGCAGTGGTGTCGGCGAAAGGTCCAGGAGCCAAACTCCTGCTGGCAAAAGGGGCAGCGCGGCACGGAGGCGTCGTCCTCCCAGGTGACGACCGACTGCTCGGCGGCCTTGCGGAGCCCGCGGCTGCTCAAGGTGGCAACGGGAGACAGCAAGCCGCCGCCGCCGCCGCCGCCGCCGCCGCCGGCTGCGGCAGCGGCGGCGGCGGCAGCCATCTCGGCGGCCGCGGGGTCGGCCAGGAGCTGGGTCAGCTTGGAGAGGCGTTTCTCGAGGCGGGCAATCTCGAGGTTCTGGCGCTCGACGCGCGTGCGGCGCAGGGCCACGAAGCCGGCGGTCAGGTCGGCCTCGGCGCCGCCGTGGTCGTTGTAGCCCGGGCGCGACTTGTAGCACGTCTCGCACACGCGCGCCCAGTAGCCGCGGACCGGGTCGTGGGCGGCCGCTCGCGACAGCTTCATCTGGTACATGGTGTGGGTCTCGCAGAACAGCTTGCCGCACTTGCGGCAGTTGATGCTGCCGTTCAACGGGCCCAGGCCCTTGCCGCACGTCGGGTCGGTGCACACGTCGTACGGCGTCGACCGTTGCCAGTGCCTCCGCGTGATGAGCTCGTCGGGGTCCACGAGGCCGGCGGCGGACGTGGCTTCGGAAGACCGCCCCGAGCCGAAGCCGCCGCCGCCGCCGCCGCCACTGCCGCCACTGCCGCTGCCGCCGCTGCCGCCGCCGACGCCACCGCCGCCGTTGCTGCTGCTGCTGCCACTCTGCGGGACGGGAGACTCGTTGGACTCAAAGACGTCGAGGCCGCGCAGCTTCTGGTTGATCAGCGACAGCGGCCGCTGGAACATTTTGGCCTTGAGGACCTGCTTGTCGAGCCAGGTCTTGACCTGGTCCTGCTGGATTTCGGGGAGCTCTTGATGCACGTCGTCAATGTGTCTGCGTCCGTCAGATCGGCTTGTTGCAACGGCCGCGAGAACAGCCCGGGGGAGCAGGCCTACCTGTTCAATTGCAGCAGAGTCACCTGTCAGGAGAAGAACTTTGTCAGCGCGTGCGCCCACAAACACACTCATCCGCACACTCACACACCCACCCACACACACACACACACACACTCACCATTTCTTCCTCGCAAATGGGGCAGACCAGCCGGGAGCGGTCATTGTGCATCGACGGAGCCGCGAGGCTGATGTTGGCCGCCAGATCCTGCACCGGCCCCGGGAACGGGCTCGCCGACAAGGCGGGCGAGAGCGTGGCCGCGTCGCGGGACGCGGTGCTGGTCTCGGAGGGGGCAAACGGGCTGGAGGCCCGGCCGGGCCGGGCAGCCGCAGCAGCAGCAGCAACAGCCGCAGCAGCAGCCACCGGCGGAGCGAGTCCTTTGCCGCTGCCCAAGACCCGGCCTCCGCCGAGCTTTCTTCCCGACATCCGTCGGTAGCCGCGGCAGCGTGAAAAGCCCGCGAAGATAAAAGGGGGACGAGAAAGGGAGGGGGAAGGAAGCTGAATCAGGCAATCGGCGGTACCAGCGACAGCAGCAGCAGCGGCGGCGGCGGCGGCGGCGGCGGCGGCCGTGACCGTTTTAAAGGAGGGGGGGGGGGGGGGAGGGGGGGGGGAGGATCTCAGTGAGTGTGCGCTCTGGGCTCTACAGAGCACGGGAAGCGCTGCTTGCAGGCAAGGCCGATGGCTTACGTGATAGGCCGGCTGGCGTGGCGTCGTCATGTAGTGGAGCCCCCCCCATGATTAGCGGCCAGCTCTTATCGTTATCTGGATATCTTTCTCTCAGCGACAGCGTCCAAACGTCTGGTCTCGGCGGCGTGTCGTTTTTTCCCGCCCCCCCCCCCCCCCTCTGTCCCTCTCGATATGGCGCCCACATTCCCCCAAGTGCAAGGCGGCGGCAGCCTTATTGTTGCGTGGCAGATCAGGGGCAAGCGAGTGCTGGTGGTCGGCGGCGGCGAGGTGAGGCGTGCAAAAGACGTGGATGGGGGGGGGGGGGAGGGAGGGAGAGAAAGGAAGAGAAAGGAAGGAGGAGAAAGCTGACAAGGAACAGGTGGCCGCGGGCCGCATCCTGCACTGCCTAAACGCAGACGCGGTGGTGACGGTGGTGGCGCCGGCGGCGCGGCTGGCGCCGGAGGTGGCGTTCCGGGTGGGCCAGAAGCAGGTGGCGCACGTGGACCGGGTGTTTGAGGCGGGCGACCTGGACGGCGCGGACATGGTGCTGACGGCGGTGGACGACCCCGAGGCGTCGACGCGGATATGGAAGCTGTGCAAGGCGCGGCGCGTGCCGGTCAACGTGGCCGACGTGCCGGCCGAGTGCGACTTTTACTTTGGCAGCGTGCACCGCGACGGGCCGCTGCAGATCATGGTCAGCACCAACGGCCGCGGCCCGCGCCTGGCCCACGCCATCCGCAAGTACATTGCCCGGCTGCTGCCCCGCGAGGCCGGCAAGGCCATTGACTCGGTCGGCGAGCTGCGCGTGAAGCTGCGGCGCATGGCGCCCGGCGCCGACGAGGGGCCCAAGCGCATGGCCTGGTGAGTGTCTGGAGCGCACGTCTTTACAAGGTACAAGACAATGTTCTAACAGCGCAGGATGACAAAGGTCAGCGACGCCTACTCCTTTGAGGAGCTCTGCCGGCTGACGGACGAGGACGTCGACAACCTGCTGCGCTTCTACGCCGCCGGTACCGTGCCGCACCTCGACATTCTGTTCTCCATGCGCGGGAACCCCGACCTGAGCAAGATTGACGTGTTTGACGGGTCCTTTGGCTTCAGCGTGGGCGGCTAGGCTGCGTGCGCGCGCGGCGAGGCAGGCGTTTTATATCTAGTCATGAATGTGTGTATGTAAGATACATCTACAATGGGGGGCGATATACTCGGCACCGTGCTTGCATTGTCTGCACTGTGGCGTTACACTGTGCTTAGTACGCGTCGACGACGCGCCCCATCATCTATCTCGTCACGCCCCCGGCGCCCCGCATCCACCCTGCAATGGCTCGGCCGGCCGCAAGACACGGGACACAGCCGGCGGCGGCGGAGCCGCGGCGCAGCTCGGACGCGGCAGACGCGGCGGACGCGGAAGACGCGGCCACGGACGCGGAAGACGCGACGGCGCCGTGCGAGATCTTCAACATTTCCTTTTCTCTGCACCGGGTCTCGCCGCTGTTTCTCGGCGCGGGCAAGCTGGACGAGGCGCGGCTGCAGGCCCTGAGCCAGCGGCTGCGGGACACGCTGGTGGGCGACGTGGTGCGCGGGCTCGAGGTTGGGCTGGAAGGCGGCGGCGGCGGCGGCGGCGGCGGCGGCGGCGGCACCATGGGCGGGGCCGGGGCCCTCGAGGCGGTGACGGCGGAGCTGGTGGCGGCGGACGCGGTGCTGGCGTGGCCGCCGTACGCGGCGCTGCAGCTGAGGCTGCAGTACGAGAACGCAGAGTGCGCGGCGCTGCTGCTGCCGCCGCCGGCGCCGTCGGCGGCGGCGGCCAAGGCGGCGGCGGCGGCGGTGGCGGCGGCGGACGAGCACTTTTTGCCGCTGCCGCTGCTGCTGCTGCGCATGCCGGCGCCGCTCAAGGCGGTCGTGGCCGGCTTCCTGTGCCGCACCTTTGACTGCCGCATCGGGCCGCTGCGGCTGGGCAGCGCCGACCTGACGCGCAGCTGGGAGACCTGGGCGCGCTCCACGGGGCCGCCCACGGCCGGGCCCCTGGCCAAGGACGCGGTGCTGACGCTGGGATTCCAGCTGGCCGCCGGAGAGCCGGCGGGCGACGCCGCCGGCCACGCACACGCAAACGCAAACGCAAACGCCGACGCCGACGCCGATGCCGGTGCCGGTGCCGATTCCGGCGCCGGCGCCGGCCTGGGTATCAAGACGCTGGATTTGATCGTGTCCGCCGGCGATCTGCCGCGCATGCTCAGGGCCGGCCAGCGACACATCAACAGCCCCCCTCCCGGCGCGGCCGGCGCAGCCGCAGCCACCCCCTTTTTCGACGCGCTCGCCGGCTACGTGCGGCACCACCTCGCCCTCGACATGGGCCATCCCGCCGTGCGCGTGCTGCGCATCGCCTGCGGCGGCTTCGTGCTGTCGGAGAGCCGGCTCAAGCTGTTTGGGGCCGGCGCGGCCCGCCACCAGGCCGCCGTGCGCGATCTGCTCGGCGACCTGGTGCTCCGGGCGGCGGCGTCCTGAAGCCGGGAGGCGGCGGTCGAAGCCGGGCGGCCTGGCATGGATCGCAAGGCCTCCGTGTGAACAATGTGTATATGCTGAGGTATCGCGTACAATCAAGACAGTATCAGGACAAGGACAAATAAGTACAGATAAACAAAAGACATTGCAAAGAAGCCCCAGTTCACTCGCATTGTGCCCACCACTTGCTCGTGGCGACACAGGTGTAGGGCGCCGCGCAGCTGGTCGAGCCGGTGTAGCCGATGCCGCCGCACTGGCCCCACTGAGGCACCGGCGCGGCGGTGGCTGTGGAGGCGGGCGACCGGGTGCGCGTGGCGAGCGTGGTGCCGGTGACGGTGACGGTGACGGTGGCGGTGGCGTTGGGGCAGGCGGGGGTTGTGGGTGTCGCGGGGGTTGTCGTCGCCGTTTTCGCAGGGGTTGTCGTTTTCACGGGGGTCGCCGTTTTCGCGGGGGTTGTCGTTCTCACCGGGGTGGCCGTCGCCGTCGCCGCCGCCGTCGCCGTCGCCGCCAGAGCCGAGACGACCTGGTCGAGGAAGCCGGCGTTGGCATAGGCCTGGGACATGTCCCAGATCATGACGCCGCCAAAGCTGGCAAAGGTGCGGGCGTAGGCGATGACGGCGGCCAGGCCCGAGCCGGCGCGGTAGCCGGAGCCGGCGGCGGCGGCGCTGCCGGGGACGCCCAGCAGGATGCGCACGTTGGCGTTCTTGCTGGTCTTGCGGGCCCAGGCGTCCCAGGTGGCAAAGTCGAAGCTGTCCTGGGCGGCGCCGGCGACGTACGCCTGCAGGCCGCAGTAGTTGTTGTAGAACTGCACCATGACAAAGTCAAAGGCCACGGCGCCGCCGAGCATGGCCTCGTCGGCCGCGTCGGGGTACGGGCACTGCGGCGCCGCCGAGAGGTAGTAGGCCTTGCCGCCGGCGGCCGCCGTGGCCGCGTCCATGTGCGCGCGCAGCGCAGCCGCAAAGGGCGCCATGTTGGTCGTGGTCGCCTCCAGGTCAAAGTCGAAGCCGTCCACGACGGCCGCGCCAAAGGGCCGCGGCACGGCGTCCGAGGCGGCCGCGGCGGCGGCCGGCACCGGGCCGAACATGGCCCAGATCCGGTCCGCCGCCGCCGCCGCCGCCGCCGCCGAGGCAAAGCCGCCCTCGGTGTAGGTGGCGCCGCCGATCGAGAGCAGAATGGTCTTGCCGTGGACCGACTGGCACGTCTGGATGTCCTGTCTGGGCGGCAGGGTCAGCAAAAGAAGCAAAAAGACACGGCGGTGCCGGCCCCGCAAGAGATATCCGCAGAAATCAGGCCTCACTCCAGCTGCGGACAGCTCAGCAGCGTGGTGCCGGCAAAGACGGTGCAGTTGTCGCCGGCATTGGCAAAGTCGACCGTGGTCGGGTTGGCAATGACGTTTAAAAAGGCCAGCGGGATGATCTGGAGGCTGTGTCAGCGGCACGGGCTGGAGAGAAAAAAACGACGGTGACGCGTACGTTGATGGCCGTGTCTAAGTGTATAGAAGAGTGTTAGCGGCCACAGCTTAGCAAGCCATTCAGGCGAGGCAAGAGCGGCCCACTGACTGGAGCAGTAGTAGGAGAGGCGCTCCTGCGAGTAGGGCTGGCCGGTCCTCTGGCCGTACGAGTTCTGGCCCCAGTACACGGCCAGGTTGCTGGAGCTGGCCGGGCTGAAGCCAGCCGCGGCCGCTGTGGCCAGAGACAGCAGCGTCGCCGTCAGCGAAGCGGGAGACATGAATCAGAGGTGCGTGGGAGTGCTGCGTTGAGGAATCAGAGTGATGCGTTCCAGGACTAAATCAGAGTGATGCGTTCAAGGCGTTTCTAAACACAACGGGGTGTCTCGAACCAGAATACCAACAGACGGATACACAAGGAAAGGCGGCAGATATATACGCCTGCTTTGGCCGGAAGAGGCCGGGCGTGGCAGACAAGACATGTCTGGGTGCCCGGCGATGATCCAGGCCGCCTTGCACGCTCAAGCCCGCGAGCATCCTGTGTCTGCTGCGAGACACTGGACGAGACGGCGGCCAGACCTGCAAAGGCCATCTGGCGGTTGGGTTTCACACCCGGCCGCAGGTTTGGCAGGTGTCACGCACGGCCCGGGAAGACGAGGAAAGGGGGTGGGGGGGGGCAGACGTTGCCAGAAGAAGCGGCATCGCCAGAAGAGGCGGTATCGCCAGAAGAGGCGGCATCGCCAGAAGAAGCGGCGCCGTTGTGCTGCTCCCCGTTCCGTAATGCAGAGGAGTCCGTGGCAGGGGGGCCGCGGGTCGCCAGAGCCACACGGGGGCACGAGACGGCCCCGCGAGAGGCTGTGGCGGCGGCGAGAAAGAAAGCGTCGCGGCTACACGAGGAATGAACCAGCCGAGGGGCCCCAGCCAGCATTCCAGCCGGCCATCAGCATAAATCACCTGGCTGGGCGCAAGGCGCGACACGCGGCAGTGGAGCAGCACGCGAGCAACGGGCGGTCACATTCCAGAGGGTGTCGAGGTCTGTCGACGAGGGAGTCTGCTATAGCATCATTCATCAAATGTGACGAGTTTTGTTTACACGTCGTGGCATTGCCTCCGTTTGTATACAGCCACTGCCATCGCATCACAGCCCGCAACCAGTATCGTGAACAATTAAAGAAGCGCACGGCGCAGCACGCCAGTCTGCTCCTGGAAACGGCCCTTGCGGTGTAAGACGAGCCTGCGTTTCCGGCACGACCCCGCTTATCCGGCCCGCTGATTGGCTCGACAGCAACGACCGGCAACGGGGCGACGGCGCGACGGCGCCCGGCGGCGGCCAGCGACGCGACGGACGAGATGGAGCAAACGACAGACACCAGAGTGGAGACGGCGCGAACGGCGCAAACGGCAACGGAACGAGACTGCCGGCACACTTACCGGCCGGGCCCCACCCAAAAGGGCGCTAGACGCCGGAAAAACGCCGGAAGCCCGGAGCCACGTCTCGGACCCCTGCGGCCTGCTGTCCGTCTGCTCTCCTGTGCGCCGCCGCAGCAGGCATGCAATCGCAGTCATTCGCGTGACAGTCGGTCGATGCGGCGGCGGCGGTGCGGGAGCGGTCGGGCTCGACGTAGCCGACGGCTCTGTCCCGCCGCCTCCGAATCGCCGTCACGTGCCGCTCGCGCCACGAACAGCATACAAGCGCATAAAACGCCCCACAGGCTCCCCATGTTCTGCGCCGCTCACCCCACAGTCGAGCCACCTGCCCGCCATAGTCACCCTGCATGACGCTGCTGCCCCGGATTTGTCGCCGCCCCACAGCTTAACCTCGGGAGTGGTGGCAGGCCTGCGCGCTGGCTTCCGTGCTGACCCGTGAATACTTAATCCTCGGCAGTCTTGGGCGCTCACATCCCCTTTTTCTCGATTTGGCCGCTACCATTGACAGTCTCGTCTTCGTCTCTTCGCATTTCTTTTTTTCTTCTCATCTCTTCTCAACTCTCATCTGTCGCAAAGACAACACGCTTAGCGCTTCCGCATTTCCACTTTCGCCATGCAGGCCCCCTTTTCCCGCCGGCTGGCCACCTCGGCCCAGGTTCATCCCCGCATCCTGCCGTACATTCACTCTCCCATCTCCCCGAGCATGTCCCGGGGGCCGGCCCTACGACGGTGAGTCTTTCTCTTTCCTCTCTTTCTCTTTGTTCTCTTTCCTCCCTCTCTCTCTTTGTTCTTTTTCTCTTCCTTTCCGTCTCCCTCATCCTCCTCATTTCTTCCCCCTCCCCTACTGACTTTCAGACTCACCACGTGTGTCGCCGTCGCCGGTGCCGGCTACGCCGCCGCATCCTACCTCAACGTCCGGGCGGCTCGCGCCCGCGCAGCCGAAAACGTCCGCCAGGCCGAGGAGCGCGAGCAGCGAGAACGCATCGCCCTGCTGGACGCATACGGCAGCCGCGACAGCCTCGAGGAGCTCGAGAGGGCCGCCATGCTCTACAGCTCCCAGCACAAGCCGTCCAGTTAGGCGGGCGCGCTCGAGGAAGGAACAAAAAAAAAACCGTACCTTGATCTGAACATTTGGCGTTTGGCGTTGCCGTTGGCGTTGGGCCAAGTGCGGGGTTATCTGCAGGCTCGGCCTGCCCCTTCATTCCTGGAGTTCCGGGGCTCCATGACGATTTCTTTTGTCTCTTGTAGCATACTTATGACAATCAACGTTTCCAAGACTGAAGAGGCAGTTACTCTGGCATTGTGTAGCTTTGTGTGTAATGTGATCATTGAAATCATCTTCCAAGGCGTTTGTAAGGTACTGGCTGATGATAATTCCATCACCAACCCCTTCATCTGCCTTCCGCACAACCAGGCAACTGGAGTCCTTCAACGGTAGCTCTGGCGACCCCCTTGGCGACCCCTCATCTGGCCGTCCCCGCGGGCAACTAGATTGACCCTGGTCCGGGCTGCCAGGTTTTTTCCCCGGCGACGACGACGGAGTCAAGAACAGTGTTTTGGCAGCCTCGTCGGACAAACGCATTCGCAGCCGCCTTCAGCGCCCGTCCGACCCTAGAGCTTCGCCGGCCCCTTCTCGGCAGAGGCCTCGTCGTCCGCGGCCAGGGCGGCCGCGATGCCACGCCGGATCTTGTCGGCCATCCGGCCGGCTTCCTGCTCGTCCAGATCGTCGCGCCCGCCGCGGCCAAACATGACGGCCCGGCCGCTCCAGCGGGCCTGCGTCGGGATGTCGGGGCGCGGGATGATGTGGAAGTGCGTGTGCGGCACCACCTGCGCCGCTCCCGCGCCGTTGTTCTGCACCACGTTCCAGTCGCCCACGCCGACCGCCTCCGTCACCGCCCGCGACAGCACCGGCAGCCACCGCCCCAGCTCCGCCGCCTCGGCCCCGCTGGCCGCCGTCAGCTTCGCCCGGTGCGCCCGCGGACACAGCAGCACATGGCCCTCGGCCAGCGGCGCAATGTCCAGAAACGCCACCACCAGCCCCGTCGAGAGCACCACAAACGCCTCCGGCTGCGGGCTCGTTCGCGTCGGGCTGAGCTGCACATCCGCCGCCGCCGGCGGACGCCGCGGGTCAAACGGCGCGAAGCTGCGCGCAATGTGGCAGAATGGACAGTCGTGCGCCTCAGGCATGGAGCCGTCGGCCGGCGGCGCTTCCCTAGCCATGGTGGCGGCGGATAGATGGGATAGATGACATGCATTGGGGGGGGGGGGTGAGATTCTAGAGACATGGGATCTATCTTCATATATCTTCATGTCGCAATCACGTGACTCTACTGCCGCTTTTAATTCCATTAAATTCAAATCACCCTCGAAAGTTCCTCGGCCTAATCCTCGTCCTCCCAGACCCCCGCGTCCTCCGCCTGCTCATTGGCCAGCATCTCGGCGTCTCCGGCCAGGCCCTCGCTGTCAAAGGCGTCGCTGTCGTAGTCGTCCATGTCCATGTCCGATGCCTCGCTGTCGCCGTCGTTGCCGCCGTCGCCGTCGCCGCCGCCGCCGCCGCCGGCCTTCTTGCCGCCCCCCGATCCCGCCGCCGCCGCCTTGGCTTTGCTCTTCTTGGCCACGTTCTCGCGCTGCTGCTGCTTCCGGGCCTCCTTCTCTCTCTGCCGCTTCTCCCACCGCTGCCGAAGCTCCGCGATCTCGCTCGGGGTCTTGCTAATGTGCTCGTGCCACAGCACTTGCCCCTGGCACAGGCCCTCTTCCACCTTGATCAGCCGCAGCCGCATGCGCGGGCCCAGCTCCACCAGCTTGACCGCGCGCCGCTCCACGTTCTTGGCCGCCGCCGCCCCCGCCGCCGCCGCCCCCGCCTCCCCGGCTCCGCCCCCGTCGTCGTGCTCGCCGCCCGGCCCGGCAGCCGACGCGCGCGCCCGGCCCGACAGCGCCTTGCGCGCGCGGAAATCCACCATGTCCACTTCGGCTTCCGTCTCCGCCTCGCTGCCGCTCGTGCCGCCGTCGGTCACGTAGCCCTCGCCGTCCTCGCCCCCGACCATAAAGTCGGCAATGTCCTGCAGCCGCCCCAGGTTGGGCAGCCCGCCCTTCTTGGGCGTCTTGGCGTGCACCACCTTTTCGGCCGTGTTGAGCCGCTTGAGCGCCTTGGAGATGCCCGTCGCCTTGGTCGTGATCGCGTAGTGCCGGAAGTTGAGCACAAAGCTGTCCGTGTCCGGCCCCGGCTGCTCCCGGTTGAGCAGCAGCACTCTCCGAATCGACGACAGCGGCGTCGTCTGCGGGTTGATCGGCGGGAACAGCGACTGGAACATGGTCGTTGTGAGCGACTCGAGGTGCTTGGGCACCTTGGCCTTGGAGTCCGCCGCAGAGTGGAAGCTGTTCATGACCAGCTGTTCATGCAAGGCAAGGAAAAAATTCGTCAACAATCTACCACACAGACGGACAGCACACAAAGAGTAACCTACCAGTGGAGGCGTTGTAAACTCCTTGCCGCCGCCCTTGGGGTGCCGCTGCGCCCTCTGCACGTCCTTGCTCAGAGAGTACCGCTCCACCCGGAAGTGCAGCGTCGGCCCGCGCGGCGTGGCCGCGACGCGCAGGTTCACGTTGCCCGACTCGGATCGCGAGAAGAGAAGCAGCTGCGTCACACCCAGCGGGCCGCACATTGTCACGTAGTCGCGCAGCTTGTTGGCTCTCCGCTCCTTCAGCCGGCTGGCTGTTCCCGGCTCCATCACCCTCCGCACGTCCGTCGCCAGCTGGCTGACACTCGATCCCACCTCTCCGGCCCCAATGCGGATCACCATGCTCTTTGGGCTGAGAAGCGACGCCCCGCCTGTGCCCGCGGAGACTGCGCCCTTGTTCGAGGCATTGTTTGCGTGTGTCCGCTTCTTATTGCGACGTCTGGCCATGATGAGGGGTAATTGTTGTGTTTGTGTGGTTCAAAAAAAGGCGTATGTGATGAAAATGTGGCTGTTGCGAGTCCATTGCTGAATATTTTTTTGGGTATCTTGAGCTGATTAGATACAGATAAGATAACCGATAAGAGCCTCGTCCGCTAGCGGCGATTTCTTTCTCGCTTCAACTCACATCCCACATCGCCGTGATAGTGCGCATTTTGGAGACGAAAAAGATGACGCCTTGTTTTTTTAAACCTTTTCAAAAAAACCCTAGCCTTTTCACTTCTCCTTGCATTACTGTCCTTCCGTCAGCACCCGTGTCCAGTCAAACTTCCTCCAGCGCTTCTTGAAATCGCTCAATCGTGCATCGTTTCGTGTCCAGCGGCCCTGGCGCTTCGTAACGCTCGCATCAACATCCAGCATCCCGCCAATGATGCCCCGGGCAAACAAATCTCCCTTGGGCCAGCGGCTGGCATCCTCCACCACATGGCCGAGACCCCCATCCAGCGTAAACCACACATGGAAGTAGGGCATCTCTTTGGCAAGGCTTCGCCGGAAAGCCAGCTTCCCCAAGCCTTCGCGCGCTCGTTTCCCCGTGTCGATAATCTTTTTGTGCTGGCTCCACTCCTCGTCGGCTGACAGGATGGCCTCTTTGAAAAAGGCCGGCGCCGTGTCACCCAAGTCGTACGGTATCGGCACAGCAACCAGGGCGGCGTGCATATGACGACCCGGCGAGGCCGCGTTTTCATAAAAGATCACTTCCCGGCCCTGGTCGTGGTAGAGCCGGGTCAGAGACTTCATAAAGTTCCGAATCTCCTCCCACTCATCATCGCTGCACTCTAGCAGGTTGTTGTGGTGCTCGGTCGGAACAATCACCGCACCGCCTTCTGCACCGGTGAGCTCCGGCTCCGTGGCCAGCGTGAGGTAGACCCGCGTCGCCAGCGAAGCAATCGGTGCCAGCGGAAGATCGTTGGGCGGCTGCCGGTCTTCGTGGTGGCATAGCGGGCACGCCTCGATCACCTTTGATATTTTCGTGTATTCGCTCACGGCCATGTTCTTCAAGCTGGCTTCGGACTTGTGAACATGCCGGGCCAGCTTCTCCGCGTTTTCGTCGAGGTAATCCAGGTTGTTGTCGAACTTGGCATCCTTGGCGATGCGCTCCGCAAAGCGGACACCCTCGCCACCACCCCCCCGTGTGCGCCGCTCCTCGCGAACCATGTCCTCCACAGTCATGTCGTCATTGGCTTCCACGAGGCCGCGCTCGCGCCCTCGTTTCGTGTCGACAGCCTTCACTTCTCCCCTGCGTCCAGATAGCATGCGGCTGTGCTTTGCGTCCAGTACCACGGTCTCCTCGCCATTGCCTGTCTTTCCCGACGCTGATGCTGCTAGGGCTTCATTGTACTCGGACTCGAGCCGTGCAGCATCGGGCGATTTCAGGAGCTTGGCCTTCATCATCCGCGCGCGAAGCCGATTGAGGCCGGTCTGGTCCAGCGGCGCCACGCGTCGCTGATCCTCCACGGTGGCACTTTCGGGCGGCTTCGTCGTGCGGCTGGCGAACTGATCGGCAAGGTCTGCGCCTTCTTTCGCCTCCCGCTCTATTCGCGCGCGGTAAAGATCTCCGGAAGGAACTTGCTTGCCCGAGTAGCCCCTGCCGTATAGTCTTCTTCTCTCCATTTCCTCCTTTTCTTCTTGTGCATCATCAAATTCCCGCAGGCTTCCAAACCGTTCCACAGCCACCTCATCGACAGGCCGCCCGGTCTGCTCGGCAATGGAGAAAACACCGCCGAGCTTTGTCATCCTCCACTGGGATCCTTCGTCTCCAAACGTGTAGCTGACTTGTGGCTGGTCTGGAAGCCCGAGATCGCCGACTTCTCGTCCGCTATTGATGCGGCGCAGGGCCTCGCCATTAAGCTCTCTTTCCGAAACGACATGTTTTGGACGGCGCTCTTCCTTGGGCGCGATATCCTGCTTATTAGGCCTGTGTACATAGTCGACATCAACACCGGACGGCGCAGTCATCCAGGCGTCTCGGACGGCAGCCGCCTTGCTGGCCACTTGTGTAGGTTGGTTCTCTCCCGCATCATCGGAACCTTCTTCTTCCCGATTTCCACTGCCCTTGAGTCGTCCCTCTTCGTCGCGGCCTTCACTTGTCTCATTTCGCGTTGTGCGCTGCCGCTTATGCCTATGCGAACGGTCGTCTGAGTTCGAGTCTTTGGCTGATTCAGACGGCCTGTCGCGTTGAGCCCCATCTTCAGTTGCTCTCCGGGTTCGGTCCCTGCCGTGGCTTCGTCGATCGTCTTTATCGTCATCTTTGGACGAAGTGGCGTGTCTGCTGTGATGGTGGCGATGTCTGTGGCTCTTGTCTTTTTTCCGAGCTTCGGCCTTCTCCCTCTCAGCTCTTTCTCGCGCCAACTCCTTTTCGAATGCGTCTAGGCCATCCATTCTGGTGTTGTGGTGGCCGCGAGGATTACTGCTATGTAAGTACAGTGTAGAATGGCACAAGGAGGGAATAGAAGGCTCCAAGCTGTTTAGCCTTGGGCACGTGATGCACCCGGAGCTTAGTGGCTATCTCCAGTTTTCACGTGGTTTTGCGCCTCGTCGCATCGTTATCTATTATCAGTTCATCAAAAAAAGACAGCCCCGCGACAACTGCACGTCATCATCTGGATTTCAAACTCGAAAAACGGTCAAAAATTGTCAACAGATATGGCTTCGTCAACATCCCCCTCCAAGAAGCCGGTGGCCATTGTGTGCGTGGGCATGGCAGGTACAGAGAGCCTTTTTCTACCATGCATTTTTTTTGGGTAGTCAGCAGAGACTTTTGAGCGTCAAAGTACTAATAACATGCTTTTCTCTACACAGGATCTGGAAAGACCACGTTTATGCAACGGATCAACGCGCACCTTCATGGCCGCAAAGAGCCGCCGTACGTTATCAACCTTGACCCAGCAGTGCTCAACGTGCCGTTCGACAGCAACATCGACATACGAGACAGCGTCAACTACAAGGAAGTGATGAAGCAGTACAACCTCGGGCCAAACGGGGGAATCTTGACGTCTCTGAATTTGTTTTCGACCAAAGTGGACCAGATTCTCAACTTTCTGGAGGAACGCACCTCGCCCAGTTCGGCCCAGGCAGGCAATCTCCCGATCAAACACATCCTGGTCGACACACCCGGACAGATTGAAGTTTTTGTGTGGTCTGCTTCCGGGACCATTCTTCTTGAGTCGCTTGCTTCATCATTCCCAACAGTTATTGCATATGTCATCGACACGCCGCGTACTGCAAGCACTAGCACGTTTATGAGCAATATGTTGTATGCGTGCAGCATTCTCTACAAGACCAAGCTGCCCATGATATTGGTCTTCAACAAAACAGACGTCAAGGACGCTAGCTTTGCGAAAGAATGGATGACAGACTACGATGCCTTTCAGGATGCCCTTCGTGCCGACGAGGACCGGAACGCTTTCGGGGGAGGAGAAGGCGGCGACAGCATGGGTGGCAGCGGCTATATGGGCAGCCTGCTGAACAGCATGAGCATGATGCTGGAGGAGTTTTACGCACACCTCAGTGTCGTCGGTGTTAGCTCCATGACCGGAGAGGGAGTGGATGACTTTTTTGCTGCCGTGCAGCAAAAGGCAGAGGAATTTGAGCGAGACTATGAGCCGGAACTGGAGAAGCGACGGCAGGACAGGGAAGAGGCCAAGAAGGCCTCCCGGCAGCGGGAGCTTGACAAAATGATGAAAGGGCTGGCTGTTCAGTCGGGCGACGACGTCAAAGAGAACAAGCCGACTGCGAGAAAGGCTTCCAACGCTGAAAATAAGGACGGCGACGGCGACGACCTCAAAGATGAAGACGTGGATGTGGACGAAGACGAGGACGATGACGACGACGACGACGTGGATCCCAACGACGAGTATGACCGCGACGGGCTCCAGTCACGGTACGAAGCAGCGCTGCTAGACAAGCGAGATCAGGTAACGGACGATGCGAGTTTTGCCAAGTACCTACACACCCAACGATGACGCAGTCCTCCCAACGGACGGGTGGAGGCTATGGTGTGGGCGCTTTGCGGCCATCTAGCCTATTGCATATAGTAATTACAATCTATGCAGATGCCTACCCGCGCATGAACTTTAATGTGGCATGTCCGTGAACTCCATGCTTCCCATGTAGATGTAACAAATCGCAGAACCAAAACGATTTCTTTTTTCTTTCCTGATCAATCCGTCGCGTCTTTCCGTCCAGGCTGTGAAGTATTTTGGTCTATAAGCCCGGCCAATTCCACATCGTCTTGTCATCTCGCCTCAAACTGAACCATTCTATTCCGACAACGGTTAACGGGCCGCTTTATTTCCATGAAACGCACGACGGGTTGCATACCTCTTTGTCCGCTGCTTGTAAAGCACGCGTCCTCCGCATTCCTTGCACCGGATAGGATCTGTGCGGCGCAGTGTGTTCTTGATGCCGCAGTCGGCGCAGAGATAGTTCATCTGAGCGCCTTCAGAGCTGAGGTCGTAGGACTTTGGGCCGGAAAGAGCCTGGCCAGACGCCGTTGGCGGGACGTATTGCTCGCGCGAAGCCATGATTCTCTCGTCAATAACTTCTTTTTGTCGAGCAAAGGGTGAGGGTAGGTAGTCGCAAAAGAAGCGGATGACAGAAACGGGATGAAGAATCAAAGGAGAAACAGCCTCCCCAAAGACAAGGAATTTTCGGTGACGACCACGTGACTCAGTGTAAGCGTGTAATTAATGGATCCCGCTAACTCGTTTCGTCTTTTCCTGACGGAATCAAAAAATTTCAGCCTCAAGAACGCAATGTTACAGTCATTGATTTTATTTTTCAGCTGTACATGGGATGTTTTCAACAGTATTCTTGGAAAAAGACTCAAACATACAAAAAAGTCCACCATAAGATGGTGGAAACCGGCAAAAAATGGGACCGGCGCGAATCGAACGCGCGTTATTTCGGCCACAACGAAACGTACTCACCACTATACTACGGCCCCGTTACCATTTAGTAAGCGATGGAGAACGGGCAACCGAATCTCAGCTATAAAGGCAACTCTCGCACAATCTTGGACGGCGCCAGTTCTAACGGAGCTGAAGCGACTACTACTAGTAACGAAACGTCGTGAAGTGTTAAGAATCTACAAGCAACCCAAAATGATAGCTAGAAAATGGCTGTGCCATTTGGTACACAGCTCCAGTTGTGCGTTGCATTGCTAATGCAGGCTGGACTAATCTGGCGAATCAGATTCCGTCAATTGCAGCCTTGACATGATGGATGACCACTGTGCAACGCGTGAGCTGGAACAACAGCCAGACACTCAAGGCAGTTTGTCCTGGCATGTTTTCTACGGCTGGCTGTCTGTATGGCATACACAGCCTTGGGGAGAAGCCTGGTGCCGAGGGATAAACTTGACGCTATCTGATCTGCCTCACCCAGCCGGCTTGCCAGTGAGTTACTTGCTCTTTTGTGTTGCCCCACGGCCCTGGGCTACATCGTTCCAACCAAACTGTTTATCAACAGCGGCACCGCCCGGCTGATCCATGATCCGGCAGGTTGCTTCGCATGGGTGCTGTTTGTTGAAGTATGTCAAGAATCAGCGAATGGCGGGACGCTGTGCTGTTGTTTTAGTGGAGATGGCAGGCGACACGCCTGCCCGCTTGGAGCTTAGTCAGGGGAGCCGAGGGACGTAAGTGCGTGCCCCTATTACGCGCTACACCGACGCAGCCGTTCTTTTTCGGCCCCAACTCTCCTTTATCTGCCCACCACCTCTCCGCCTCTTCCCATCCTGAAGTTTCCTCCTCATCCGCACCCGCCCACCATGGACCTGTACGAGATGCCGCACCAGATCACCGAGTGGCTGGATGTCGCCTCGGCCGCCTTTCAGCGCGTGCCCGGATCGGCTGTTTTGGTCCGCTACATCCGCTCGAGCTACCAAAACGATCCTGTCCGCTCCGCCATTGAGCTCATCCTCGTCCTCTTCTTCCTGCGCTACCTGCTCTCGCCATCCTACTCGACCTCCAAGCAGAACTTTATTAAGCTCAGCGACGATGTAAGCCTCCCGTCGCCTGCGCCTGCCGCCGCTGCCGCTGCCGCTGCCGCCGCTGCCGCTGCCGCTGCCGCCGCTGCCGGCCTCGCACTCTGAGCATGTCCTAACTTTTTTTTTTCCCTCTCCCCAGGAAATCGATGAGCTGGTTGACGAGTGGACGCCCGAGCCCCTCGTGGCGCCGTTGACGCCCCTGGAAGAGGCCGAGGCCGAGAAGCTGCCTGTGATTGTTGGGTACGTACAGACGAAAGCCCCGGCACTGCTGCCTGATGTCCTTTTCTGACCGGCTCTTTTTGTTGCTTGCGCAGTCCTACCGGTCCCAAGTGCAAGCTGTCCAACGGGCGCACCGTCATCAACCTGGCTTCCTATAACTTTTACAACTTCAACGCAAACGAGATGATCAAGGAAAAGGCTGTGCAGACGCTCCGCACGTACGGTGTTGGCCCCTGCGGACCGCCGCAGTTTTACGGCACCCAGGACGTTCACATGAAGGCCGAGGCCGACGTGGCCGCGTATCTGGGCACCGGAGGCTGCATCATCTACGCCCAGGCCTTCTCCACCATTTCCAGCGTCATCCCCTCTTTCTGCAAGCGTGGCGATGTGATTGTGGCCGACCGCGCCGTCAACTACTCCATCCGCCGTGGCCTTCAGATTTCGCGCAGCACCATCCGCTGGTACAACCACAACGACATGGAAGACCTGGAACTCCAGCTCAAGAAGGTCGCGCAAGAGCAGGCCCGGAAGAAGAAGCTGACCCGCCGATTCATCGTGACGGAAGCGCTTTTCGAGAACGTCGGCGACGCCTCTGATCTGCCCAAACTTGTGAGTGCTCTGCTCTCCATGGTTGTCTTGGTTTTTTGCCGTTTTTTTCAGGCGGCCCGACACCACCCCGCGGTGCTACGGTTGGGGATATCTCAAGTCTAACATGTTGCCTCTGCCTAGATCGAGCTCAAGGAAAAGTACAAGTTCCGCATCATGCTGGACGAGACCTGGTCGTTTGGTGTTCTTGGCAGAACCGGCCGCGGCTTGACCGAAGCCCAGAACGTCGACCCCTCGCAGATTGACATGATTATCGGCTCTCTGGCTGGCCCCATATGCGCCGGCGGTGGTTTCTGCGCCGGCCAGAAAGACGTCGTCGAGCACCAGCGTATATCTTCCACTGCGTACACCTTTTCGGCCGCCTTGCCTGCCATGCTTGCCACCGCTACCAG
Organism: Graphilbum cf. rectangulosporium; assembly: GCA_019925645.1. Taxonomy (NCBI): domain Eukaryota; kingdom Fungi; phylum Ascomycota; class Sordariomycetes; order Ophiostomatales; family Ophiostomataceae; genus Graphilbum; species Graphilbum cf. rectangulosporium. The sequence continues at coordinate 179,851 of JADHKI010000005.1, forward strand.
CGAGACCATTAGCGTGCTGCAGTCCAACCCTGAGATCCTGCAGCAGTGCCGCGAGAACATTAAGACGATCCGTGCCCAGCTCGACCCCCGCAGCGATTGGGTCACATGCACCAGCGCGCCCGAGAACCCGATCCTGCTGCTGGTCCTCAAGCCCGATGTCATCCGTAACAGGAGGCTCACCGTGGAGGACCAGGACAAGCTGCTGATGGAGTGTGTCGACGAGGTAAGCGGTCCCTTGGAGAAACTTGTGCTTGTCATGGCCATTGCCGCGGCGCATTTTTTTCACCTTGATCTTTCCAAACACTCGGGACGTTTCAACTGACTTGGAAAGGCTCTCGCCAACGGTGTTTTGATCACGCGACTCAAGACGCTGCCTTCCATCGGTGGCCTTGGGGACAAGGACGCCGACGACTTTGTGCAGCCGGCTCTCAAGGTCTGCGTCACCTCCGGTCTGTCCAAGAAGGACATTGAAAAGGCCGGCGTGGTCATCCGCCATGCCATTACTAAGGTTATGACACGCAAGGCCAGCAGCAAGTTGGGACTGCCGGCTGTCGCTTAGATGCACTTTGTTGAAAGCGTGTTTTGCTCTGCTACGACCGCCTTTTCTCGGGGCTCGTCACCCCCGGGCCCTTTAATTTTCTCTTTACCTTGGAGAAGCCATCTGGGCATTTCTTTACGATGCGGACGCGAGACGTTACAACCGCCATCAGAGCTCTGGTGGCAGTCGAGGATCTGACGACAATGTGGAAACTTGGAAATACAGGCCGTGGTTTGCGTTCCCTTTTGTTATACGCTTTTTTTTAATAGACGGGGGAACGTCTGGGACGATAATCAACGTATGGAGAAAAGTGTTATGGGTTATCAATATTCTGTATCCCTTCCACATTACCTTTATTTCCCCCCCAAAAAACTACGCTTTTAATGAAATGCCGAATAGGACAATATGCACCGTATCATGAAATCATTCTTGTGCCACACGTTCGTACTTTCGCATGCTGTGACGGATCAAGACAATTTACAAACCCGATTAAATTCATATCCTTATTATGCTCTCCACATTTTCCGCTCCTCCAGAAGGAGAGTTGCTTTTCGTGTACAGACTGGAAGAGCAGGAAGACAAAAAAACAAAAACTAATAAATCCTATGTACCAGGCCGCCGTCCCCGCACACAAAGAAGGAAAAGTCGGTCGGTTGGGCAAGCCAATGGAGCAACATGAAAAAGGAAGCGACTTGACTACATGAAAAAGAGGAAAACAGCGGTGGAAATCAAAAACAAATATACCATGAAAAGTGCAGTCTCGTCGAATATCCCACAACAAAAAAAGCTACCGGTACCTCCCAAAGAATCCTTGCCAGCTCAGCTCGGTTTAGCACAAAGCAAAACAATATTAGTCTGTCCCGCCATGCTGCCGAGGGGAAGAGAAGCACTCGGAGATCGTTATCCATGAGCACGCCCAAAATCTTATTGTACAATTTCCGATAATCTCCCGCATTCTGTGCAACAATGGTTTTGGGATACCCCAACATCTCTTTGCTTGCGCAAAACCAGACATGCGTTCGCCCCCATCGAGCTGGAGATGACCAACTGCTCGGCTCGGAAACAGCCACAGGCCGATTAGAGGCAGCGTCCCTCAGAACAGACGGATCTTTGCCGCAGCGGATGCTGTTGAGGAAGCAGAAGAAGTAGCGCCAGCGTCACCGCTGCCGCTGCCGCTGGCAGAGGCCGAAGCAAGAGCGCCGCTGTAGCTCGCTGCTCCAGTGCCCGTTTGAGTGTGGCCCCGGGTGTCGTTGTTGTTGAGGCCGTTGGGCTGGAGCAGGTTCGTGCTGTTGAGCTGGCCCGTCAAGCTCTCGGGGATCTTGTTGCCGGCAACGAGCGGCGCAGCAAGCAAGGCAACGAAAACCACCAGCAAGACAAAGTACAGCACAGCGTAGCGCACCACACGTCTTCTCCGCAGCTTCGATTGCTTCATCGAGTAGATGGGAGGGCGGATTTGCCGGCTAAAAGTTCAGATGTCAGCTTCTGATTCAAGACTTGAGAGACACGCTGTTGGACATACCTGGGACGCAGCCAGAAGAGCATCATGGAGTGCAGCATATCAATCTTGGGGATAATAATGATAGGCAGCATCATGAAGAGCAGGATGTGGCCGAGGATAAAGTCTCCGGCAAACATGCTCAGCTCGGTGATCTTGCACAGGAACTCTCGTCCCGGCTGGGACATTGTGTGCCAACCCATAGAGTACCACTTGCCGGTCCAGAAGGCAATGTTGGACTGATCACTCTTAAACTCTCGGGTTAATGCCAGCGAGATAATCAGCTTAACGATAAAGCGCTGGACGGCCACAACCGTGATCATGCCCAGCAGAGTCCGCGCAAAGTTGAATCCCTCCAGGAAGAACATGATCTCGAAGACAACCAGCAGCATGATCACAGCGATCGCGTGCGCAATCGCGGCCAAAACGCTACCAAACTTCTTGCAGCACATGCTGAGGAGCGGACCCATGCAGCAGGCCATGCCGAACATGCCCGCCAGGACACCAGCGTTGACGCCAATCGGCGCGAATGCCACAATGGCGACACGCAGAAGCGACGCGGTAGCCTTGGCATCGGGGTTGTGCTTCGCCACTCCGGTCTGCGCGTTGATGTACAGGTAGGGGATGAGGGTCACCGCGACCAGCAGCAAGGGGCTGAGGATCTCGCTGAAGAACAGGTTCGTAATGGCCGCGCGGGGAACATCCATGGACATCTTGCCGGACGGGTCACCAACAGCCTTGCGCTTGTAACCCGTGATGCGCGTACGCGAGAGACGGCTGAAGGCAATCCAGGAGGACGCGTGCGAGCGTGAGTTTCCGCGGGACAACCACCGCAAAAAGTCGCGGTAGTCGATGAAAAAGTCGCTCCACGAGAACTGGTGAGGGTTGTACAGGAAGGGCGAGACGACCAGGGCCAGCAGTGAGATCCAGAAGTAAGTCAGCGCAGCTTGCCACACGGTCACCGTCGCGAACAGCAGCATCATGACCAGACGAGCGCCAAAGTAGATGGACGGGCCGGCAAATCGGGAGTAGAGCATGCCGAAAGGCAGACGAGCTGTCGCGAAACCACGACCCGTGGCAATGTACCGAGCGCCACCAAAGGACAAGTCCTGCTGCACAGAGTTGGCGTAGATCTGGCACACAAACACCTCGAAGAACGGCGACAGGGAGAAGAACTGCTTGAGGAAACGGGTCGTCGCACGCAGCACACCACGCTCCGTCAACTCCTGGACGACCAGAGGCACGTAAGCGAGGAAAAACACGAAGAAAATCGAGATGATACAGCGGTAGACCCAGTCCATCAGCGCATCCGTGTTCTGGCAGCCAGTGGGGAACAGCGGGTCGGTAATGGGAACGTTGCGGTTGTAGTCGCAAGGAATGGTCTCGTGCCGCAGAGCACCCAGGTTGATGAGCGTGATCATGAACAGCTGCACGGACAGCATGATGAACATGTTGTTCAGATGGAAACCAGGATGGGCGTAGTAGAAGGACAGGAAACGATCCAGGGGAAGCTGGGTGCCCAGGTAGTAGTACTCGCGCGACAGCATCTGCTCGCCCATACCAGTGCCAATCTTGGTGGTGAAGTTGAGAATGGAACCGAAACCCAAATCACGACCCTTGCCGCACTGGTAGTACTCGCAGTGCTTGATGCGACCGCCGCGGAGAAGAGCATTCATACCAGCGTAAATATCCTCGTTCAGATGCAGACCCTTCTGAGCCTTGGACACACCACCGCGCGTTGTCATGAAAATGCCGTTGAGGAAATCAGGATGACCGTAATGCAGCTTGCCACCAATCTGTGCCAACGTCCGAGAGAAGAGGGTACCGAATGTCTGTTCCTTACCGGCGGCCAAGTCACCGAGGATACCAATGTTCTCCGAGAAAATGTACTCACGGGCACCCAGAATAGCGACCGGGGCACGGGACTCGTTCTTGACACCGGGGGCATAGGGCGAGACGTTATCCACCTTCATTTCCTCGAATTCGGCCAGAACGCTGCGGATCTTCAGGCACTCCTCCAGGTAGTTGTCCTGGTTGGCGTCGATAAGCTGCATGTACTCGCCACGGTAGAAGATCAGAGAGTGGTTCTGGTTGTCCGACTTTCCGTCGCCCAGGATAGGATTGCCAGAGAGCTGGACGCGGAACTTGGGCCGGCGAACACCGTTCTCCATGATCTCAGAGTGACCGTCAATCAGAGCCGAGTACAGACGGGGCTCCTCGCCCTCGACCAGGGGAGGCTCCTCGTCCAGGTAGGCAATCATCAGATCCGGGTAGGCGCGCAACAGAAACTCGGCGTTCTCCATCTCCTCCTTCTTGAACTTGGCGTAACGCTGCATGGAGACAATCATCTTGAACTTGCGGCGAGCCATGCGTTCCAGCTCACGCTCCAGCTTCTCCGAGTTGCCGCCGAACATCTGCACCACCTCGGGGTTCTCGACACGGTAAAGCAGCTTGATCGCACGGCTGTAGTTCATGAAACCAGAGATCGTGCGGTACAGCGTCTGAGCGCGCAGGGAGGCCCAGATACGCGTCCGCAGAGTGTACTCGGGGGCCGAAGACTTGAAACCAATGCAGTAAAAGGGAAGATCGTCAATCTTGCTCTTGGCGGAATCCTTCTCGTTCTTCTCGACGTCGCTGCTGTTCCCGTTGAACTCGGAAGTCTCATCCGCGAGGATCTTGGTGTCCTTGACAAAGCAATCCCACTCATGGGGGTGCAGCTGCTTCAGGTATTCCAGCTGGGTGACACGGGAGTAGGGCTCGTCTTCACGGATGATCTCGCGAAGAGACAGCATAATCTTCTCGCTGTAGTGGGGAATCAGAACGGTAAAGGTGGGCATGTTGTCAACCGGCAGCGGCTCCGGGATGGGAGTCGACAGGGACTGGGCGAAAAACGAGATGCGGCGCTCCGCCTCACTCTGCGATGGGAAGAACTCAGTCTTAAAGGAGTGATCTTCCTGAGCGACGAAAAATGTCGGTGCGCGCAGAGTGCGCTTGCCCTCCTGTTCAGACGGCACCTGATGGTACAGGAGCTTCTGAACATGGTCGATAGACAGCAGATGTTCGCGGTACATCGAGATAACAATGGCGTTCCAAACCTGGGAAATAAGCACCTTTGGCTTGTACTTGATTTCCATGTCGGTCGTGGCCAGGACCTTGGAGTAGATGCGCTTCGGCAGGCGGGAGAAAATGTTGCGCCACGGCGTCCAGATGGAAGAACCCAGGTAGAAGGAGCGAGCAATGGAGAAGACCGCGTTGAGCAGCACATACCAGAGGTACGTATCCAGGAAGAAGAAAATCAGATCGGTGAAGGCCATGAGGCCCAACAGGATCTTGGGCTGGTACTTGCACAGGTACTGCTTGACGATGGTGTCTCCCAGGCAGCTGCTCACATCCATCATGGCCAGGTAGCGGATGGGGTCACGGAAGGACAGAGTCAAGGCGGCGTACGACTCGCCCAGCTTTGCTCCGAAGACACAGGCCCAGAGGAAGTAGGACATGAGCCGGTCGTTGCCCTTGAGACGCGGGTAGCTGGCCGTGAAGGTCTGGCTGGCCACGTAGCGACGTGAGTTCTTTGTCAGGTAGCTTCCAAAGAGACCTCCGAGAGGCATCACGGCGAAGAACAAAAAGGTGGCGACTGCGAGGAAGAAGTGCACAATGCCGAGAACGAGGGCGATCTTGGACTTTTGCTTCTTGGTGTAGGCTGCATCGTCGGCCTCGGGCATAAAGACGTAGACTCCGGGGGCGATGTTCAGGATCAGCACAACAATGAGGAACAGAAGACGCTTGGTGAGGTGCTGAGCACCGGCCCATCGGCGCGGAACGTAAGCCCACTCGGCCAGTGTGGCGAGGACCTGGATCAGCGAGGCGATCGCTCCGCCAAAGCCGACAATGGACCACTGAGCGGCCCGCGGGAGCTTCTGGTTGACCTGCTGCTCATAGTGAGGGATGAACAGCGTCGGGGCGTTGTGTGCAGTGTAGAACCACCACATGGTGAAGTGGATGACCCAGATGCGGTTGAAGTTCGTGATAAGATGGAACCAAGACCGAGTCTCCTTGTACGTCTTGAAGAAGCACTTCTTCCAGGTGACGTCGTTGAGCTTCAGGTACCGCTCAGCCGGGGGCACATCCACGAGCTTAGTCTTGTCCGACAGCACGATGCGCTCGATGCCCTCAGGGTACCAGAAGAGCTGGTTGCAGTCATCGTAACCAATGATTTGGTTGTGATCGCGCTCGCGGCGGACGTAGACACCATCAGAGATCTCGTAGCCCTGGTCGCGAAGGAAGTTGTAGATGGGCGTGATGACGTTGTTCAAAAAGGTCAGCTCTTCCACGGGCTCCGTCGCGTTCTGGCAGGCAGGAGAGTTCAAGTAGTCGTCGGCACACTTGAAGATGAAGCACAGGCACTCCGGCATGAAGCGGACCTGGTTGGCCTCACCCCAGCAGAGCAGGTACAGTGCAATCTGGCGCACGCGGTCGTGCTGGGACATGCGGTTCATGCGCGTTCTCCAGCGGTATTCGGCGGCCTCGAGGGACTGGTCGCCCTCGAGGTCCTCGAGCACCTGGTCTTCGTCCTGGCCTTCGGCGTCCTTCTTCTTCTTGCCCTTCTTGCGCTTGAGGCCCTTGCCCTTGACATTGGCGAAGCCAACGGCGTCGTCCAGGTCGAGATGGGCGGCAAAGTACCACTTGCGGTAGTTTGCATTGTCACCGCCAATGTAGTCGGCGTGCAGCGATAGCAGGGCCTGGTTGGCAGTCATGCGCGACGCACGCGAGTCGAGCAGCGTCATGAAGTGATCATACATGTTGCGCATGCTGTCGCGCTGGAAGCCGAACTTGGCAGTCAGGTCCATGAAGATGTCCTCAATCTCCTCCTTGGAAAGCGGGATCTGAGCATCCGCCGTCCAGGCCGGGTAGGGCTCGCGGGAGCGCTGGCCAGCGGGAAGCACATTGCCGTAGTCCAGCGGGTAGTTGGGGGTAGAGGCGCCGGACGAGCGGTTGTTGCCGTACGAGATTTGCGACGAGGGCGGGCGGAAGCCGCGGCCCTGGGGTGCCTGGCCGTCGTTGTAGCTGTTGTAGCGCTCGTCGCCGCGGCCGTAGTAGTCCATATCCGTGGCACGCGCGAGGTCAGAACGCATGGTGAAATCACTAAACGTCTCCGAGTCCTCTTCGGATCCCTGTCGGGGCCCGTTCGGACCGTTTGCATGGCCGCCGTTCTGGTCGTAGCCCTGGTCATAGTAGCCATTTTGGTTACCGTGACCACCGTTGTTGTAGTAATCATCCTGGTACTGCTCGTGGTTCTCGTAGTAGCCACCATCCTGGTGGTACGGGTTGCTTGCGTCGGCATTGTAGTAACCACTGATCAGTTAGTAGGGGGGTTCGAAAGCGCAGTACTGGACAGACAAGAGATGGGATTGGAGAGAAAACGCACGCTTCGTCGTAGTAACCGTCGTTGCCGTTGGCGGCGCCGTGGTGCCCTTGCTGACCGTGGGCGTTGTCATAGTACTCTTGATGCTCGTCCTGGTAGTACGAGTCGGTGTTGCCCTGGTGGCCCGCCTGGCCCGGCTGGCCTTGGTGGTCCTGATGATGGCCGTAGCCATCATCGTAGTCGTTGTGGCCCTGGTATCCGGACATGATTCTGCATTTGTGTTAGGCGAGACTACAAACAACAAACGCGGGCGTGAGGCCGGAAGGGGGGAGGGAGGGAGGGGGAGAGAGAGAGAGAGAGAGAAAGAGGTGGGAAAGGCAAGGTAGCAAAACGAAAGGGAGGCGCGTTTGTTGACAGGATGGCCGTTCCCGGGGTTAAACGATGGGCGAGGGGCGAGTATTGTGATTGGGAGCAGGGAGAGAGAGCAAAACACACTAACCACTGACGCATGGGCGTACGGTTAAACGGTGGACCGACGTGACTCGAGTGTTGTGCTTCGAACGTTGTGATGGCTGTTTAATGTGAAATGTGGCCGGCCACAACACACACAGAAAACATAAGCACTTGGGGAGGGAAACGGGACGTTGAAGAGTTGTCGCAAAAGTGATCCGCTGTCTGTCGACAGTGCGAGGAAGCAAATCGTTGGAACGAAGGAAGGCGCTGCGGCGATGCGCAGGGCGGGCAGAGATGGATAAAAAAAAGAGCGAACGGCGAAAGGCTGCCAGGGATGCGATGAACAGGCGCAGTCACCGCAGATGCGCTCTGGAGCGTTCTGATCTGCCGGAGACTGGATGTGTCGCCTTTTTTTGTGGCTTCACCTTCCGCTCAGATTGTTGTTGCCGTCTCCCACGAAAACAGGAGAAGTGCAAAACGAGCGAGTGTCGGTGTAGCGGGAGATGCAAAGCGAGAGGAAAGGGGAAGAAGAAGAAAAAAAAAGAAGAGGGAAAGGCAAAACGAGAGCGTAAGGGTCAGGAGAAGAGAGAGAAAGAAGTCGGAGAAATGGGTAAAACGGAGCGAACGGGTGAAATGGGCGAAAAGGAGACTGCAGAGAGCGCCACAGCATCCGGCAAGGGAAAGTACGCTACGATAGGGGGCAACTGCAAAGCCGTGTGGAGGCCGTGCCAGCAATGCGTGCGTGCAGCAGAGAAGGGGGCCGGCGGACCAGGGCACTTGTTTCGCAGATAGGGGCGGGTCCCACCACGAAAGCGTCCAGCGCGAGAGAGAGCACGCGAAACTGCAGGTGGCTGCAGTGGCTGCAGGCGCGCGACTGGGCAACACTTGTGTGCTAAAACAGCGTGGCGGGTGGTTGGCTGGGCTCAGAGATACATGGGAAGCAGGCGCGACGCAGCGGCCGCCCGCGGTCTGCCGCCAATGCATGAGACAGGGGGGGGGGGACCGGAAGGCGTGGGCGTCTCTTTGGGGCTGGGCGAGTTGGCGGGCCATGCAGCCCACATTGCTCTGGCTGGTGGGGGCAGTGGATCGATATGGCGGCCAGGCGACCCGCTCTCCATTAGAGCACTGTGGCGGCACGGCAGTACCTGGAAGGTATCTCGCAGAGCCCGTGGATGATTTCGCCACTGTCCAAAAGTGAATGAGACGAGGAGGCCCCTGTTGCTCCGTCCGCATTGTTTGTTTCATTGCCGTTGCTCGCGGTTTGTCATGTCGTGTATTCGTAACCCGTCGTTGTGCCAAGAAGGCCCTTTTCTTTTTCCCCGAGAGGAGGATAGCGTGCATATCTCAGTTATTACGGACGCGTTGAAGTATTGCTTTTTTTCAGTGCTGCAGCGCTTCTTTGCAGTGCCCGTATTTTTACTGCGCCGTATCGTATATTACGCGTTCGCCATTCTTACGTATGTGAGTAGGTTACTAGCGTGCCACTTTGCCACAACCACAACCCCTTTGGCCAGTGGTCTTGCCCGCGCAGTATCAATGACGGCCGCCAAAGCAACCGGTTTCTGGCTTATCACCGGTCAACAGCCGGCGCTCTTTTCAGCTGTACAGGTTCGCGCGCCCGCAAACGGAGTAACCTAAGTCGTATCTTGCATGCAGCCTTCGTCCGTGTACTTGCCCAGCCCCAGCCCGCCAAGTACCTTGGCCGTCCATGCCGAGACGGGCAGAGCCCAACTCGTATTCGCCCGGTACCATGCCCGTTCAAAGTTAGTCGTCTTCGCTGCGCCTTCAGTCTCGTTTGCATCTTAAGAACTACGAACGCCGCAACTGCATGACACGGAGTACTCTTTGGCCACGGCTCGCCCGACGGAGCGTTCTTCCGTAGCCTCTACCTGTCGATCCTCCATCGGGAAACTTGGCACCAGGAAGTCCTATTTTATCCCTGTCTTCGGTTCTGCGAGGCGAAGAGCTCTCTCTGAAGAGGCCAACTCTTTTCCGGGGTCGTGTTCTACCCGGCATTCGTACTCACGTCCCTCCTGGTAGTTCAAAATATTCCTGGTAGTTCAAATAGATCTACTGCTACGGAAGCAGATTATCAGGTTCGCAGTAACTCACCTCCATCTGGACCATGTCACGGCACTTTCAGATTCAGGCTACATTTGCATACAGCCCCGAAACTCACAGTGCATATAATGGATACTGTGTACAATGCCTTCGTCTGCAAATTTCTCAGGTCGCCTACCGTCGCGAGCAGGATTTTTAGCTAGCTAGCGACGCTTGGAGTTTGGCGTTGAGACTATGATACAAAAAGTTACTAGTATCTTGATATTACGGGTACAAATGCGCGTCTCAGTTATTTATGGCACACATTCTTCTTCCCCCGTTCTTTTCTGAGCTCGAAAATCGCCACCAGCCCAGAGCTCGTACCTGTGTACCTTTTTCCAAGTCATGTGATCCGCTTGGTTGTCTAGCCAACAATATAGACGTGTTTGCTCGGTATGCACACAGTTTATTCAAGGCTGTAGAACAAGTCCTCGTAGTGCCCAAGGAGCATGTAGTAGAGCTGTCCGCATTTGGGTTGCGCATGCCATGCTGTGATGCCCGTTAGCATTCTTACATAGCAATCATTCGCCGATTAGCTTAGCAGCCGACATGGCCTTCCGGCGCATCGTCGTCGACAGCGACGACGATGTCGACAGCGATTTCTTCTCTTCTGCCCGACGACCGGCAGCACGGCGTGCCGCTCCATCTCTCGGCAAGGCAGCCGCCAGTTCCGCTGCGACTCAGCAAGTACCGGCCCTGAAGAGTACAGCCGTCCGCCGTCGGAAACTTGGTGCCATCGAGAACGACCAATCTCTGCTGCGGCCATGGACAAAGGGCGACGACGACGGCGAGGTTTCCAAAGCAAAGCCAGAAAAAGTAGGGGACTCGCCCGACGAGAACAAGCCCCCGGCACGAAAACTGCCACCTGTTAGACGCCTCCGCCCCCGCGTCGAACTCGCCACGAGGAGAACGGAGCGGGTGCCGCGGCTCGCCTCGGACGACTCTGACGACATTTCTGCGGAAGAAGCCACAATCCTGGAGGATGTAACGCAGGATGCCGACGAGAACAAGGAGGGGGATGAAGAAGCTGGCAGTGGCCAATCAAGCAGCGACGAGGACAACGACGACGACGACGACGACGACGACGACGATGACGATGACGACGACGATGACGATGACGACGGCTCAGAGTTTCACGACTCTTCTTCCGACGACGATTTCTCTCTCGAGGGTCCAGACGCATTCTTCAGCTCCTCCTCTCCAAAAAAAGGCATGGGCCCAAAGCAAAGGCCCCCGGCTCAGCCGGCCCGGGCCCGCCGTAGCAAGACTGCCGAGCGCCCAGCCACCCCCGACAGTCCTGCCGGATCAGCAGGGGAATCGAGCTCTGTGTTTTTTTCCGCCACCGAGTCTCCCGAGCAGGTGCTGGCCAAGCCCATGCTACAGCTCAGTCTGTGAGTGCAGAGAGCCCGTTCCGACTGCAGCAGTATGAGAAAGCAGCCTGCTAAACACAAAAAAATACATAGAGATGATCCGTCTGTGCAAGATCCGCCGCCGCTACCGAGGAAGAGCAAGACGGCCCGCGCAGATCCCTTGGCACGTCCGTCGACTCCGCCTCTGTCACTCGCGCCCAAGCTTCCACCCCCTGGCGGCCTCGTCTCGCCCACCAAGAAGCTGCCGCAGATCCCCCGCACACCACACCGCCCAAGCACAGACGCCTTCTGGGACCAGCAAGTCACCGACACCTGGAACACGACACACTCGCCGCGGAAGCTCCTCTTCGACGACGACGCGGCCAAGACGGTGCGGAAGAACAAGAAGAACGCGGCCGCCGCGGCCACGGCCATGGCCACGTCGCCCGCAAAGGTCGACGGCAACAAGGGAGGCGGCCGCGGCGCGCGCGCCACGGCCCAGGCGGCTCGCGAGGCCAAGAAGCTCTTCCAGCAGACCAAGAACGACATTGCCGAGACGTTTCTGGCCGAACTTGACAGCGCCGTCACCGGCGGCCGGCTGGCCCGGCTGGCCGAGGCCACCGGCGGCGTGCGCATCGAGTGGACCAACAAGCTGAACACGACGGCGGGCCGGGCCAAGTGGCGCCGGGAGACGCGGCATGCCCGCAAGAAGACCGAGACTTTTGCGGGCGCGACGGCGCCGGACCCGGCGGCGGCGGCGCCACCACCACCACCACCACCACCACAGGTCCTCCACTATGCCTCCATTGAGCTGGCCGACAAGGTTGTGGACGACGAGCACCGCCTGCTCAACGTACTGGCCCACGAGTTCTGCCACCTGGCCTGCTTCATGATCAGCGGCCTGACGACCAACCCGCACGGCCGCGAGTTCAAGGCCTGGGCCGCCCAGTGCACGCGGCATTTTGGCCACCGCGGCATCGAGGTCACCACGAAACATACGTACGAGATCGACTTCAAATATGTGTGGGTCTGCGCCGCCTGCGCCGCCGAGTACAAGCGCCACTCCAAGAGCATCGATCCCGTGCGGCACCGCTGCGGCGCCTGCAAAGGGCTGCTGGAGCAGACGAAGCCAACGCCCCGGGGCGGCGCCGGCAACCGCCGCCCAGAAGGTGGTGGTGGTAGTGGTGGTGGTGGCAGCCTCCCGCCGTCGGCAGGAGTGGCCGGCAGGGCGGCCGCTGCGCCGAGTGAATACCAGCGCTTCATGAAGGAGCACATGGGGGCGCTGCGGCAGAGCAACCCCAACAGCCCGCAAAAGGACATTATGAGGCTGCTGGCAAGCAAGTGGAAGCAGACCAAGGAGGCCAAGGCAAACAATGCGGCAGCGGCAGAGGCGAGGCCACAGGCCGCAAGGGGCGGCGATGCCGGGGTCGGCCGTCTGCACGAGGCGTTGGTGGATTTGACGTTGCAGCCCTAAGCCGTCAAGATGGAGGGATGTGCCACACAAAACTCAAGACAGGTGCTGCTCTGTGCTCTGTAGTGCACGGCACAAGATAGAGACTCGTACTAGATTTTCATTCGGGAAATGGCAGAATGGGGCCCATGTAGTCGTTTCGACGTAATCCAAAAACGCAAAAAAAAAAAACCAAAAAAAACGCATACCCATCATAATGGCGCTTCGTCTAGCACGACGCCCTCCGGCGTCCTTTCTCCCCTTTAATGGCCCTTCTTGGTCGGCCCAAACAGGCCCCAGTCTTCAATGGTTAGAGTGGCCCAGATGCGCGAGGCGTAGCCAATGGCATCGCCAATGAGGCGGCCCTGACGGCCGAGGGCCAGGTCGACCTCATCCTCGTCGTACTTGCCCTTCATGTGCGGCACGCTGACGGTAATGAGAAAGTCCGTGTCCTGCTTCTCGAGGCGCAGTAGTGTGAGGATGATGGCCGTAAAGTCGGCCGCGCCGCTCGCGTCACTTTCGGGGCCGGGGCGAGGCGTTTGCGTGGCAATGAGTGTGTAGGCCGGCAGAGGCTCTCTGTCGAGAAGTCAGTGATGCAAGTCAGGGAGGGGGGGGGAGGGGGGAAGTCAGCAGACTGGCCGTCAAGCCGAGGAAGAGAAAAGTAGGAAACACTCACTCCAGCGCCGAGAACTCTGTCACCGTGGAATTCCACACCTTGACAGTATCAATGTCCTCCTCCACGAGGCCCTCGAGGTGCAAGGACAGCGCCTCGCCGTCAATCTCAGGCCCCGACCCAGGCCCGCCGACACGTTCGCAAATGTCAAAAATGATGCTGGTAAAGTCGTCTCTCATAAAGACCTCTTGGTTGTCCGGCACGGGCCGTAGCTTGCTGACCAGCCACCAGTCAGCGTTGCTTATCCACAAGTATGCTGCCACCGATCGTCTGCCCTCTCCTCTTGGCTGCGCCGCTCTCGGCTTTCAATGTGCGCCCATCGTCCAGACATCCGCTCTTCCGTACTGTCCTCTCGCGCAAGGCCATCTCCGAGCCCCTCCAAGGCAGCTTACCTCTGGTCAACAAACCCTTCTGGTAGGTCGGCGACCATGGCTGAGCCATATAGCTTCGTGGTGATGTATTTGGTCATCGTGGGCTTTGGCGAGAACGGCCAGTGGATGCAGAGTTGGGAGGACTGTTAAAAGGCGCAAAAAAGTATAACTCGGGGCGGAAGAGTAAAATGCGCCAAAAGGGCAAAAGTCGCAAGAAAGCAACGCGCTGCTGCAGTTGGCAGGCCGGAAGTACTATGAGAAAAGTGCAATACTCTCGTGAGAGGGGGGGGGGAGGCGCAAGGGGGCTGTGCACTTTCTCAACAAAGCTGGAATAATCAAGGCTGGAGAGTGTCGCCGAATCACCAGATGACGCAGTTTGCGGCGCAAAGCAGAGAGTCGAGGCGGGGCAGGAAGCTGGAAAGTGGGGCTGTTGAGATCGTGGGTATATAAAGCAAAATAAGAAGGAATTCTGGTTAGGAGTGGGACTATCCTAGCGAACTCACCTCTTGCCTTTTACCAGAGATGACCGTGGGACGGCCCAAAAGACTCCACTCTATAATCTTTGGCACCACATCACGAGTCCGATGGATTCGATTTTTGCTTTTTGCCAAAAATGACAATTTTTTTTGCTGCCTTTTTTTGCAAGTGCAATTGCTACTTGTCGCTTCTGCCTGCGAAATACCGCTTTCCCAAAGTTTGCAGAAATTTTTGCGCTTTATATCGTAGTCAGTACGCTGTTTTTCATCGACATTACGAGCTGTTGTGTTTCTGCTTATGAAAAGTCATCCTACAGTAGCGGACGGATACAGACGCCGTTTCCTCCAACCGAGGCGGGGTAACAGCTCTGATTGGCGTGCTTGTCCTCTCACGGCATATTCACACTATCTTGCTCTTCCATATTCCGCCATACTTGTACATTCATCCAGCCGTAGCCCTTGAGATCTCCAACCATGAGCTCTTCCGCCGCCTGCATTTTCTGCAAGATTGTCAAAGGTAACCTGAACCTGACCTGCTGGCACACCCGTTCATTGTAGTCGTTGCCCACACGAAGCTGCGCATCTCTGCTGACGTTCTTTCATCCCAGGGGAAATCCCTTGCTTCAAGCTCTACGAGACAGAGCTGTCCCTGGCTTTCCTCGACATCAACCCGCTAAGCTCAGGCCACGCCGTATGTGTCTCGGGAGTTTCCCCGGAAACATCAAAAAGCTAACGCCTCGTAGCTGGTCATTCCCAAATTCCACGGTCCCAAGCTAGTAGACATCCCGGACAGCTCCCTCGCGGACATTCTGGTTTGTCTGCCCATTCCAGACCGAGGCGCCTCAAGACTGACCTGAATCCCAGCCTATTGCCAAGAAGATCGCCAAGGCGACCGGTGCGGAAAACTACAACATTTTGCAGAACAATGGCCGCCTGGCTCACCAGGAGGTCGATCATGTCGGTTCCCCCCCAAGATTGTGACACCCTCTTTTTTGAGACTTGAATCCGCTAACATCTGCTTCAGGTACACTTTCATGTGGTATGCCAGAGCGCCCCCAACCAATTCTTGTGCATGCCGTTACTAGCACCTCAAAGGACACTGCTGACAAGTTTCGTAATAGATACCCAAGCCAAACCAGGCAGAGGGCCTCGGCGTGGGCTGGCCCATGCAAAAGACCGACATGGACAAGCTCAAAGCTCTGCTTGAGGAGCTCAAGCCCCAGATCTAGATTGTGGAAAAGACAACTAGAGCGTGGAAGAGAGCGTGACGGGCAGAACAAGATGTCACAGTGAAAGTACATTTTAATCTCTAATTCCACTGATGATTTTCTTCTATAAACAGTGCGCAGCCAAATAAGTGACTGGCCTGGCTGTAACAAGTATGAATCTATTTAAACCAGCCAACAAATGGAAAAGGGAACACACGAGGATGAAAATCCAAAGAGTGCTTTCATATACTAGGGCAAAGAGTCCTTTGATACACTAGGGAGACAGATAAAAAGTCAGGGTGAAAAGGAAGAGCCAGGGTGATCGGCCAAAGAAGACAAAACTGTTGGTACACTACTAACAAAGCCACTTCGGACCGTGGCTAGTCCACGTCAGTCGCCGCTTCTTCCGAAGTCTCTTTCCCATCGGCCAGAGAGAGACCGGCGGTCTTTGCGACTACATCTTCCTCCTTCTTTGGGTAGTAGTTCAGCACCCCGCCAGGCAGCAAGGTGCCGACACGGTCGTAGACTGATCGTGCCCGGACGTAGGGGTCCAGATTCCAGTAGTCCACTCGCAGTTTCTCGGCAATCTCGTCCCGTTTATCCTTTAGCTTTGTGGCATCCTTTTCGTCTGTGCTTTGGATCCATTCGGCTGTGGCCTCTTCGAATGCCTGGTACAAGTTCTCGCGCTGGGCGAGCATATTGTCCCGCGTGGATGTGTCCTTCAACTTGTCGTCCTCGCCCGGAATGGGCTCGACGTACTTGTATTCCCAGTCCTCGTCTCCGTCGAGCTCTTTGATAATGTGCTCCTTCTCGATGAACTGCTCCATGTCTTTGACATTATTGGTAAAGTGCACCTTGCTAGCCACGACAGGGTCCAGCCACCCCCTTATTATCTTCCAGATGCCTGCAAAACAGTCAGCAATGGCGACGGAAGCGAGTGAACAGCCACAGCTAGGAGGAGGAGTGAGCATGGCAACGTACCCTGGAAGAGCCATGGCGCCTTGTGGACCAACACAGCACCCAGGCACTCGGGATAGTTTGCCTCGAAGCACTTTATCATGAACTTGACGGGCGAATAGTCCTTCAGGCAGTCAGCAAGGTGCCCTCACCGACATGTTCGCATTTTGTTCGCGGCTGTTGTGGCTTAACTTACCATGTTTGCTAGTGAGAAACCTGTCATGTCAAAGACAATAGTCTACACAGCGTGTCAGTGCGGCCGTCATCGAGGAAAAGAAAGGAGTTGCTGGTGGCTTACCGCCGTATCGACGGGAGGTTGCAGAAGCATGCGCGCTGTCTCAATGATATACACGGTGTACCGTTCCAAGCTCTCCTCGGACTGGTCACCCTGGTGATGCAGGCGGACTCTCACAACGCAGATAGGCCTTCCAGCCTTGTCTGTGCCGTGCAGAAAGCTCTTGCCCATACGGATCTGGGACATGAAATCAGAACCGAATTTCTGAGCGGCCGCATCCGAGCTAGTTTCGCTGGCTAGAGCAGCAGCCTCGCCTTTGGCCATGATGTCGTCGTCCACGTGCATATCGAGGAGACGCCAATGCATGGTGGACACCAGCATGACAAGGGCCTTGTCGACATCCCACTTCCGAGCGCGAAGAAATCGCAGGACCAAAGCGTCCGGGTGGTCATGCTTCACCATACTCCATATTGTCGCCCGAATCGCTTCCGGAGTCTGGCTTGCTAGCGCGTCTTGGAAGAGCTTGCCCTGGCCGTACTTGTCGTCCTCGGCCACAGGGCCGCTTACGCTGGAGGCCGTCTTGCTGGTAGTGGAGGCGTCATCATTCGCCTTGTCGTTGCCATCTTTCTTGGACCTCCGGAAAACATTGCGCTTCTTCTTCTTGTCTTTTGCAGAACCGGATTTTTTCTCGTCCTTGTCTGCTGCTGCGGGTGCGTCAATGGCACCATCTTCGGCTTCGCCCAGCTCGATGATATCAACATTGCAGACCCGAAAAATCGCCGCCCAAAGCTGACGTAGCTTTTCTTCCTGTTCCGGAGTCAGGTTGCCGGGCCGGCCCGGCGGAAGCTCTGTAGTGGCCATGTAGCCGCGGACGGGGCGTTCAGTAACACCGTCAAAAACCTCGGAGGCGTCAACTTTACCCTCGTGGTCGCCCGGAGTGCCGAAAGCGGACGAGCGATAGTAAGTAAACCAAAAAGTACCACCGACAACAACAAGCGCCACCGACAGTAGCGTATAGGAAGCGCTTGAAGCCTGGAGCACTTGGAGAGACGAAGAAGCCGAATGGAAGCGTCGCTGAGCCTTTTCGGAAGCTGACTTTGAGCTTAGTTGACGGACGAGGCCGGTGGAAGAAACGTGTGGCACAGCGCGCGAGAAGAGATCAGGCTGAAGGTGCCGACACCTGGGGCGGGCAAGTCTAGAAGCGATGAGACGGAGAGGCAATAGCTGACATGGCATGAGGAAGAGGTGTCTGCCAAGGGGGAGGGAGGCTACACAACACCGAGTTAGAAAAAGCTCCGTCGGACTGGAATCACGGCAGCATGACACGGAATTTTGGTCAACAAGCCTTTAAGCTCAGCCGCTTTGATTACGCCGTTGAAAAATGAAAAAGAAAGGGAGCGAGCGAGCGAGTATGCGCCGGCCGTACCTGGGAGGACGAATAAACACCCGAAGACGGAACTATTGGACTAGTGCCCCAACAATGAAGTTGAAGTTCGCCGTTGTGGTAACGCAGTTGTTGCGCCAATTGTGCTGCCTCGACCGAGAGAGTAAAGATACTAAAAGAGCTCGGCGCCGAGATGCAAAGCAACGAGCAGCGAACGTTACGTCGATGTGACACGACACAAGCTTTCAACCAAAAAAAAAAAAGATACTCTGGAGAGGTCGAGAGAGAAGACGGTATTTAGGGATATAGGGCGAAAGAAAGCACTTTCCAGGTGAGGAAGGGAGACCGAAAACGAGCTGCGTTGGCGGGGCTGACAAAAAGAAGTGCTAGCGGCATAGGTTGTTTAGGTCAAGGACGTTTTTCTTGCACGGCGCATCGGCTTTGACCGCGCAGTGAGAGTTGAGTAGGCGGACGCGGCGGAAATCAAGAGGAAAGGAGAGGAGAAGAGGCGGATGAAGAGCCGGACGGCGAACGAGGCGAAACACCAAAAGGAAACAGCCCGGGACGGAAGCTGCGAGGAGACGACGGGACTTCGGCCTTCCCGCTACTAGGAACAGTTTCCGTTGGTGGGTTGCAGCACCTGCAGGGCCGCCTGGTGGGGGAAACTGGGGAAAGGGTTCAGTAAAAGAAGCGCTACGCAGTACATAAAACGCCCAGAGGCTACAGGGTTGCATGCCCGAGTGAGTCTGTATCGTTCTTCTTCTTCAGGGCTGCAGGTGCCATTGCGGTTCGGGAAAGCAGAGGCCGCCGCTGATGCATCTGACTCCGTAACATCTTACCGGCCGATTCGGATGTTACTCGTGCGCGTCATTTGCGTATTTTTTTTGGGGCTGTGCAGGGGCTAAAAACCCGAGATTGCAGACCTGCCCGTTGAAATTACGGAGTATTCGAGCAATCGACTGTGCGGCTTCCGGGTCTAGCTGACTTTTGCCGCGATGCACGCGCTGACCCCGCTATGCGCGTAAGCGAACCGACCGTAGCCGCGCCCGCCCAGAGTAAAGAAGTCGTAAACACCATCACTGTCCGCACGCAACGCGACCCCAAAAGCACCACTCGGTCCCTTGCCAAACATGTCGTCATCTGATGCTCTCGGATCTTCGACCCGCCAGCGCTCTACTTCGCGGTCTCGGACTCCCCGGCCCACCACGCCCCTGCGGCCGTCGTCTCGGTCGTCTTTCCGCGACTCGGCGCGTGAAAGCGTGCATGGCGGCGACGCACCATTCCCTCTAAACGCCTTTGAGCCTGCTTTTGCGGAGCTGTCAGACGCCATGGCCGACCTCGAGGCCAATATGATGCACTTCCAGCTGATGCATGAGAGCCTGGCCCGGTTCAGCGAGAGCTTTGCCAGCTTCCTTTACGGTCTCAACATGAACGCGTACTGCGTGGACTTTTCCGAGGTGCGTGCTGCGACGGATCGTTCTTGGACAGCAGAGACTAGACTAGATGCTAATGCGTGTCTGCTTACTTTTCTTTCATGTAGGGTCCTGTCCCAGAATCGTTCCGCAGAGCCAAGCAGAAGGACGAGGCTGCCGAGGCAGAACGTGTCGCGGCGGGAGGTGAGCACAATGGCACCGCACTTCTCTCTCACAACTTCTCTCCACACCTTGAGTTTGAAAGTAATTGCTAATCCCTGTGTGATAGGCGGACACAGAATACCGGAAAAGACTTCGGATCTAGACGGCGAGACGACATTTATGTACGGTTCCTGCGCCCAGCCGCGACACAGTATCTTGGTTCGGTCGAGCTGACTCTTTCCGTTTCAAATCAGGACGACGGACACTTCTTTTGTCGAAAACCCACCGGTCTCTTCCAGAAACCCATCCCGGTTCCACACACCCAGAGCTTCGCGCGTGGCGGCCGCTCCCGGAAGAGGCACTACGTCGTCACGTGGTCGTGGCGGGCGCGGCGTTCCGGTGGCCCGCGGGACGGCAAGTTCCCGCGGCAGCCGAGCCAGTGCGTTAGCGAGACCACGGGCCTATGGCATACGATGAGCGCAGTATCTTACAGTGCAGAGGTAGGCGCGGTGAGACGGCAGATCGCGTGCCGGCATTCAGATCCCGGATAGTTGCATATTTGGTAGTACAAAACATCCGTTAGCGCGCCGTCTGCCTTCACCACCCACGGCCCCCAACATCAAGCATTGACGCCAAGGCACCTCTGCTCCAGCTCTATCTCGAAGCCTCAAGCTTGCGGTGACTTTTTGCATCATCATCTCGGCCGTCCCGCTCTTTTCCTCTGGCTCAACGGCCTGATGTTGGGATGCCGCCCGTCCTCCGATATGTCGCTGCCACCAAAAAGTCTGCCAAGGGCACCCTGTACCTGCAATGCCACGTGAAGCCTGGCGCGAGCAAAGTTCGGGAAGGAATAGCAGCTGTCACGGATAACGTGGTCGAGGTTTGCGTCGCCGCGCAGCCACGGGACGGCGAGTCCAACAAGGCCGTGCTTGACGTTCTCTGCAAAGTGCATCCCCCTTATACGTCCCCTTGCGAAGAAGCCTGGACTGACTTTTTTGGGGGGTTCAAGGCTCTCGGGGTGCCAAAATCCAGCTTGCAAATTACGCGCGGACTCAAGTCCAGAGACAAGACTGTGGCTTTGGGCGGCTTGACAGAAGCCGAGGATGCGGCGCCGCAGCTCTTGGAACGCGTGAAGCAGCAACTCTCCGAAGCTACAAATGACTGAGAGCGACCTCTGCACAGCGATTATTCTTTTATCCACACCGGAAGCTCTAGCCATCTTCTACGGGTAGGTGGCCTCGTATAAGCCGGAACATGGCCAAGCCTAGAACAGCGTAGGGACAGATGCGCAGTAGCAACAAACTGCTACGGAAGGCCCAATAAGCTTCTCGTGTACTGCTTTGGTGCTTGGGATTAACAGGTCAAAAATGTGTTTCCCTCATACGAAGAGGATCACCATCGAGGGTGTCCTGACATTGCTGCCGCCCAGCGAGTGGTTGCAAACAGTTCACTGTACTTGCAGAGTATACTATCCAGAAATCCGCCAGTGGGGGTAAACTGGTCTACAAGTAGGATCATTGAGGCAGCGGGCAATTTGAGTGCGGGCTCAAACATTTCGGGTCTGCATGACGTCGGAAGTTGGTGTCTGCCAGAAACAGCACCTCATTGGCCACACCGCTTCTCCCAGGTTCCGTATGAACGTATCTTAGTAGCTCTCTTAACGTCAGTGAACCAACTTTCTATATCCGCATCAATACAACGCAAACCACATACGAGCTCTCACAGCGACCGTACAGTGCAAAATGGCGTCCCGATTTGTCCGGCCCGTGGCCTTTGCTGCCCGCTCAGCAAAGATGACGCACATGAAAGCTCCCGTGGCCGGCATGAGGCATTTCCATGCTAGCCGTCCGTTTCTCGTGCAGGCGGGCCAGGAACTTCCCTCGCTCGAGGTGCTCGTCGAGAACAGCCCGGGCAACAAGGTCAACCTTGCCGAAGAGCTCAAAGACCGCAAGGGCCTCATTATCGGCGTTCCCGGTGCTTTTTCCGGCGCCTGCTCCGAGAAGCATGTCCCGTCCTACATCTCGCATCCGCGGCTCAAAGAGGCCGGCCAGGTGTTTGTCGTTTCTGTCAACGACGCCTTTGTGTGGGTCGCTTCCTGGTGGATTTCATACATACGCACATATATATATATAACTATATGTGCACAAGCACTGCTTCAGTTGTCGAGATAGATGGCTGACCTACGGCCCTGCCACTGACAGGATGAAGGCATGGGGTGCCTCCTTGGATCCGACACACGATACAGGGGTATGTTAACAGCGGGAGATGCCTGTAGCAAACACAGTCCCAAGACCTCAGGCGTGCTAATGACCTGGCCGGCATCGGCGGACGACTGTTTAAGATCCGATTTCTTGGAGATCCTGCGGGCATTTTTACAAAGGCCCTGGAACTAGACTTTGACGCGACGCCCATCTTTGGCAACCCCCGCTCGAAGCGGTACGCCCTTGTCATTGAGAATGGCAAAGTCAAGAGCGTCCATGTCGAGCCCGACAACACCGGCACGGATGGTGCGCACTTCTTTTTCTCTTCCACTGCCTGCAATGTGAACAGGTCTTTACTAAGATCTCTTTAGTGTCGATGGCCGACAAGGTTTTGGGTGCCAAGGTATGGCGTACCAGCAACATATCCCCCGTTTGTAGCAACTTTAACTGACAAGTTACCAAGGACTGGTAAATAAAATAGGAATTTGGGTAGATTTTGCGGCTCCGACGGCTATGACAGAACGCACTCGTAACTATGAACGGAATAAAAATGGGACGTGGAAAGAGAGAGGCTAAGATACGATACTTTTGCTAAAGTCATTCGCTGTACTTCCCTGTAAAATCCGCTTTCATAGTGGCAAGTAACCCCACCAATACACTTCAGCCGTCGCTGCTGACAGACGGTGGCGCTGAATCAAAGTGGCGTTGCTTGAGGGGGAGGCGCGAGTTTGCTGCCTCCGTTCCTTCCCCTTTCTGACGCATCCAGGCGTGCATTTCCGACAAGACATTATCGGCTTACTTTCCACTCGTTGTTCTGCCCTCCCTTGGTATATCTTCCAGCATTCCATTTTTTTGCGTTGGCATCTCTCGGGTTGCCCTATTACGACAGTGCAGTTGTGCTTGCGTGGCTACCATTCAGGCAGACCGCCCTGGCCACATCCCTATCTCGGCGATCCCTGACAACCAACTCATCTTCTCTCTCACCGTCATCAAAAACGCCGAGGACGAAGATCAAGACTAGAAGGTCATTTTATAAATAGCACTTGACGTTCCTGTGCCCCTTTTAATTCTCTTCGCGCTCTTCGACTCACACTGCTCGTCGGCGCCGTCTGACGAGCCCTGGACCCTCACCATTCCTCCCCGGTCGTTAAAGCGGAAAGCCGCTGAGGCGTCGATCCCTACAGAGGGCCGCTCTCTTCGCTCGAAGAGACCTGTCCCAGAGGGCCTCCCATCCAAAGCAAAGGAGGCGGCCGTGAGCGCATCCTCATCCCGGAAACCGAAGCAGCAGCCGCCTCAAGCTCCGCCCCCCGCGCCGGCGCTGCCCAAAGGTCCTCCGACCCCTCAGACCAACAACATGGACTCTGATGACGACTTTGTCTCGCCCGTCTCCAGTGGAGATGAGGCTATGGGCGACGACAGCGACAACGAGGACCTGTCTGATGGTGAAGGTAAGACGTCTTCCCCAGCCTCATGCTATTCTCACCGTGCCCCTGCGAATGCCCTCACTCTTCTTGCCACGTTGGCACTTTCAGTTGGTGTATCACTTTTTTTTTTTTTTTTTGGCTGACACACTTTTTTTCTCTAAATCCAGGGTTCGACGATTTCGACGAAGACCCCGACGAGGACGACATGGATCTTGGCAAGGAAGTCAGCGAAGACAAGCGGAAGAAGTCTTACGACGTCGACTTCAAAGTCTTCAAGCCTGAAGACATCCAGAAACAGCAGGACGATCTCATCAACGACGTCGATCTGATTCTCGAGATGCGGCCCGAGGACACAGCCATTTTGCTTCGCCACTTCCGCTGGAACAGAGAGCGCCTGATCGAAGAGTACATGGACCACCCGGGCAAAGTGCTAGAGGCCGCCGGCCTGGGGCCGAATGCGTCCGCTGCGCCAAAGTTGGAGGTGATACCTGGATTTGTCTGTGACATCTGCTGCGAAGATGGCGAGGGACTCCAGTCATTCGCCATAAAATGCGGCCACCGCTACTGTGTCGACTGCTATCGGCATTACTTGACCCAGAAGATTCGCGAGGAGGGCGAAGCGGCACGTATCCAGTGCCCGTCGGTGGGTTGCGGTCGCATAATAGATGCTAAATCTCTCGACGTTCTGCTCACGCCGGAGCTGACCGGTCGGTACCATGAGTTACTCAACCGCTCTTATGTGGAGGATAAGGACTCGCTCAAGTGGTGCCCGGCCCCGGACTGCGAAAATGCCATCGACTGCGCTGTAAAGAAAAAGGATCTGGACAGGATTGTGCCGACTGTGCATTGCGCTTGCGGATACCACTTCTGCTTTGGCTGCACGCTGAAGGACCACCAACCGGCACCTTGCAAGCTGGTGAAGCGCTGGCTTAAGAAGTGCGCCGACGACTCGGAGACGGCTAACTGGATCTCCGCCAACACGAAAGAGTGCCCAAAGTGCAACTCCACAATTGAAAAGAACGGCGGCTGCAACCACATGACATGTCGCAAGTGCAAGCACGAGTTCTGTTGGATGTGCATGGGCCTGTGGTCGGAGCACGGCACCAGCTGGTATAACTGCAACCGGTTCAAGGAACGGAGCGGCACGGACGCCCGCGACGCGCAGGCTAGATCTCGTGTATCTTTGGAGCGTTATCTCCACTACTACAACCGCTATGCCAACCACGAGCAGTCGGCGCGGTTGGACAAGGATATTTACACGCGCACGGAACAAAAGATGGTGCAGCTACAGACGACATCTGGCATGTCGTGGATCGAGGTGCAGTACCTGAACTCGGCCTCCCAGGCGCTGCAGACATGCCGGCAAACACTCAAGTGGACGTACGCCTTTGCGTTTTACCTCGCCAGGAACAACGTGACAGCCATGTTTGAGGACAACCAGAAGGACCTGGAGATGGCGGTCGAGGCCCTGTCGCAGATGTTTGAGAAGCCGGTAGCCGAACTGTCCAACCCCCAGATGAAAGTCGACATCATGGATAAGACATCGTATTGCAACAAGCGACGTGTCATCCTCCTGGAGTATACGGCGGAGAATCTGGCCAAAGGTATGTGTTTTCAGTTTGGAACAAACTCTGGGACAGAGACTGACAAGGGACAGACCGGTGGACATTCAATCCTATCGAGCCGGCTGTGACGGATGCCCCAAAAGCTGCTGCGGCAACTGGCAGTAGCCGTCCATAGCCAATGTCGTTTTAACTGGTGTAATCCAGCCGAGTGTTCAGCGAGAGACATGTTCTCTCGGGAGGGATCGGAACTCTCAGCAGGCCGGGGCGGATGGCGCACCCAAGACAGAGCACCCGGCGTGCTTATATACCGTTGACGCATTGAAAGGTCGCATTTTCTCGAGCGGGGCGATACGCTAATTTTTTGTTGCATCTTGCGGGTTCGGGTTGGAGAGTGTTTCTTACTGCCAGTACATGAGCGACGGCGTGCCACTTTTGGCTCCTTTGTCGCGGGCTTTCTGTTTCCTGTGTTTGGTCTGGGCTGTTGTTAACTGTGCGGTGGGGGTGCCCTTGGTATCGTTCCCACTGTCCTTTTTTTACTGAGAGGATCGGGATTGACTGCTCTGCAGTCTGCCGATGTTGAGCGCGGCGGGAAGGGGTAGGTGTGAAACGAAGGGACACATTGTATTTTTGCTCTGTGCGATGCCTATTCTGTTGGATTTCATGTCTAGTTGAATTGTGGCCTTGTACGGAGATGGAAATAGTTTTAAAGAACTGATTATGATATGCTCTGTGAGAGCCTCGTGGGGGGTGACTTCGGGCTAGATTAGCACCACGTGACTGCGGTCGGCTGTTATCTGTTCCAGCCGACGACGAAAGCTCGGGCAAAATGTTTTGCCAAAATGTTCTTCCATCGAGCTAGTGCGAGCTTGGGACTATCCCGAAAACGTGCCGAAGTCGGTGTGCCCAGCAGGTGGGGTAGTGGGCGTGCGGAGAAGGCGTTGGGCCAGGACAGGGATTTAGCGGCCAGCTGCGGCTTCATGAGTCGGCAGGTTGATTGCACCTTTGTGCATTGCTAGGGGCCCAGCCCAAAGCCAGCTGTGGGGGACAAATATGTGCCGCAACAGCTGCCGAAGTTCGGTTTAGAAGAGCGACTTGCCCCGGCGATCTGGGACCTTGTTTCTTCTGGTCTCCCTTTGCAGCCGTGGTTTCTGGCCCTTTGTTTGAGCGAGAAAGCACCCTTTTGCGCAACGTCGCGTCTTTTTTCCCAACACCTCGCGGAAAGCCAATTCGTGACAGCCTTGTCTGGCGCTGGACTGCTGCGATGACGTATGGACGAACGGCCCTGAGGAGCCTGCGGGCATACTCACGCTACGGCAACAATGTGTGTTGTTTCTGGTGTTTTTCTGGTTGTTTCTGGTTGTTTCTGGTTGTGTTTTTGCTGTTTGTTTTACTGCTGTGCATACGGGTGCTAACCGACAGCATGCGGCGCTCTTCTCGCGGGCCTTTACAGCGTCGGCGCGGCGCGGCGAGGTGAACAAGATCTACCCGTCGGCGGCGGAGGCGCTCAAGGACCTGCCGGCCAACGCGACGGTGCTGGTGGGCGGGTTCGGGCTGTCGGGGGTGCCGAACACGCTGATCGAGACGATCAAGGCGATGCCGCACGTGCAGGGGCTGACGGCGGTGTCGAACAATGCGGGCACGGACACGGGGGGGCTGGGGGGCCTGCTGCGGACGCGGCAGATCAAGAAGATGATCGCGTCGTACATTGGCGAGAACAAGACGCTGGAGCAGGCGTACCTGACGGGCCAGGTGGAGCTGGAGCTGACGCCGCAGGGCACGCTGGCGGAGCGGTGTGCGGCGGGGGGCCGGGGCGTGCCGGCGTTCTACACGCCGGCGGCGCTGTCGACGGTGGTGCAGACGGGCGAGCTGCCGCTGCGCAACAACGCGGACGGCACGCCGGCGGAGTTCTCGCGGCCCAAGGACGTGCGGGTGTTCCGGGGCAAGCCGTACCTGCTGGAGGAGAGCATCGCGGGCGACTTTGCGCTGGTCAAGGCGTACCGGGCGGACCGGCTGGGCAACTGCCAGTTCCGGCTGGCGGCGCACAACTTCAACGGCGCCATGGGGCGCAACGCGCGGGTGACGGTGGTGGAGGCGGAGCACATTGTCGAGCCGGGCGAGATCCCGCCCGAGGCGGTGCACCTGCCGGGGATCTACGTCAAGCGCGTGGTGCAGAGCACGATGCCCAAGGAGGTGGAAAAGTACGTGTACACGCTGAGCCCCGAGGAGGAGGCGGCCAAGGCGGCCGAGGGCGGCAGCGCGCTGGGTACGGGCAGCACGGCGGCCAAGCGCGAGCGCATCGTGCGGCGGGCGGCGCGCGAGTTCAAGAACGGCATGTACGCGAACCTGGGCATCGGCATGCCGATGCTGGCGCCCAAGTTCGTGCCGGCGGACGTGGAGGTGCTGCTGCAGAGCGAGAACGGCATCCTGGGGCTGGGCCCGTACCCGCGGCGCGGCGAGGCCGACGCGGACCTCATCAACGCCGGCAAGGAGACCGTCACGCTCAACAAGGGCGCGGCCGTCTTTGGCAGCGAGGAGAGCTTCGGCATGATCCGCGGCGGCCGCATCGACCTGACCGTGCTGGGCGCCATGCAGGTCAGCGCCACCGGCGACCTGGCCAACTGGATGCTGCCGGGCAAGGTCAAGGGCTTTGGCGGCGCCATGGACCTGGTCAGCAACCCGAGCGCCACCAAGGTCGTCGTCACCATGGAGCACACCGACCGCAAGGGCAACGCCAAGATTGTGCGCCAGTGTGCCTTTCCGCTGACCGGCAAGGCCTGCGTGTCGCTGATCATCACCGAGCTGGTACGTCTTGTCATTTCTGTTTTTGTCTCATCCTTTTCTTCCTTTCTCCTTTTTGTCTCTCGCCGCCTTTCTCTTCTGTCGCCGCCTTTTTTCTGTCGCCGCCTTCTCTTCCTCTCTCTCTTCCCCGCTGACCTCCAGGGCGTCTTCACCGTCAACCGCGGCATCGGCCTGACCCTGACGGAAATCGCCGACGGCGTGACCGTGGACGAGATCCGGAGCAAGACAGATGCCCCGTTCCATGTAGCCGAGGACCTCAAGCCGATGCTCAGCTAAGGGGGGGGGGGGTAGAAAATAGGTGGTAGAGGAAAGAGGAGGGAAGGAGCCTTGGGGTTGCACGTGACTTACATACCCCCATATCGTGTATATATATTGAGCATTGACGTGGCCTAAAAAGCAAAAAAAAGCATCAGCATACCATGCCAACTGCACGCCCTCGCCGCGGCGGCCCTACCGGCCCCCGGCCGCTGGCTGCCATGGCCCTGGCCGCCGTCGCCAGGTGCATGGGCCGGCTAGGCCGCGCGCACGCGGAGCTGCTCTCGGCCGAGATGGCGCAGCGCCTGATGGCGCTGCTGGAGGCGCAGGGCCGCGTCGACCTGCACGCCTGGACGCTGCTGGTCGGCCGGCTGGCGGTCCTCCGCGTCGGCGCCGAGACCGCCGAGCAGCTGCGGCGGCGGCGCTTCCGCACCAGCCACGAGGCCCCGGAACCCTGGCCGCTGCGGCACTTTACCGCGCCGCTCAGCTCGCCGAGCCTCGACTTTCTGGCGCACGTGCGCATCGTGCTGTCCGGCCGCTGCGTCTTTGACGCCGCCGACCTGATGGGCCTGGCCGCGCTGCCCAACCTGGCCGTGCTCGAGCTGGACGGCGTGGCCGACACCGGGCTGGCCAGCACGGGGCTGGTCAGCGACCGCCTGGTGCGTGGCTGGCTCGAGTACGGCCAGGGCCGCGATCCAGACCGGCCCCTCCCCCCCTTCCCGGTGCTGCGCATCCTGCGTCTGTGCAGCAGCGCCGACGTGCTCACGCAGGCGTGCCTGCCGGCGCTGACCCGCCTGCGCGCGCTGGCGCTGCTCGAGATCCGCCTGGCCGGCCGGAAAGAGGCCCTCAGCCTCGGCTGGGGCCGCGTCGCTGCGCTGGGCCGCGGACTCGGCTGGCAGGGGCTCAAGAGCTGGGTGCGCACCCGAGACCCGGACGACGACCTCGAGCACGTCCACACGCTCCTCCTCCAGGCTGCCGTGCCGGCGGGCGGCAGCGACAGCAGCAGCAGCATCAGAAGCAGCATTTGCGTGCCCACGTGTCGCGAGCATGTCTGGGCTTATGACGCCTACTCGCTGCTGCTTGCCCAGGGCTATCATTACGACAGGGACAGAACAGCCATCGAAAGAAGTAGCAACTCCGACGGCCTGGACCACAAAAGAGACGGGCCCGCCCACGCGCCATTAGGCAGTCTGTGCCTGGGCCGAGACACGGGCGCCGCGCAAACCGTCCGCCAGTTTACGTTTCTGCGGCCGCCCGCGTCGGTGTGGCCGAGGGCGGCAGCGACAGTAGCCGCAGGCATGGCCAACGTCCCACAGCCGCCCGCCGACCAGCCAACGGCCCCAACGGACCATGCTCGCCCCATGAAGCGCCGCAAGACTTTCAACCCGCAGGACCTGCTGGCTGCGACCATCCAGGCAGACCGGCAGCGCCAGGCCGCTCCTCTCCCGGCGTCGAAACCGCAACCAGCGCCATAGATAATGCGGCTGTGGAACGAAAAGATAACGGAACATGGACGGGATCGCAGGCAGAAATGTGTCGGACATGTAATATTTCTCTTGATGTCACGGCCGCGGCTCTCTCTCGAGAAACGCGCGGCAAGACACCCAAAGGGTAAGGAGCCGATACCAAAAATGGTTTCCTCTCTCCTCCGCTTTCCCCTCCAAGACCTGCCATGGAAGCACCAGCCAAAGCCGGTGCCAGGGGCGGAAGCCAGAGTGAATAGGAAGGATTTGTTTTCAGATGAGGAAGAGAAGGGAAAGGGAAAAACGCAACAAGCGTGGAAAAATCTGCCTAAATACGGCCTGGACTTGGAAGCACGTGAATTATGGGGCTATCTAAATCGCGGCTGCACCGTGTATATGCATAAATATGCACAACATATACTCTGCCACAGCGGCTCACCTGCAACGGTAGCTGGCCCCTACCCCTTTGGGACGGGAGAAGATGGCTCAAACTCAAGCCCGCCGGCTTACAAAGTATCGCTTTCATTTTGCCCATCTGAGAAGAGCTGCTGGTGCCTGTGCGTGCCTGTGGCAGCTCAGTGCCGCAGGCTGTCGCTACCCGCATACCTGCATACTAATCTGAAATTTCTACCCCTCCAACGCTACGCTGTCGTGTGCTGCGCATATATTCTGTTCGCCTGCCCCTCTCGCCTTCGCCTCCTCCTCCAGTTGTTGTTGTCATCGGCTCGGCCTGATTACCATTCTACAGGCTTGTGCACTTTTGTTCTTCTCGTTCCCCCATCTTGAGCGGCCCTCACCTGCACCTTATCCATTCCGCGACTCGAAACAGTGCACTTGATTCGTCAACGAGAGAAGCAAGCCCAATCACACTCCTTCTTTGAGCCGATTTCGTCCTCCTTTCTCTAGACGTTTATGCCCAATATGGCTGGCGGTAGCGTGCAGCCTGGTGCCAACTCGCGCGGCCGCGGTGGCAAGTTCCGCAAGTTTACGCGTGGAGGTGAGAGCCCGTTTAGGAGTGTGTGTGGCCAAGTCGATGACCGGGGGGGGCTGACCATGAATTGTTCGTACCAGGTGGAAAGCACTTTTCGCGTGATCTCCGGCCGGTGGACGCGGACGGCAACGAGATCTCCATGTGGAGCACGGACGCGCAGAAGAAGAAGAAGCTCGGCGGCAGCGACGAGGACGACGAGGAGGACGAGGACGAGGAGGAGGACGACGACGAGGACGACGAGGACGACGAGGACGACGAGGACGACGGCGCGGCGGCAGCGGCAGCGGCGGCATTGGCAGCGGCAGCGGCGGCGACGCCGGGCGTGCCAACGCGCGAGGACCGCAAGAACGAGAAAAAGGCGCGCAAGGAGGCGGCGATTGCCCGCGCCAAGGGCCGCACCGTGCAGGTCGGCGACATGCCCTCGAGCGACGACGACGATAGCGACAGCGACAGCGACGACGCCGGCCTGGCGGCCAACCCCAACCACTCCAGGGCGAGCCGCAACCAGACCCGCTCCGGCGCGGCCGGGCCGTCGGCGTTCAAGCCCTCAGCAGCGGCCTCGGCAGCGGCTTCGGCAGCCGCTGCCGCCGCCGCCGCCGCCGCCGCCGCCGACTCTGCGGCCGACGGCGTCAAGGACCTCAGCCTCGGCGGCAGCACGCCCAGCCGGCGCGAGCGCGAGTCCATGGAGGCGCTGCAGGCCAAGGAACGGTACCGCCGGCTGCACGAGCAGGGCAAGACGGACGAGGCCAAGGCCGACCTGGCCCGCCTCAAGCTGATCCGCGAAAAGCGCGAGGCCGAGGCCGCGCGGAAGCAGGTGAGTTTTGGTTGTTGCCTGAGTTCGTTTCGTGCCCCCGACTGACACAAGCCAGGCTGAAAAGGAAGAGCGCGAGGCGCAGGACAAGGCCAAGCGGGAGGAGATCGAGGCGAGAGAAGCCAAGAGACGCGAGGCGGCCCTGGGCAAGCCCAAGGGCAAAGGCAAGAAATAGACGTCGGCGGCCTGCCTCGGGGACGCCGCAGAGGAATAGCGCGACACGGTACCAGTGCAAAAAGTGTATCATATCTGCTCTGCATAGCGCAGCGGCGGCCGGATCCCCCGTTGCCTGCCTGCCTGCTTGCCCTGCCTGCTCAGAAGAAGAAAAAAAACACGTGCTTTTCCCCCCATTCTATGCCAAATGTCCCGAGTTTCGTCTTTTCGTGTACATGCCCACACACACACACACTCTCTCTCTCTATATATTTCATATTCCCTCGTGAGACTCCTTGCCCACGCTCTCCTTCCACACGCCGTCAAAGTCGACGCCGTTGGCGGCAAAGAGCTCGCGCACCTGCCGGGCGACAACGGCCTGGGCAGCCTCGTCGCCAAGGCCGCCCGGCTTGGTGGCCTCGAACTGGACGATCTCGATCCAGCGGTAGAAGAGGTCCTCCTTGCCGAGCGCGGTCAGCGCGTCCCGGAAGGCAAACACCTGGCGGCGGCGGGCGTCGTCGGCGGCGGATGTGCTGCTGTCGGCGCCGCTGCTGCTGGCGTCGCCGGGGCCGGCGCCGGGGGCGACGCACAGCCAGCCGTGGTCGCCGTGGTGGACGAGCACGAGGGAGCGGAACTGGTCGAGATCCAGGTCCTTTTTGTCGACGAGGGTGGTGGCCCAGACCATGAGGTTCCAGTCGAGGTCCCAGTGGGCGTCCATGGTCAGGTAGCCCGTCTTCTGCTTGGTGAGCAGGGGCGAGGTGGCCTGGGCGATGTAGGCCAGCAGGCGCTTGCGGGCGGGCGGGCTGGCGACGTAGTCGGCGTCGGGGGCATCTGTCTTGGGGTGGCTGCTGTCGAGGCCGGCGCGGCGGCTGCCCTCGCAGGGGCTGAACCAGGAGCGGCTGCGGCGGACGTAGATCTCGTGGTCGCGGAAGCCGACGGTGCAGCGCCAGCGCAGCGGGCTGCCGTGCTGGCCGAGGCCGGCGACGAACTCGAGCGGCCAGGGCCAGACAAAGATGGCCAGGACGAGGTCGAGCATCAGGGTGAAGCCGCGGCGCAGCACGACGGCGGCCAGGGTGTCCCAGGGCAGGTCGCGGGCGACCAGGGTGGCCTCGTTGGCGTTGCCCAGCGCGGTCTCGAGCAGCAGCCAGTAGTAGGGGCCAATGTACCAGACGCGCCAGGCAAACAGCAGCGTGACGACCACGTTCATCAGCACGGGCACAACAAAGATCTTGCGCTTGAAGGTGGCCGGCATGCTGTCCAGGTGCGCAATGTAGACGTGGCGCGGCGACAGCTCCTCGATAAAGGGCGCCAGGCTTTCGGGGGGCGTCTGGAAGGGCGGCGGCGGCGTGCCGAGAGCGCTGGAACTTTCAGAGTGGCCGGTTCGGCTGCGGCCGGCGGCCGTCTTGCCCAGGCGTTTTGGTGCCATGGGGGGGGGGGGAGGAAGAGGACGGAGAGGAGAGGAGAGAAAGAGGAGAGAGGAGAGAAAGAGGAGAGAGGAGAGAAAGAGAGGAGAGGAGAGAAAGAGAGGAGAGGAGAGAAGAAAGAGCGGACAGAGAGACAGGAAAAGGACAGAGCAGAGAGAATAGAAGAGAAAAGAGCAGACAGAGGGAAAGAAAAGAGGAAAACGCAAACGAGAGGCGAGAGAACAAGAGAGGTGACGAAGAGAAGAGGAGGAGGTGACGTCGAGGTGCGTAGGGAGAAAGCTGAGGAAACTGCCCCATTTAGAAAAGTGGCCACTATAACTGGAGTGGGGCGCCACGAGCGCATCCGCGTAACCTGCCCCGGCGCATTAGCTCGAATTTTCTGCATCTCGACAAACCTCCCCCCCCCCCCCCTTCCCCGGAATGGCAGCACGCAGCGATTTGCCTGCACACCCACTGTCATGTTGAGAGGCCGTCTGCAAAAGGTATGGCGAGAGCGGTTGTTTTGTTTCTACTTGCTGTAACTTGACAGGCGGGCCTCGTGCTAACAAGTGCGCAGGATCGGCCACGGCCGCACGTCTTTCTGGCCTGCGTCCTCGGCCGTCTCGGCCCCGCGTCAGCGCAGCAGCAGCGATGGCAGTCGCGGGCCGAGTGGGCGATGCCGGAGCTCCGCAGCCACAGCGAGGCTCCGGGGCTGCCGGCGGGCCTGCGCGGCCGCAGCAGCGAAGCGCCAGCGCGAGGCCAGAACAGCCCTTTCCACGCGTCACGGACCGGGTCGTTGGGCCCCAACAGCCTGACTCGGCAGCGCCCCGACAGCCGACAGCAGCAGCAGCAGCAGCAGAAGCAGCAGCAGACACACGGCGAGCGACCGGCGGGGCCGCCGAGATCGGCGCGCGGGCTCGGACCCTCGCCGTTTCAGCAACGCCCGCCTCGCCCGCCCTCCAAGACCAGCCCATTCTCGGCCAGCCCCCCTGGCAGCCGGCTGCAGCGAGACCCGGCGAGCGCGGCGGACGGCGAATGGAGCCAGCTCACAAAGATGGCGTCGCGTGGCGGCCGGGGGGGCCCGTCGCCGTTTCTCCGCAGCGGAGGGCACAGTAGTAGCCAGCGGGCGGGGGGCAAGGGCGATGGGCAGACGTTTTGGAACGAGTTTGAGACGCGGGTCGGCGGACAGCGCAGTACGCCGCGAACCCGCAGCAGCAACGGCCCCGACAACTGGGCCTGGGAGAACGAGCTGCAGACATTAGCATCAGCATCAGCATCAGCAGCATCAGCATCGGCAGCATCAGCATCAGCAGCATCAGCAGCATCAGCAGCAGCAGAAGCAGCAGCGGCAGCAGCGGCAGCAACACCGCAGCAGCAAAAGACACTTTTTCCGAACGCGCTGGCGGCGGCCGACGAGGTGGATGACGTGCTGGATGCGGCGGCACCGCCAGTGCTCTCAGACCTGTTCGACACCGTCGAGCAGGAGCAGGGGCGGCGCGGGCGGCGCGGGCGGGCAGGATCGACGACGGCGGCGGTGGCGGCAGCCGACAAGGAGAAGAAACTCAAGTCCAGGGGAGGCGGGCGGCGGCGTCATGAGCGCGGGTTCGAAGACGAAGACGAAGAATACGACAACGACGACGACGACGACTACGACTACGAGCGGCGGCAGCGGCAGCGGCAGCGGCGGCAGGCCAAGGACGACAAGCGGCGGCGGCGCGAGACAGACGCGGCGGCAGCGGCGGCGGCAGCGGCAACGGCGGCGGCACAGGGCCCGCGGCCGATGCAGCTGCCCGAGTTCATCAGCGTGAGCAGCCTGGGAGCGGCGATGCGCATCAAGACAGAGGCGTTTGTGCAGCAGCTGGGCGCGCTGGGGTTCGAGGACATTGGGCCGGACAGCATCATGACGGGCGAGACGGCAGCGCTGGTGGCGCAAGAGTACGGGTTTGCGCCGACGGTGGCGACGGGGGCGGCCGTGGACCTGCGGGCGCGGGCGGCGCCGGCGACGGCGGCAGAGGCGGCACAGCGGCCGGAGCGGCCGCCGATTGTGACGATCATGGGCCACGTGGACCACGGCAAGACGACGATGCTGGACTGGCTGCGCAAGTCGTCGGTGGCGGCGCAGGAGCACGGGGGCATCACGCAGCACATTGGCGCGTTCTCGGTGGCGCTGGCGCACAGCCAGCGGCAGATTACCTTTCTGGACACGCCGGGGCACGCGGCCTTTCTGACGATGCGGCAGCGCGGGGCGCGGGTGACGGACATGGTGGTGCTGGTGGTGGCGGCGGACGACAGCGTGAAGCCGCAGACGCTGGAGGCGCTGCGGCACGCGCGGGCGGCGCAGGTGCCGGTGATTGTGGCCATTAACAAGATTGACAAGGACGAGGCGCGCGTGGAGCAGGTCAAGAGCGACCTGGCGCGGCACGGCGTGGACATTGAGGACTACGGCGGCGACGTGCAGGTGGTGTGCGTGAGCGGGCGCACGGGCGCGGGCATGGCCGACCTGGAGGAGGCCATTGTGGCGCTGGCCGAGCTGCTGGACGTGCGGGCCGAGCACGACGGTCCGGCCGAGGGCTGGGTGCTGGAGGCGAGCGTCAAGCCCGTCGGCCGCGCCGCCTCTGTGCTGGTGCGCCGCGGCACGCTGCGCCGCGGCGATGTCGTGGCGGCCGGCACGGCCTGGGCGCGCGTGCGCAGCCTGCGCAACGAGGCCGGCGTCGAGGTCGACGCCGCGCCGCCGGGCACCCCGGTCGAGGTGCTGGGCTGGCGCGCGCTGCCCGACGCCGGCGACGAGGTGCTGCAGGCGCCGACGGAGGCGCGCGCGCGCGAGGCCACGGCGTACCGGCAGGAGATGCGGGCGCGTGAGGCGGCAGCGGCGGCGGCGGCAGCGGCGGCGGCGGCGGCGGCGGCGGCCAAAGAGGCGGAGGGGACCAGGCCGGGGCCGGCCCCACAAGGCCCCACTTCAGACCCACTCCGAAAATCATCCGACAAAGACACCCCCGACACCCCCGACACCCCCGGCACGCCCGACGGCGGCGGCGGCGGCGGCCTCCGCGAGGTCAACTTCACGGTCAAGGGCGACGTGATGGGCTCGGTGGAGGCAGTGTGCGCGGCGATCCTGGAGATTGGCAACCACGAGGTGCGGCCGCGGGTGCTGCGGTCGGCGCCGGGGGCGGTGACCGAGTTTGACGTGGAGCACGCGGCGGCCACGCACAGCACGATTGTGCACTTTAGCCCGACGCCGGTGGCGGGGCACATCCGCAAGCTGGCGGCGGAGGCGGGCGTGGCGCTGCTGCACCACGCCGTCATCTACCACGTCGTCGACGCCGTCAAGGAGCGGCTGGCGGCGCTGCTGCCGCCGACGGTGACGCAGCGCGTGCTGGGCGAGGCCGAGGTGCTGCAGGTGTTTGCCATCAACACGCGCGGCCGCGCGCACCGCAACATTGCCGGCTGCCGCGTGCGCAACGGCCTGGTCGCGCGCGGCAGCCGCTTCCGCGTGCTGCGCCGCGGCGACGAGCGCGCCTGTGTGTTTGACGGCGTCGCCGACGCCCTGCGCCAGGGCAAGAAGGACGCCGCCGAGGTGCGCAAGGGCGCCGAGTGCGGCATCTCCTTTGCCGGCTGGGACGACGTGCAGCCGGGCGACATGATCCAGGCCTACGAAGAGATACGCGAGAAGCGGAGGCTGTAGACGAGCCGTGCGTGGACAAGAAAGGCCGAAAGACGAGACGAGCCGTGCATGGACAAGAAATAGGCCGTGTATCTGTACCATATCAATGCTTCTCCCGACCATGTTGCTATCCCCGCCGGCTGGCCGGCACGTAATTCGACGTAAACGTGCGCGTCGAGATGGCCGCGCGCTCGCGCTCCTTTTTCAGCCGCGCCACGCCGGTGTGGTCGGTGACGGGCGTTGCCGTGATGATCTGGTCGAACTCGTCGTCGCTGTCGCCGGCCTCGGATGCCGATGCCGATGCCGACCCGTAGTGGTCGTCGTTGTCCGAGTCCGGCTCCACGAGCGCGTCCGGCTGCGCGGCCGGCGCGCGGGCGCGGGCGCGGGCCGGGGCCGGGGCCGGGGCCGGGGCCGGGTCCGGCTCCGGGTTGGCAAACGGCCGCGAGGCCAGCACCTTGCGGCGGATCTCGGCCATCTCGGCGTCGTCGTCGCTGTCGTCTGAAATGTCAAACGGGTCGCGGTCGGCGGCGGCGTCGGCGGCGTCGTGGTCGTGGTCGTGGTCGTCCTCGTCATCTTTGTCATCTTTTTCGTCCTCGTCATCTTCGTCATCGTCCTCCCTCAGGTTTGCGTTCCCCCCCCGCCACATGTCCTCGACGCGGTCGCTGCCGCTGCGGCTGGCGGCGTACTCGTGCTCGAGCTGCGCCATCCAGGCGGCCTCGGCGGCCTTGACGGCGGCCTCGTCGGCGCAGGCCGCGTAGCGCTCCAGCAGCGCGTGGTTGATGGCCAAGAACTCGCGGCCGTACGGAAACGGCTCCAGCACGGCGGCGGCCCAGGCCGGCTGGCGGCAGATGTAAAAGGCGGCGGCCAGCGCCTCGACGCAGTTGAGCCGCCACGGCTTGCCGTAGTTGACCGAGTTGGCCGCCACCAGGTACGGCAGCAGGCGCTCGCACTTGCCGCCCACCTTGCTCCACTGCACCTCCTGCGTGCGCGCCCACGAGCACTCCACCACGGCCACGCCAAACTGCTCCAGCAGCGCCGCGTCCGCCGGGCTGACCACCTTGCGCCCGTGCGGCGTGATCACCACCCCCGCGTGCCGCTGGCCCATGTGCAGCTCGCGCATCAGCCCCAGCTTCATCAGCTTCTTGCCCGAGCACCGCTTCGGGTCGCAGTGCCCCAGGTCCCAGCACGCCGCCTTGAACGCCGGCCGGCCCCCGCCGCCGGGCCCGGAGCCCGCGCCGGCGCCGGCTTCGCCGTCCGCGCCGTTGCCGCTCTCGCCAGGCCGTGCCCGTGGCGGGCCGTAGTGCAGCCGCTTGCCTTTGCCGTGAAAGTCTTTCTTGTGACGGACCATGTCGGTGTGTGTGTGTGTGTGTGTGTATATATATATATCTAGACAGTCTATCTATACGACGTATGTAAAAGTGTGCAGAATAGCGGGGTTTAGCCACAGTGCCCCCGCACCGTGCGTGCTACTCTGGACACCCCGCACCGTTCCCGCGGCTGTGTCCAGAAGCTCTGCTCCCCTTTTCACCGTGTCCTGCCGCCCGCCCACCGAGCCCGCAAAAGGACGCCCACGACCGCCCCCCCCCCCCCCCCTCTCCCGACACGCCCGCCTGCTGATGCCGTGTGGCCCCTGCTAGTTAGTCTGCGGCCGCAGGTGCGAGCGACTGCTTGTTGTGTCGTGACGTGTGTTTGTCGTCGTACACTGCCATTCCGTCGACTCCGACGGACTCCGGCCTCGACTCTCCGGCCTCGACTCTCCGGGCTCGACCTCGACTCTGACCACCACCGTACTCGCGACGTTCCTCGATGGAGGCTGCCTCGGCGCGCTATGCGGCGCGTGACCGCTGGGGCGAGCCGGCGTCGGCGGCGCCGTCGCAGCTGCTGCGCTTCATCCAAAGCGCGTGCAGCCCGGAAAACTACGAGCCCAACCTGGCGCTCAACCTCGAGATCGCCGACCTGGTCAACGCCAAAAAGGGCTCGGCGCCGCGCGAGGCGGCCACGGCGATTGTCGGCTACATCAACCACCGCAACCCCAACGTGGCGCTGCTGGCGCTCAGCCTGCTGGACATTTGCGTCAAGAACTGCGGCTACCCCTTCCACCTGCAGATCAGCACCAAGGAGTTTCTCAACGAGCTGGTGCGCCGCTTCCCCGAGCGCCCGCCGCCGCGGCCCACGCGCGTGCAGACGCGCATCCTGGGCGCCATCGAGGAGTGGCGCGGCACCATCTGCGAGACCAGTCGCTACAAGGAGGACCTGGGCTTCATCCGCGACATGCACCGCCTGCTGAGCTACAAGGGCTACACCTTTCCCGAGGTGCGCCGCGAGGACGCCGCCGTGCTGAACCCAAGCGACGTAAGTGGTTGTGTGCGTCAGGCGTGCGAAGGCGCGAGGCGTGAGCGTTTGCTGACCCCCAGAATCTCAAATCCGCCGAGGAAATGGAGGAGGAGGAGCGCGAGGCGCAGTCGGCCAAGCTGCAGGAGCTGATCCGCCGCGGCACGCCCGAGGACCTGCAGGAGGCCAACCGGCTGATGAAGATCATGGCCGGCTACGACACGCGCAGCAAGGTCGACTACCGCGCCAAGGCGGCCGAGGACGTGGCGCGCATCCAGCAAAAGGCCCGCCTGCTGGAGGAGCGCCTGGCCGCCTTCCAGCCGG
This sequence comes from Graphilbum cf. rectangulosporium, assembly GCA_019925645.1. NCBI lineage: Eukaryota > Fungi > Ascomycota > Sordariomycetes > Ophiostomatales > Ophiostomataceae > Graphilbum > Graphilbum cf. rectangulosporium. Next base: position 218,857 of record JADHKI010000005.1, read on the forward strand.
GCGACCGCATGACCGACGACGACGTGTTTGCCGAGCTGGCCGCCGCGCTGTCGAGCGCGCAGCCCAAGATCCAAAAGATGTGCGAGGAGGAGTCGGACGACCACGAGGCCGTCGCCCGCCTGCTCGAGATCAACGACAGCATCCACCGCACCGTCGAGCGCTACAAGCTGCTGAAAAAGGGCGACGTCGCGGCCGCTGCCCGCATCGCCCAGGGCGCGTCGCTGCCGGGCGCGTCCGGTGCTGCGGCTTCCGGCGCCTCCGCGGCCCAGGAGCTCTCCCTGATCGACTTTGACGGCGACGGCGGCGGCGACTCCGGGAACCCTGCCAACTCCGGGGCCGGCGCCGGGCCGGCCCCGGCCCCGGCAGCAACGGCAGCATCCACCGGCATCGAAAGCGACCTGCTCGGCCTGTCTTTTGGCGAGCCGGCCCCCAGCTTCTCGCCAGGCGGCATTGCCCTCGGCTTTGGCGCCAACAGCAGTATGTTTTTTGTTGCTTTTTTTTTTTTTTTTCTCCTTTTTTCTTCCCTTCTTTTCTTCCCTTTTTCTTCCTCCCCTTCATCCTTCTTTCTTCCCCCCTTCTTCCTTCTTTCTTCCCCTCCATCTAACCGCCAGGCGTCCCTGGTCCTGCGCTGCTGTCGTCGGTCACGCAGCATAGCAGCGCCAAAGGCCCGCTCTCGACGCCGTCTCCGCCGCCGGCCGCCACGCCGGCCGCCTTCTCGTCCCTCTTCTCGCCCTTTTCCTCGGCCGCCTCGGCCACGTCCACGTCCAGCACCCCCCAGCCTCTCGCGGCCGCCTTTGCCACGCCGCCTCCGCAGCCGCGGCCGCCCACATCCGATCCCTTTGCTGCGCTCGCGTCGCCGTCGTCGCTGATGAGGCAATCAGCCAGCCCGGCGCTCTCATCACCGCCGCCGCCGCCGCCTCCTATCACCGCCTCTGCTGCCACCTCTTCCGCCACCGCCACCGACGACGACGAGTGGTCCTTCTCCTCGGCCCTCCCCCCCGAGACGCCGCCCGCCGCCCCAGCGCTGCCGCAGGAGCACCGCGCCGTCGCGAGCGAGGGCCCCGTGCGCATCGAGCTGGTCGCCCGGCGCAGCGCCGACGCGCCGCTGGCCATCACCTTTGTCTTTGCCTTTTCCAACACAACGGCACAGCCCGTGGCCGACGTGCACTTCCAGGCGGCCGTCACCAAGGGCTACGAGCTGCAGCTGCAGCCGCAGTCGGGCCGCACGCTGGCGCCCGGGCAGAGCCGCGGCATCCTGCAGACGCTGGCCGTGTGGCACGCCCACGACCGCAGCCGCAGGGTGGCCACTGTGCGCCTGCGCTGGCGTGTGTCCTACAAGGTCGGCGCCGAGGCCATGAACCTGAGCGGCGAGGTGCCCGAGTTTGGGCTGGCGTAGGGGATGAGCGAAGCGGAGAGGGACGGACGAAGAAGACGTCCATCGGAGCGGAATCGTATCTATATATATAGCGGCGCACTGATATCGAAGCAATATGCATACTTGTGTGTGTGTGTATACGGAGTACGATATACGAAGCCCCGTATATACAGAGTGCAAGTAGAGAGACCCTCTAAAAGTCGTGATCGCCGTGGTGGACCCGCTTTTCCCAATGCCTTTGATGTGGCGACAGCCCGTGTTTTACCACGTCACGCGCGCCACATCAAAGCACAATGGGGTCAAGCGATGCGGGCATGTCGACGGCACGGCGGGGGTCAGAAGACCGCAGAGAACACGAGCGTGGTGATGGCGGCGAGCGGGACGAGCGCGCCAGAGCGAGAAAGCGCGCCAGGTCGAGGTCGGGAGACCGAAGCGGCGGCAGCAGGCGCGAAGACCGCGACGGGGGAGAGAGAGGCGACGGGAGAGAGAGAGGCGACGGGAGAGAGAGAAGCGACGGGAGAGAGAGAGGCGACGGGAGAGAGAGAGGCGACAGGAGAGAGAGAGAGCGGAGGGATGACGAGCGGGACAGAGAGCGCGAGCGCAGAGAGCGCGGGGAGCGGCGGAAACACCGCGACAGCCGTTCACGGTCGCCGGCCGACGAGCCACGGCGGCATCGAGACGGGCGAGACCGGGGCGACCGGCACAGCAAAGACGACCGCGGCGAGCGAGGCGGCCGGCACAGCAGAGACGATCGCGGCGAGCGAGGCGACCGCGACCACCGCGACCACCGCGACCACGGCCGCCACCGCGAACGGTCCAGCCGGCCCCCGGTGAAGCAGCGCGGCCCGCTGCCGGACCAGGCCGACTCGTTTGCCCTGGTGCAGGGCGGCGGCGGCGGCGGAGACGGGCCGGCCCCCCCGGACAAGCCCAAGGAAAAGCCAAACTACCAGCCGACGGGCGCGCTGGCGGCGGCGTCCAACGCGGTGGTGCAGGCGGACGGGTCGGCAGTGGTGCTGCGCTACCACGAGCCGCCCGAGGCGCGCAAGCCGCCGGCGCGCGACGTCTGGACGCTCTTTGTCTTCAAGGACGGCCACGGCGCCGACGGCGTGCTGGACACGCTGGCCCTGGGCGCGCGCTCGTGCTGGCTCGTCGGGCGCGACGCCGCCGTCGTCGACCTGCTGGCCGCGCACCCCAGCGTCAGCAAGCAGCACGCCGTGCTGCAGTTCCGCCACGTCGAGCGCCGCAACGAGTTTGGCGACCGCCTCGCCCGCGTCCGCCCCTACGTGCTCGACCTCGACAGCGCCAACGGCACCACCCTCAACCACGAGCCCGTCCCGCCCCAGCGCTTCGTCGAGCTGCGCGACAAGGACCTGCTGCGCTTTGGCCACAGCACCCGCGAGTACGTGCTGATGCTGTCGCGCTCGTGAGCGGCCGGGGCCGGCCGGTCGGCCCGCGGGGCCCCGGGGGAAAGTCTGCGATGCCGACGGGGACAGGCCGGGTGCGCATGAGGTCAAAGACGCGACAAGATGTACAAGCCAGTCTTATCGAAGCCTTGTCATGCATTACACGACGCGCACATGGCGCCGAGAGCGGGTGTTGCGAAACCGCTGCACAGCGCAGCTCGCCGCAACGCGAGGCTACCAATAAGGCGGCACAGAAGCGAGCCTCCATCTAGTGCATTCACAGGTGTCTTGCACCCTGCTCAATCTACAGTACATTTACAGTACACCTGCTCAATCTACAGTACATTTACAGTACACCTGCTCAAGCTACAGTACATTCACACCCACCGCCGAGCGTGGCTGTGTTGCGTAGTGGAAGGAGCAGTCGGTCGGTGCCTGCTGGGAGAGGGGCCCGGCTCAGCTGCCCAGGCCTGGCTCAGCAGGCGCCCACTGAGCGTCCCGTGCACCCACCACACGAGGCTCTGTGATCCATCAGCCGACCAGACACGGCCCCGAACAGGAATGAGCAACGCGCGCAAGTGCGGCAAGAGCGACAAGTGCCGGCCCAGGCAGAGGAGCACTGAAACAACCCCGATCGGGCAGGAGGGAGCAGGGCTCCTGCCGCCCATGGCCCATCCGCGCCTGCTTTCCACATCCGGTCACCGGGCCGTCTCTGCTGCGCAAAGCCGCCACGCCCCATTCCGAGTCAGATCGCCGCTTCGCCAACGTCACCTCGCCGCCGGCCAGTCATGATCACGACCACTTGCGCGCTCGGACAACTCCCCCTGCATACAACAAGCCCTGCGCAGCCTTGCGTCTGCCCCGCATTCGGCCATCTTGCCCTTCTTTTTGGCCTGGCTCAGCTGCTTGCCTGCTGCCCTGCCTTTTTCCCGTCTCTCTCCCCCTTTCTCTACACCGTTTGCCTCTCTCTTCCTCTACACTTTCGTCTCTCTCTTCGTCTACACCTTTGTCTCTCTCTTCCTCTACACCTTTGTCTCTCTCTTCCTCTACACCTTCTGTCTCTCCTCTTCCTTCGTCTCGGTCCTCTCGCTCCGGCTACGCCGTTGGCTTCTTCCATCATTCCACAACACCCAGGCTCTCGTCTCCCTCTGCCGCACAGTCACAGCCAGTGGACCTCCACCTGGGGCGCCTTGCGCGTCTCTCCTGGGCCTCGCCGTCTTGGGCTGTCCACGGCGCCGTCCTGCTTTGGGGCTGTTTTGCTTTTCTGATTTGCTGTGCTCAGCTCTGATCTTTCTAGACAGTGCTGTTGTCGCCTGGCCTGCCATGACTGTTCGAGCTCCGATGTAGCTGCCAGACAGCTAAACGGGTGCCTGCTCTCTCTTTCTTCTCTTTCTTTCTCTCTTTCTTCTCTCTTTCTTTCTCTCTTTCTTTCTCTCTTTCTTTCTCTCTTTCTTTCTCTCTCTCACACACACTCTCTCTTTCTTTCTTATCTCTCTCCCTCTCTCCCTCTCTCTTTCTCCTTCGTCTCGCCTCTACTCGCTCTTTTACAGACAGCGACGGCGCCAATCCTTTTATCACATCTCTGCGCCGGGTGTGCCGTCACTCCCATTTCGACGCTGCTTTGTGGCTCGCTGCAGCCGCTGAATCGTGCAACATGGTGTGTTGATTCTTCGTGCCTTTCCCTCGTCTCTCGTCTTCCGCTAACAGCAACAGACTGTCAACCTCAACGTCAACCGCTTCGAGGTCACCGGCGTCTCCACCCACCCCGACGCCCGGGTCGACATCATCCTCGTCCACGGCCTCAACGGCCACCCCAAAAACACCTGGACCGCCAAGAACAACGTCTACTGGCCCGCCGACCTGCTCCCAGCCACCCTCCGCGACCACCCCGCCAACGTCCTCGTCTACGGATACAACGCCGACGTCTACGCGCGCAGCAACAACAACAGCGCCAGCAAGGACTTTGTCCTCCAGCACGCCCAGACCCTGGTCACCCACCTGACCTCCTACCGCCGGAGCGTCGGCTCCTTCTCCCACCCCATCATATGGATCGCCCACAGCCTCGGCGGCATCCTCGTCAAGCGCGCCCTGCTCTTCTCCAACGACGTCCAGGCCGTCGACCACGAGCCCTACCGCTCCATCTTCGTCTCCACCTACGGCATCATCTTCCTCGGCACCCCCCACACCGGCTCCGGCCTCGCCACCTGGGGCCACGTCCTGCAGGCCATGAGCGACGCCGTCGTGCCCAAAAAGCTCTTTGAGTCCGAGTCCATCCTGCTCAAGACGCTCAAGAGCGGAAACGAGCGTCTACAAGAGATCAATAGCCACTTCCTCGACATTTACCAGCGCTTCAAGATCCACATGGTCCACGAGAACCACAAGACCGACATCAAGGGCACAAAGTCTGTATTTTAAACTTGTCCCCTTTCTTTTCTTCTGTACTCCTTCGCCTATACTCCTTTCTTCTGTATCCTTTCTTCTGTACTCTCTGCCTCCCTCATCTGACTCCGTCCCAGAACTCTCGTCGTCGACGCCGACTCGGCCAGCCCTCAGCTGCCCGGCGTCACGTACTACGGCATCGAAGCCACCCACTCCGCCATGTGCAAGTTCGACAGTGTCAACGCCCCCGGCTATCGCACCCTGTCCATGGCTCTCCTGGATTGGGTCGCCGCTGCTCCCGAGCTCATTGCCGTGCGCTGGGCCGTCGAAGCCGAAGACCGTGAGGCCCGCCTCCGCCGTGAAATTAACGAGCGCCGCCGCCCCTATGTAAGTCTGGCAGTCATTCGATCGCTCTCCTCCCCAAAGTGCCGTCTAACTTTCAAAAAGATGAACCTCGACCAGCCAGGCTACGCTGCACCTCCGGGTAGGTCTACGGGCCAACAGATACGGGAAGCGTGGACCTCTGCTGACTGATTTGCGTCGTCTTTAGGAGACACTACGGCCACTGATGTACGCCCATTGCCACTGCTCCCGCGAGAAGGCGTAGCCACTCCTGCTGCCGTCATCGCCATTGCCACGACAAAAGACGCTCAGACATCACCAATGTCGTTTGCCAGCACGCCCGAGCCTGTGAAACCCGAAATCCCCAAAATTCGCCAGCCTCGCCACAGGACTGCCGCCGGTGCTTGGAGAGATAAGAGAGTCGGCGACGCTCTGATCAGTATCAGCCACGAGCACGCCCAGGCCTCCATCTCAGCGCCCGGGAGCGCTGCGTCTGGTGCCAACTATCACGCGCGGAAAGGCGGCATGACGGCCGGCAGCGAGGCCCAGCTTACTCTCATTAAGATTAGGGCAGCGACTCAGCGGCAAGCCGTCCCTACCGTCCTCACCATGACACCTCCCATGGCCCTAGCTTTGGGGGATGCCACAGGAGAGGCAGCTGGCAACCAGAGAAAAGAGCGAGCGCGAAGCGCTGGCAGCCTCGGCGGCAGGCCCCAGGCCGTTCCCATACCTACGGGCAACGTGGCGACAAGCGACAGCCACGCCGCCATGTCATCCAGTGTTTCCTCAAGCTTTCTTCGCAAAGTGGTCAACGCGCCGCCGTCCGCTTGGACAGCAGCCACCTTGAATCGCCTGACAGGAAACAAGCCGTCTAACAATCAGATCCAGCAGCAGCTGCAGCAGCGCCAACAAGAAAACGCTCATCCCGGCGCTGCATACCAGCTGTCATCTCCGCAAGAGCCGCCCGGCAAGATGGCCAGCAGCATCGACAGCCTCCTCGATGCCTACCCCAAGCCCATGTTCATCGGCTCTCGGACGGCCAACTCCAGCCCGAGCCAACCATCTGGGCCGTTCCGTCCCCCTCCCTTGAAGCTACCTTCTTCCTCCAGCGAATGGAACACGACTGGAACTACAAGTGCTCACCCCAGAGCTCCCGCGCCCTTGCACCAGTGGGATGCAAATGACCATCGCCCCAGGCAGCGGCGGTACGACCCGGCCGACCTCGGATTAGACCTTGTCGAAGCGGAGGACAATGTCGAAGCGGAGGACAATCTAGCTAAATCATTTCCCCTGCCTGGAGGACGTGGCCGAGGAGGTCCGTCTTCGTCTGCACAAGTGTGGATGAACCCGCCTTCTCGGCCCGCCTTTATCGAGGCACGGAAGCGGCAACAGCCGCACGGGATGACGCCAGCGCCCGGCCCACAGCCGCCACACATAACCGGTGCCAATCCGCTGAATCACTATGCTGCCCATTCTAGCCGTCCCATGGCCCCAGATGCGGCGGGCTTCGCCGGCCCTATTCCTGAGGGTGCTCCCTACAGTCAGAGCGCCCCCACCGACGGCCTTCTTTCGCCAACCAGCTTTGCCCGCATCGGACATGGCCGCAATTCGGCATCCCTCAGCGACACCGGCAACTCCCCGCGACTGGCCAACGCCCTTTCTGACTTGGACGATGCCGCCTATCTATACTGGGAAGCGGCAAGTACGCAGGTACCAGAGGCCGGTCGATACGGCGGTTCACGGCATCTTTCCGGTCCCGAGAGTCTCAGACCAGATATTTGGTTGGAGCAGCCACAAGTTCTGGGACAGCTACACCCCCGCCAGATTCTCGAGCTTGGAACGGCACCCAGAGGCCGCGGGGGGCGCTCGTCAAGGTCACGGTCTGGCTCGCGGCCAGCTTCTGGCTCAGGGCTGCGTGCCAGCCCCAGATCGCGAGCAACGGCAAGTAGGATGCGGTCTCGCAGCCAGAGTCCGAACATGTCATACCGGGGCGCATTTACGGGAGGTGTTAGGGCCATCCCCGTAAGCGTGTACCCATCCGCGCCATCGGAAAGGTTGAGCCTGGGCATAAACACGTTTGAGAGGGGCCACGGACCCGAGTCGATGGAGCGGCCCATCCCGGTGATCCTCGGGCGAGGCGGCAGCACTCTTGTTCCCCTCGGGTCTGCACATTCATCGCCGGGCCTGAGCCGTGAACTGGATGAAGACGAAGATGCATTGTATGACGACGGAAAGGAAGCGACCGGACTCGGGATTGTCGAGCGGTAGAGACACACTGTTTTATGATTTGATGAGTTTGACTTGTTTTGTTTCGTTCACGTACCAGCATTGTATGGCGCCCGGAAACACATTCGAGGAGGGTACGAAATTTGTCTATGAATTTACAGCCCTTTCTTGTCCCATATAATTACTTGTAGTACTTAGATTGCCGATACTTTGTGATGAATGTTGATAGTGCCCGAAAATATTCATACTGACTCTTTTGATCCCTGCATTACACAAATTACGTAGCACCGGTTTTACGGGCCGCGATGTGGGGCTGGGGCCCCGGATCTGCGCAACCGTCGCGCTAATGAGATCGAGGCAGCCCCGAGATCCAAGGGCAATGGTTGCAGATGTTGTAAGCGCTGCGATGGACGCATTTCTTCATTTTACATTGCTTCTCGCTTGCTTGCCTAGGACAGGTCCGTTTTCTGCAGGCGCAAGCAGCACAGAAACGTCGCAAGAAGACACAATAAAATGGTTGGATACTGAATATATTTCAATAGAAAAAGCAATGCTACTTTTCCCACAGACTCCTGCAACAGCTCGGGCCTTGCCAGTTTAATCTCGGTCCCCCCCCCACGTCTTCTTATCGCCCTACCATGACAACAAACCTGGTAGTCTGCCAACAGCCGCCCGCCATCTGCTGCCGTCCCTGCCCATTCTATTCCAAAGACGACGACAAAAAACAAAGACAATGAGGCCAAACCAACGGCCGTTGTCTTCTTCTCTCGAATTAGGGGCTGCATGAAGTGATCGGGAGGGGCGTGCGGCGCCTCTTTGTAGCTCTATTTTTTTGGGGTTTCTTTGTGGTGCTTGGTGCTTGGTACTTGGTGCTTGGTGCTGGCGGATCGGCGGATCGTGGGAGAGGTGGAAGCGGGCCGTTTGCAAATCACGGCCTTGCTCTCAACCCTGCTTCTCGAGCTCCTCGAGCTCCTTGAGCACGGCCGACTTGGTGCCGATCTTTTTGATCTGCGTATCCTCCAGCCTCTCGCCGCCCGCGTGCCGCATTTCCAAGTCTTCAATCGCCCGGATCTTCTTCTGCAGACTCCTAATCTTCTTCGCAATGGGATTCTGGCTGTTGGCGCCGGGCGAAAGAACGTCGCTGTCGCCGCCGTTGGCCGCCGGAACCGCCAGGGCCGTTGCGGCTGCCGGGACAGGCGCTGCAGCCGGCACGTTGCTGCCGAACCCTGGCGGCGCATCCCGGGCCCGCTGCGTGTTGCTGCGGTTGCGCGATCCGCCCTGGGCCTGGCCGCGGGATTGGCTGCGCGAGTGGGCCTGCTGATGGTGCTGCTGAGGATACTGGCCTCGCCGCTCCGGACTGCGCCCATCGGTGCCGGACCCGTTGCCGTAGTAGTCGCCCGCGGCGGGCGGCGCCAGAGACGCGCCGCCGCCCTCGCCGCCCTCGCCGCCGTCGGCCTCGCGGCTGGCCTTTTTGTTGCCGCGCTTCTTCTTGTTCTTCAGGGCCGCCTTGGAGAGCGTGTCGCCGGCCGCTCCCGAGGCCGGCTCGGCGCCGGGCACAAACACCGGCGCGGCCGCAGAGAGCTCAACCAGCTCGGCGCCCGGCACGGCGCGGCGTGTGCGGCCGAACCCGTTGGCCCCGATGCTGCTGGGACCGCTGCCGAGCCCGGTGCCGTTTCTGACCACGTGGGCGGCGCCGCCCTCGTCCTCGCGCTTAAAGTGCAGCGGCGTCGACGTGCCGCGGGCGCCGGGCGGGCGGTAAGCGCCGGCCGGCTTCGAAGGCGTCTTGCGCGTGACGAGATACGTCAGTGCAGACGCGTGCGGAACGGGCACGGGCTGCAGCGGGTCGGTGGTGGCGGTGGTTGCGCTGGCCTCGAGGGGCCGCCAAACAACATTGTACAGTTCCTCCATGTCGGTGGTGTACATGAGGCCGCCGCCGGCGTGCCACAGCTTGATGCCGTTGTCGACGCGCAGGCGCGGCGACGTGGTGGCCGTCATGATGAAGCGTGAGTCCGGGCTCCACTGGCACACGCTCGGGCTGCCGCTCTCAATGGTGCAGACCTTGCGGTAGTCCTTGGCCAGATCGTAGACGTCGATCTGGCCGGCCAAGTTGCCAAACCCGGCCACAAGCACCAGGCGGCCGCCCGGGTGGCCCGGCGACGCCGGCGAGAACAGAATGGTATTGCGCGGTCCGATGGGGAACGAGTGCTTGGGCTCGGCGCGCTGGTTGAAAATGGTCGTCTTGGCCGGCATGTAGCCGTAGATGACGCCAAACTCCTTGGAGTTGGGCGACCAGGCCACATCGTGGATGGGGCCTTCCTTGTCCAGGGTGATGCGGGCGTCGAAGCCGCCGCTGGCGCTCAAAAGGTACAGCGTCGTTTCGCCGTAGTAGCTCTTGTTGGACTTGTCGACGTCGGTCTGCGCCAGCACGATGAGGCTTGAGCCCTGCGCGTTCCACTTCAGCTGCACCTTGTCGCCCTTGAAAAAGGTCTTTTGCGACACGGGTACGGCGAATTGCGGCACGTTGAACACGCGCACAGCAGCCGGTTGGCCCTGGCGAGGAGAGGTCAGCATTCCACGTGTCTTTCTGTCGGGACAACTACAGACAAAAAGAAGAAAGGATAGAAAAAAAAAACAAGGCACGCACCTTTCTCTCCGGGATGAAAACGGCGACCGAGTGGGCCTTGCCCGGGGCCAGCGCAAAGTCGGACACACCCTCGACGCGCAGCTTGTCGTGGACGGTGGTCAGGTCGGTGCTCTTGTAGAACTGCACCTCGTTGGTGACGATGCGCGCGCAAAACTGCTCGTCGTCGGTATACTGCAGGTTCCAGCCGGCCTGGGACTTTTGCACGAAGCGGCCCAGTGGCTCGGGCTCGGCCGAGCTGTCGGCGGAGGAGGAGGCCGGGCCGCCGGCCACGGAGCGCCACACCTTTAGGTTTTTCGTGGCATCGCCGTTCTCGTCCTTGGCCGGGCGCTCCCAGGTGCTCAGAAAGTTGCCGCGGGGCGAGAAGCCCAGCTCAAAGACGTTGGCGATGCGCAGGGTGGTCAGCACGTGGCCGACCAAGGCATCGCACACGGCCACGACCTCGCTGGAGGCCCAGGCCAAGTAGCGCCCACAGGGCGAATAGACACAGCACCGGAGGTTCCCCTCGGGCGGAACAAAGTTGGACAGGTGTTGGTAGACCGGGTCGGCGTCAAAGACGCCAATGGCCTTTTGAGTGCGGTAGGCAAACTGCGACGGACTGGCCATGACTAGTGAAAGACACAGGAAGCCCTCGGACGGGAGGCGGAGAAGATGATATAATCTGTGTGGTGTGGGGGTTGGGCTTGTCTTGCTGCCTGAATCTTGCAAAAACTTGCAATGACTGCTGCTCGTGGGTGATTTGTCCTTGATCTTTGGGTCTTTGATTAGATTTGGGTCTTTGACAAGTGTTAGAGGACACGAAGCTGGATTAATAGTCTGTGGGCTGACGAACTTTATCTGGGGCGGAGCCACTTGCAGGCTCTGTTTTCTCTAAAAGTGCAAAGGGCGGCGCCGAGGCTGGCTCGAAGAAACACTGACGTTTGCGTGCGGTCGATAGAATTCGCCTTTTGCAAGGGAGCGGCACAGCACAACAAAGCCAAGACGGAGGCCGGAAAGATGCAACGAACAAAGAGGGCCGTCGACAGCGAAAAAAAAAAGGCTGTGAGACAGACGGGCAGACGGGCGACACCGTGGAAAGAGAGAATGATGGAGAGAGTAGAATGCCGTACGCACACCTGCGGAGGGGGAGGGGAGGGAGAGGAAGGGGAGGAGGGGGGGGGGGGAGGGAGATTGACAAGGTGGTGCTGCGCTGTTGACCTGTGCGGGTGGGGGAGAGGAAGGGAAGCAAAATGGACCACGATGTTTATTTTTGTGTTTTTTCCCGATTAACCAGTTTATTTTCCGATTTAATTTAATTGCTTTTTTTTTATCGGGCATCAGGCTGGTTCCGCTTCTAGAAGCGGGCCCTGCCTAAGATGCGCATTGCAGTTTCCTCTGGGGCCAGGGCGGTGTGCATGTTAAGTGGGCCTAGATAAGATAATGTGTACATTCTGCCAGCTTAGCTCTTTTTTCTCGACTTTTTTTTTTTCCCCAAGTCGGACCTCTTCCTCAGCTGAGATAATTGTACGCACCACTCTTGTACAGTCGAAGCCATGGCGAAGCAACAACGCAAATCCAAGAGACAGTTGGTGCGGGACGAGCGGCGCAAGAGAGAGCGCGACCGTGAGTTGGGGGGCGCAGAAGAACCGCGCGAAGCCAAGAGACAGCGAAGAGGCGACGGGGCCGAAAACGACGGCGAAAACGACGGGCAGTGGTACGGACGCCGGCGGGGTGGCCCTGAGGAAGGTGGCAGCGGCGGCGGTGACGGCGATGAGCAGCAGCCATTTTTCTACATGGATGTTGGCGGCGGTGGAAACGCCGAGCGTGATTACCAGGATGGCCAGCAACTATGGCAGCAGCAGCAGCAGCAGCAGCAGCAGCCAGACGGGCCTGGACGCGAGTTCTTTGGCCTGCTTTCCGAGGCTGAGCAAGAGTACTTTCACCGTGCCGACGAGATGCTCGAGGTCAACGACTTTCCCAGCCCGGAGGAGCGCCGGGTGTTTTTAAACAGTGTGTTCCGCGAGGCGCGCGGCAAGGAGCTGAAGCTGGTGAGCAGCCAGTCGTGCTCGCGTCTGATGGAGCGGCTGATGCAGGTGGCGTCGACGCGGCAGAAGAAGCGGCTGTTCAAGGCACTGGAGGGCCACGTGCTCACGCTGGTGACGCATCGGTTCGCCAGCCACTGCTGCGAACAGCTGTTTCTCCAGTCGGCGGCCGCCATTGACGAGGAGGTCAGGGCCGAGAAAAAGAAGAGCAGAGGCAAAGCAAAGAACAAGAAGTCTGGCAAGGGCGAGGGCGAGGGCGAGGACGAGGGCAAAGACGGAGCCGTCGGCGACGACAACGATGACGCCGCCGCTGCCGACGCCGACGACGACGACGCCGACGGGGAGGAGCTGCCTTCCATGGAAACGCTGTTTCTGCAGGTGCTGGACGAGCTGGAGGCCGATCTTCCCGCCCTCCTGACGGACCGCTTCGCCTCACACACCCTGCGTGTGTTGCTGGTGGTGCTGGCGGGCCGGCCGCTGGACGGCCTGGACGGCCGGGCGACGCGCACGCTGCTGCGCAGCAAGAAGAAGGAGGCGATCACCGTGGCAGCGAACGCGTCGGCGCCAACGACGGCGGCCCTCACAGACGAAAACGGCGCTGTGGCTGCTCGCCCGGCCTCCTTTGCCCGCGCTGTGCGCAAGATCCTGACAGACGTCGCCACCGCCCTCGACGGCCCGGCGCTGCGGGTGATGGCGACGCACCCGACCGGAAACCCGGTGCTGCAGCTGCTGCTGCAGCTGGAGCTGGATGCGAAGAAGGAAAAGAGCACGACGGCGGCGGTGGCGGCGGGCGAGGAGGCAGACGCCGGCGACACCGCTGCGTGCTCGCTCATGGAACGCCTCCTCCCCGGCGCGCCAGCCTCGCTCGCCGACCCGGCGTCGGCCGCGTCCGACCTTGTGCGCACGCTTGTCTACGACCGCATCGGCTCGCGGCTGCTGGAGACGATGGTGACCAAGAGCCCGGGCCGGGTGTTCAAGGCGCTCTACGCCAACATGTTCAATCCGGGCGCCGGCGAAAAGAGCAAGACCGACGGGGCCGACGGGGCCGACGGGGCCGACGGGGCCGGCGAGGCCGGCAAGACGGACAAACCCGACAGGAACGCGACCCCCTTTGCGACGTACCTGCGCAACGACGTCGCCTGCTATCCCGCCATGCGCGTGCTCGAGCGCCTCAGCCGTGCCGACCTCGCGGATGTCATCCGGCAGCAGGTGCTCACCAGCACAACCACCGACCGCCTGGCCGCCGCCGCCGCCGCTCCGCGCAAGACCGTGGTTGCCCAGCTCATCGAGCGCGGCCGGCTCAGCGTGCTGCGCACCCTGCTGGAGCGGTGCCAGGTGCGCGGCGTGGCCGGCGACGTGGTGCAGGCGCTGGTGCGGGCGCTGGTGGACGGCGTCACCGGCGCCGACGAGGCGGCTCGGCGGCCCAGCACCGGCGGCCACCACGGCTACAGCCACAATGACAAGATCGGCCTGCTGGTCACGCGGCTGTGCCTGGTCGACGACGACAACAACAATAACAACAACAACAACAGCAGCAGCAGCAGCCGCCCAGAGGAGGGCCCGGCGTCGTCGTCGTCGGCCGCGTCGTCGGCTGCCGCCGCCCACCACGGCTGTCTCCTGCTGTCGGCCATGCTGTCCTTTCCCGGCGCGCCGGCCGCCGCCGCTCAGGCCGCGCTGCTGGCGCTCTCGGGCGACGATCTGGCGCGGCTGGCGACGGCGTCGGCCGCGTCGGCCCGCGTGCTCGTGACGGCGCTGCAAACGCTGCCGGGCACGACGGCGGCGTCATCATCATCATCGTCGTCGGCGTCGGCGTCTGCTGCTGTCGGCTACAGCCACCACAACTACCGCAATATCCCGCCGGCGCTGCACAAGCAGCTGGTGGCGCGGCTGATGCCGCACGTGTTTGCGCTGGCCACATCGGCGGCCGGGCAGGCCGTGCTGGTGGCCATTACGCAGGTGCCGTCGCGGACCGCCGCCGCCGAAGGGGGCGCCGCCGGCGGGTCCACGGTGATTCTCCCGTTCCACCTCAAAGAGGCTGTAGTGTCGCAGCTGGCCGCGCACGAGGACGAGCTGCGCGAGTCTTGGACCGGGCGCGCGGTGTGGCGGGCGTGGCGCGGCGATCTGTGGCGGCAGCGGCACGCAGAGTGGGTGCTGTGGGCCAAGACGGCCGAGCCGGAGGGTCTGCGGTCTGCACAGACGCCGGTGCTCAAGGAGCGCGAGAACCGGGCAAAGACGCCGTGGGTGGGAAGGGACGCCCTTCCCAACCGGGCGGGGGGGTTTGACAGGATGCCGAAGAGGGGAGCCGCGGATAGAAAGGGGGAGAATGGGGAAAAGGCAGACGAGGAAAAGAAGGAGAATGCTGAAGCTGGGGATGAGGGCAAGAAGGCAAAGAAGAGGAAGGATGCCGACAAGAAGGAGGGAAAGGAAAAGATACACAAGGACAAGAAGGAAAAGGAGGACAAGAAGGACAAGAAGGAAAAGAAGGAAAAGAAAGAAAAGAAGGACAAGGACAAGAAGGAAAAGAAGGAAAAAAAGGAAAAGAAGGAAAAGAAGGACAAAAAGGAAAAGAAGGAAAAGGGAGAAAAGGTCGCGGCGGAATAACTTTTAACTCACAGCAAACTCATGTCTGCTGAAACCCGCGTGTTCAATTTACCTGGCTCTCGGCCCCTATATATAGCTCCAAGAGCTTGTGCCTGCCAGTTTTCCCCATCCTTGCGTTTATATTAGGATTAGAAAATACCATTCGTGTGCTTTGTGGCAGCCCATCTTTTCCCCAGGGCAGTCTGACAGAAGGGGAAAAAACTAAACAAAAAGAAGAAACTGTGACAAGATCGTGCCAAGATGGAGACAAAACGAGCCAAATCCAAAGAGCAAGAATCAATAATAAAAGGAAAGAGATATTTCAAATCAAATATGCCCTAGCACCTGTATAGGCCGTCGTGTCGTCGTCACAAACAGTCAGAGCGTGAACTCGAAAAGGGCATGCATCGCTGGTAGAGGGGGTGGTGTTTGGGAGTGGCATTCTCGGTGCCGCATCCCGTCGCCTGGGGCCCTATTCCTTTTTGCTTTTTGCCTTTATTAATTTTTGCCTTTGCATATTTTGCATCTTTCGCTCTCGCCTTTGTGTATATGCCGCGTCGCGTCCGAGTTCAAGTCTGACTGTGTTTGTGTTCGTATGCAGTCCCTTGCCGTGTAAGAAAAGAGTCAATTTTGCCACCAAGAGAGAAAGAAAAGTCGGTTGCCGCCATGAGAGAGCGCGAGAGGGAGCACAAAGTATGTTGTTTTATGCGTCCCTCCTCTGGCCTGCCATTGCTTCTGGCTCCTAGAGCTCAGATCCGGGGTCCTCGAAGCACATGTCGCCTCTGCTGCCGGCAAAATCGGGCGAGCCCATGAGACCAAACGGCTCGGGCGAGCCGGCAATGGCGGCGGCGGCGGCAGCAACGGTGGCGGCGGCCAGGCCTGGGCTGTATTGGTTGGGCTGGATGACGGGTGACATTTGCGAGCCGAGAGCGGCCATCTGGTGGGCCAGGCTCGAGGTCGCAGACGGGCTGGTGCTCATGGAGTCCCATGTTGGTGCGGCGGGCGCGCGGCCGAGCGGATCCAGCTCCGTCGTAGACAAAGCCATGAGAGAGGAGGGCGCGGGCACCGCCGAGGTGGCGGGCATGGAGACCGCAGCGGTCGCAGCGGCCGCGGCCGCTCGCGGCGTGGCCTCGACGGCAGCGGCGCCACCAAATATGAGGTGGCCGGGGCTACGGCCTTGCTGGGCGAGCTGGGATGGCCTTCGGAAGTCGGCCGGGAAGCTGTCGGCGGGAGGAGGACGGTAGTCCTGACTGCTGTAGCCGTCCGGGGGGTAGTAGCTGAGGTGTGTGTAGTAGTTGCTACTGCTTGTGCTGTTGCTGCTGCTGCTGCTGCTGCTGTTGCTGTTGCGGTTGCTGTTGCTGCTGTTGCTGCTGCTATCAGAGGCGTGGGTGTACTGGTGGTGGCCGCTGCTGTCGTGGCTGTCGTCGGAGCCCTTGTGGTCGCAATCGGCGTGCTGGTTAAAGTCGTAGGCGTCGCCTCGAAAGACGACGGGTGGTGGATAGGCCGCCGTCGGCAGCGGCGGCGGCGGCGAGGCCGGGTAGGGCTGCAGGACGACAAAGTTGACGGCCATGTCGCTGCGGCCGGCCGAGGCAAAGTTGGGGAAGCGCTCGGCAAACAGCGCGTCGATGAAGAGCTGGTGTTTCTTCTCGGGCGTCAGCGAGGCCATGTCTTCGGCGCCGCCGGCGGACGAGAGACGCACACGGCGGCGGCGCATCGCGTCGTCCTCGTCCTCCTCGTACATCGTCTCGTTGAGCACCATCTCCTCGGTGATGCGCAGCCCGCGGCCGGTGCGCATCTTGTGAATTTCAGACGCGCATAGCGCCGAGCGCATGCGGTCTTTGAGCGGCCGATCAGTGCGTCGGGACGCTGCAATGTATGCACGCTCTCTGTTTCCTGGGTTTTCCGTGTCGGTCTAGGACACACCGCGGAGGCGGCCATGTTAGCAAGCGTCAGTGGGCGAGAGGAGAGGAGGGGAGGAGGCGTGTAGTGCTCACCTTTTTCTTGGGCCGGGTGGTATTCGGCTTTCCTGCTTTTCTCGGCATCGGGCCCGAGACCAGGCTGGAAACGGCGGATCGGCGGTGGCGATGGACGCGGCGGCCGGCGAGACGAGGCGAACAACGACGCCAGGATAACGGCGTATTTCACACGAAACAACGCACAGCCAAGCCCGGGGTGTCGGCGAGAGGGGGCCAGCCCAATCCAGGCAAGACGAGCAGAAAAAAAGAAGAAAACAAAAAAAAAAAAAGAACAAGCAGAAACAAAGCAGAGCAGGCAGAAAAGGAGGATCAGGGTCGGGTGGGCCGGGGCTCCGAAGCGGCGACGGAAGCCCAGAGGCGACAACACAGTTGCAAACCGTTGTTTATGGGACAAGAGGACCAGTGTAGGGACAAGGGCAAGCAGGGTTGGCGTAGGGGACAACAATGACGATGAAAAGAACCCAAGGGAGAGGCGGCGGGATGAGGAGTAAAAAGAGTGGGGAGGACAGGCAGTCTGAAGAGGGCAGGAGCGGCCTGATATAACAGCAGGGGCGCAGAAAATATCACAAAACAGCAGACGGATGGCATCTAGGCCGGAAGAAGCAGCACCAGGCCAGCAGGCCGCCTCGCGTTACGGTTACGAAATGGCACGAACGGACGGGTGCAGGCTAACGTATGTTCCCTAGCTAGGATCAGGTTTGTCCAAAGCTTGTGTGGTACCTGATATACCTTGTTTTGCTTTCCGGTATTTATTTCCTTCGTATTCTGTATTCTGGTTGTTCTTCTCTCGAAAAGAATGGGTTCTTCCCTCTTCTTTCTGTTCTTGTCTTTTCATTCTGACTCTCTAGTTTTTTTCCGCGTTGTATCCATTAAGTTCAATGGCTCAATGCCCCGACAGCATCAAGAATGACGTCGAGGAGCAACGCCATTATTACATAAAACATGCAAGGCTGCCACAGGGCTAGAAGCGGGCGGAGAAAGACACTAAGACAGGCAGAAACTAAGAAGCTAAACGAGCCCAGAGGATCCAGCAGACGGGAATGGCACAACGGCCGAGGGGTGCGCAGATGTGGCAAAAGTAAACCCCCCCCCCCCCCCAAAGACAACAAGTGGGATGGATTTACGGGGAGTGAGAACCGTTGTGATAAAGATCAACGAGAAGGGGGGTGAGACAGAGGTGGGTCATACCAGAGTGCTGGAAGGACAAGTGACAGCAGGTGGGAAGAAGCAGGCCAGAGAGGCCGGAAAGAAGGAAGAAAGGGATGGAGGGAGGAAAGGAGGAAGAAAGGAATGGGGGGGAGGGGCAGGAGGGGACCGGCAAATGAAGAAAGAGGGTGAGTGAGGAGAGATAGCCGAATGGAGAAGGACAGAGAAGGGGAGAGAGAGAGATAACGACAAAGACGTGGGGCAGGGTCCCGCGCAGAAAGCGCACGGCGGCCGGGGCGCGGCGACCAATCAGAAACAAGAGTCGTGCCAGAGCGGGAAATGACAGCTCGAGGCGAAGGGAGAAAACTGGGGGCACGTGTCGCGTCAAGGGAGCTGGTGCGCAACGCAGGGGGTCGACACATCCAGGAGGAGGCAACTTTCCCCTCAAGGCACAGCCGCAGCGAACCACACGATCGAGATCTGGCTGGGAAAAACACACGGGTGCCGGCACATTGTCAAAACCCCGGGGAACCAGGGAAACCTGATTTGGGGGGGAAGGGGGAAGCTTTTCGCGACGGCACTGGAGCCTCGACAAAACCGGATGTTTGCTAGCATGGCAATGCGGCCAGAAGTAGCATTGTTGAAACATGCACTTTGGCATATCCTAGCAGGAATCTCATGCAGATCACTGCAGATCGCACAAGAGCGACAAACTACACGATGCCCAGAGCACGTTGGGGGCATGCTTATGATGCTATCCATCTCTTGCCACCCTTTTCAGCGACAGGGTTCTGACAGGGGGCGAGATGTGCAATGCCACGCACGCTGGCATCATGGGTGTCCTGGGTCTCTGGCCCGTTCATGCTGCCAGCATCGTACTCTGTAGATTTGATGTATGCCCGTTTCCCCACTGCCGCTGCTCTATTGGCTCCATGTAAGATACTTGTATCCCCTCGTGTCGGCCGCATGTAGCCGGCGTCGAGGCCGAGGAGAGCTTTTCGATTTCGGTCGGATGAATTCGTAAGCCGTAATTGCCATTGCAGCAGAGAGCACGTGAGTGTGGTAGCAGATTATGGTGAGTTATCTCTCGTGCAGTGGCAGGTGTTGGCAGCAATCGAATTATCAATACTTTGACATGATTGCGGCCATTGCCAAAGCGGTGAGCCCCCATGCAACTTTCTTATTTTATTTTAATTTTTTGTTCTCTTTGCATACACTGGCAGATCGCACAGCGCTTCAGACCAGACCAGACCGCGATATCTCCCGCAAAAGCCTCCAAGGACAACAGGCGCTGGCGGGACCTAAAGTAGCGCCCGCACTGGCGCGCCTGGCCGCTAAACGGGTTGGTCGCCAGCGCCTGCGCCGCCTGCGACGGGCCTACGGCAACAGCGGGTTTTGGCCCCCGCCCGGCGGTGCACGACAGAGAGAGGAAGAAGAGGAGGGGAGAGGCACGGGGTTTTTGGTTGCGCCGGGCCATGCGCCCGCGCCCGCGCCCGCGCCTGCGCCTGCGCCTGCACCTGCGTGCCGCTCTCCTCTCTTATCAGAAGGTGCAGGCATCCCGCAGGCCGTGCGCCTTGTCCACATAATTTCGTTGCGACGTGGCTTTGCTGTTCTGCAGCAGTGTCGCTCTGGTTCCCCCTCTTTTCCATGGCGCAAAGTGGGGTTCGGGCGGTGAGGTGTGCTTGTGTCTGCGAATTATAGGGTTCGGATGCGTTGGCAGCGAGCCCTCCCTCTTGCATTTTCATTGCATTTGCTCTGCAGGAGGCCGAGCATCGCGGCACAGCACAACAGCCAGCACGGAGACGAGAGCAGAAGCTTATCTCTCTTGCAGAAACCATTGGAGCCGGCCCAATCTCTGCTGGTGGCATCAGTCTTCTCTCTCGAAGCCTGCGTCTCTGCGTCTCTCTCTCTCTCTGCGTTTCTGCCCCTCTCCGCGCGCCCCCCCCCCCCCCCAATATCTCCCTCTTCCTCCTCGTTTCCTTTTGTCTCGTCTTCCACCAACCACATTTCTTCTGTGTATTTCACATTTGCAGTTGGCCGCACACATTGCCCCCCCCCCATCCCCCATCTCCCCTCCCCCCTCCCCCCTCCCCCCCTTAGACACTTTGTATCCGTGCCGGGCCCCCTCCCCGGTTCCCCCGGCTCATCATGTTCGGCAACCTCCCCCATTTCCGTAAGCACACACACGCCATCCCACAGCTTTTCCCTGCTGCGGAGCGGCCCTCGTTTTCGGCTCTTTCTAACACGGTGCACAGTGTCAGCGCTGCCGCCCTCGGCGCCACCCAAGGATGTGCCGCCAGCGACGCCCATCCACTTTCCCCGCTGCCGTCCGCAAGAGGCCCCCGCAGACGCAGCCGGTGCCGGGCGTGCCGTGCAGAGGCGACAGCCCATAACGGCCGTGCTCCAGAGCATCACGCGGCCGACCGACATTGGCCTGGAGCATTTCCGGGCCCTCGGCGTCCACGTGGAGCTCGACGCCGACCCCGCCGCCGTCATCCCGGATGCCCGCTACACGCCCGACTTTGCGGCCTGGGACGCGCTGTCGTACGAGGAGGCCCGCCGCGTGGATGACAGCACGCGCCAGCCCATCAGCAACGGCAACCGCTCGCCCGGCGTGCTGACCTACCTCGACCGCAAGCGTGAGCTGTCCATCCCGAACAACGTCGCCTTTGGCTCCGTGCGCCGCCTGCCGCCGCCGCCGGGCCAGCCGCCCGTGCGCCTTGGCAACGCCTATGAGTTCTTCCGCAACCTGGAAAACTATTCCATCTACTGGGAAGACACTTCGGCGCCGCCGCCGCCGCCGCCGCCGCCGGCAGCGGCGGAGGAGGAGGAGGAGACAGCAACAACAACAGCAGCAGCAGCAGCAGAAAAAGCAGCAGCAACAGGCACTGGCAATACGCCTCCTTCCTCCTCAGAGCCGGCCGCCACCGCCGCCGCCGCCGCCACAACCACCACCACCACCACCACCGCCGCCGCCGCCGCCGCCGCCGCCGCCGCCCCCACGGAGTACCGCTTCTACCGCACCAACACAGGCACGCAGATGCCGCCCGAGTTCCGCCTTACCATGCTCACGACGTTTCTAAAGCTGGTGGCCTATGACTTTGGCTGCAACGTGTCCATGCCGCGCGTGGAGCCGCGCCTGTACCTCAACACGGGCACGCAGCCGGCCGACTCCGAGGGCGAGGGCCAGCCGCAGGGCGCGCTGCAGCAGGTGCCGACCGTGCCGGCCACGCAGGCTCGCACAGCCCCGGGCCCCAGCTCGTACTTTGCCTCGGGCTGCATCTTCATGTACCGCTCGCCGACGACGCGCGAGGCGGCCCGTGCCGGCATTGTCGAGGGCCCGCTGGCGGCGGTGAGCGCGCGCCACACGACCTCGTTTCCGGATGCGGCCGACGCGGAGGCGTCGTCGTCAGCGGTGGCGGCCTGGGGCGGCGACAAGGAGGCGTGCGTCGACCTGGCGCGCGAGCTGGTGGCGGCGCTGCTGACGGCGCAGCACCGCGCCCGAGAGGGCCGCGCCGAGCGCCGCCTGGGCGAGGGCCAATGGTGGGCGACGAAGCCGCGCTGGGGCGGCGGGCCGGGCGGCCCCATTGGGCGCGAGGTGGACGCTGCGCCCAACACGGACGACGTCATTGACCGCACCGAGGGTTCGGGCATCGGCCTCGGAGGCGCGGCCGTCGACGGCAGCGGCGGCGCCAGCGGCGGCCCGGGTGCAGGACGGCCCGGCCGCAGCAGCAGCCGGTTGGGCAGCGGCGGCGGCAGCGCCAGCAAAAAGGCACGCAAGGGCCTGGCCATCTACGACAACTACCGCATGGTGCGCCCGCCGAGCTCGAGCTGGGACAAAAAGGCCCGGTACATGGCCATTGGCCGGCAGCCCGGCGCCGACTACGACGACGTCTTTGTCGTCAGCTCGCTCTTCCACCACGTTGCCGTGGCGCGCGTGCGCGTGCCGCAGCGGCTGCTCGCGGCCCTCGACGGGCTCGAGGAGACAGACGCCGCCGCGGTGGCCGCCGGCCAGAACCTACCGAGCTGGGGCCGGTTGCAGGTCGTGCGCAGCCGCTGGTTCGACTTCTTCAAGCCCGACGACCGCATTGCCGCCATGCAGCTGGTCTGGTCCATGGAAGCCTACCTGATGCGCAAGACGGACGAGGAGAAGCCAGCGGCAGCCGACGCTGGCGGTGAGGATGTCAAGATGAAGGATGCGCCGTAAACGGCGTGCTGACGAGGGGGAGAAGGGGGCTTTCCAACCAGGCCAAACTCTTCTGTATGCCGACGCCTCTTGTTGAAAAATTTGCGTGCCCGTCTGTCGGCTGGAGTGAACAGCGGGCACACTATAGCTTGTTTCCAAAGTAACTATCGTGTCATGACTGCTCTCCCAAAGTACTACAGTGGTGACTGATTCAAGTAACGTGTGATGAGTTGTCGTATCTATTGTTTGAATAAGCAGTGTTTGCTGTTCATGGTAACTCGTATTGAACGCCCAAGTGATATAATTAGCTCTTTCAAAGAAAATTTCATAACAATTGTTCGTTAGCTGTTTAGAGAAAATCTCATAACTGTTCGAGCAGATAACGTATCATGTTTTCCAACACTCTTCACCCCCCGTGTGTTAGCAATCCCGGACCGACCGTTGACAAACGGTTTGAGGCTCCGGCCGCTCACCCTCGTGCAAACTCCTCCCACTAGGCTTTTTCGGTAGCGCATCTTCAACGCACAAAGCAAAAATAGCTCAGGCACAAGGCGTTTTTTTTTCTGCAGGAACCCGGAGCACATGCAGGACCCAAGAGAGGCGCCGGCGACATCCGTATGCAGAGCTCAGCTGGCATGCACCCCCTTCACGCGCCGGGAGAAAAAAAGGCTAGAGAGCCACAGCCCTGGTAGACAGCCCTGGTAGACGATCCGGTGGTGGTGGTGGTGGCGGCGGCGGCGGCGGCGGCGGCAGCGGCAGCGGCACTCCGCCTCCTCGATCAGATAGATCTGGACGGCCCCTTTCTCGTGCTCGTTTCGTCTTCCTAAGTCGCCCCCGCGCGCACGCGTGGTTCCCCCCCCCCCTTAAAAAAGTGGAGGGCAAAACCAGGCCGGTCGTGAAGCTATGGACAGATCAGGAAGAGTGAGGGCGTCCCGGCAAAAAAGGCCGAGTGCTGCGGACGTCATCCGCGTGCAGAGGCAGCTGAAGCCAAGGCGAAAAAGAGGGGTCAAGCCGCTGGCTCCCGCCCCAACTCCACCGTGGCAGTTTTCTGTGTGTATCATACAGTGTATCTTACGGAGTCAGAGGGCCGGGAGTTTTTTTTCATTATTCAAACAACACAGGATCGCGGACCATTGGCCGTTTAAGGACGTAGCATGCCGGCTCGTGCGTTGTGTCTCTTGGTCCCTTGCTTCCGAGCAGCCAGAAAGGACCAAACGAGGAACGCGCAACTCGGGGACGGCTCCAAGAGAGCCGTCGGCGCCCAGCTTCAAGACTGCTTCCAAAGGAGGGAGCCGGCACTAACTAGCCTTTAGCACTTGTGCTACGAATGGGCCCCACTGGGAACTAGAGAAAACGAGACAGACAAACCCAAGGCGATGGGTCTTCCCGAAGAGGTCCCTTACCTCCTTCGCATTCCGTTTCTACCGAGTATGGATCTGCGATCCTCTCGGCGAGTTCTTGGGGGGTCAGTCCTCCAAGCGGCTCGGCGGGAAGCCGGGCCACCTGGCAGCCTGTGCGCCTGCGGGGAAATATGCTCGACAGTATCAATGGAATTGAGCCCAAAGTTATGCCCGACTCCAAGGGGTTGGGACTTATGCCCGACTCTCAAAGGGATTGAGACTTATGCTCGACCCTCAAAGAGATTTAACCCAAAGTATGCTCGACCCTCAAAGAGATTGAACCCAAAGTATGCTCGGCCCTCGGATTGAACCCAAAGTATGCTCGCCAGCCTCGGAGGGATTCAGAGTTGAAGCTACGCCTCGACGCCCCAGAAGCCTCAGATGAAAACCCGGTTATGCATCGACTGCTTGGAGGCCGGGTAGCAAACAACAGCGCATTTGCCGTGGCGCCGACTCGATCAGTCGTTGCCCATGAGCCACGCTCGAGAAAACGCTAAAAAGCTTTGCTCGGATTAGCCGTCGACTTCTCATCGTCACCGCCCTGGATCTGCCAGCGAGGACGAGAAAAATTCTGTGCTGCAAGGCTGGCATCGCTTGTCGGTTGAAAATTTTTGATTTCAGGTACCAGCTCCAGTGGCACGCTAAAGGCGGCTGTGCTGGATCGGCGAGGCCTCGATTGGCTGGAAATCGGGGCGCCGGCACTGGCGGCCGGGTGGGCTAACGGATACTCCGACACCTCTTTATGGCGGGGTGCAGCAAGAGAAACACAAAGAGCGCAGAGAAAAAAGATGCGACTGGCGGAAGTCCGTGAGAGAAATGAAAAAGGGAACAGAACAGGATGCGACCTGCAGGGAAAGAACAACCGGTGAACCATTACGCCTGCGCTCATTTCGTTGATGCAACCTTGAGCGCTTGCGGCCACAAGCCGCTTTGTTCCACATAGTATCTTGTTTACACGTCTCTATCTCCTCCGTACTCGTAACTCTGCCTCCGTTTTACGCAAGCATCTTCTTGCCCATCGGCCGGGGTATGATACCTCGCTTGGCTGCTGGCCGACAGCGAGCCGCGTGTAGGGCCGGTAGGCCGACCAAAAACGGTCTAGCGCCACGGACAAGTTATTGCTCTCCGCGATTCTGATTGGCCAAACCCGTTATTGGCCGGGGTCCTCAGCTGGCCTTGGACTGCAGCTCCATGCCTATTAGAGCGATCTTTATCATTTACGCAATACGACTGCATCGAGCTCACGGGGGGGGGGGGAAGCTCTGCCGGCCCAGGGCGTGTATCGGCGTGCGAGTCGTGTCTTCTACCCGTTGCCATGTTTGTGCCTTCGGCCTTCGGCCCGCCGTAGGGCCGTTGCCAGCCGCCGTATCCGGGCGTGCCCAGTTCGCTCCTGCCTCCCTTGGCAGTTTCATATTCCGTACAAAGTAAGATTGCTGCTGCTTACGGCGTGCGTAGGCGCCGCCCCCGGCTGTGTGTACCCGTGTATATGTAAAGGCCGCTCTCGAACGTGCCCCTTCGGCCAGCCCGGCCCAGGTTTATGACAAAACAGCGGAGGGTTGGCCCGGCCTCCACCCTCGTACATAACAAGGGCCACCGCCAACTTCACAGTTGCATAATACGGCCTTGTCGCGTTCTCGCCGCCGGTCCGTGTCGTTTGTGCGTGGTTGTCAATGGGACGTCATCGATGGGCGCAGGGGTTCGGCCAGCTCTGCCAAGGTGGCTGGCTCTGCAAGTCGTCCCGTCCTCCCGTCCCATGAATGAGATGTGGATCGCCCAGGAAAGCAAAAGAAATACTTCCGCCATAGCCTGCCAATCTGGCAAATAGTAAAGAGTTTTTTGCGCACGGCAAGCTCCAAAAAAAATGTTTGAGGGAGCCCTCCCGTTGCGTCTAGCTCCTGGGCTCTGATTCCATCATCCCTGGGGAGCGAACTGGGCGAGGAGGGGGGGAGGGGGGGGGGGGGGTTTCCGACGATCCAGTCCAGCCTTTTTTACTGCAATTCCGCCAGAATACGCCCGAAGCTGGAGTGATCTGGGGTATCAACAAAAGCTATGACTTCTGGCCGTAGGTGTGTGTATCTTTTTTGCGGATCAGCCTGGGTGAGAGAAGCAACAGGACACGAATGCAACCTTGCGACGGCCGTGGACTAGCCATGGGGGTGGGGGGTCCCTGTATTTTAGCGCTCTCCCCGATCGACCAGTGCCAAAAAGCATGCGCGATTCGAGCGTTTTCCACGAAACGGAGAACTAAAAAAGACGAAACTAGCGGGCGGTCTCCAGTCTCCGAAAACGCCCTGCCAGCAGCAAAGCCTTCCTGGTGCAGCTGGACCTACACACCATCCGTTGTGAGCACGAGGCAACTACGGGAGCACTGCACATCCGTTCCTTCTTTCGTCACTTGCCCTCCACGGCCTGCCTCTTTTCTCTTCGCGCGCGCACCCCCCCCCCCCCCCCTTCTTCGCTCCTGCCATCCGAATACTTGTATATCTCGAGGTCCCGCCGAGTTTGATTCTGGCCTTTGTGCTGTGTATACGTATCTTACGTACTCCGCAGCCAGGACTTGCCACTTTCACCTCCACCTGCCTACTCGCCCTAGCACGGCGTGTTCTCGTTATTGTTCTCTCTCTCTCCCGTCTTTCCGCTCTCCTTCGAATGCTTGACCTTGACGGATGGCGGTCGCTCCCCTCTGACCAAGCGCTACGATTGGTGGCTCCCTTCTGAGTGCTTTCGTCGCGACCTCTTTTGCCGCGGCCAGACTGGGATCCACGCCCCACTCCTGCTATTTCGCTCGCGCATGCCCTTTCTCTTTTGCACACTTTTTTTTCTCTTGCTGCTGGTTGTGCTTTGCTGTTGTTGCTTACGGCTGTGCCTGCCCTTTATTTTTTTTTGCTCTTCTCCTCACCCACTCGCGCCTTCCGCCTCTGCTCGCCGTCAGTCAACCCGCCAATCACCGCTGCTGCTGCCGCCGCCGCCGCCGCCGCCCCTTCTGCCGCGCTGCTGGCGATCCCAGTATCGCTGAAACGCTGCTGACCGGCGCTTTGCGACGCTCCCCGACGGGCCTGCAAACGACCTGCCGCACATCCCGCACCCCCCTACCCTCGTGCAGCAAAGCTTTGGGCGCCCAATCCGCTCTCGACCTTGCTTACCTGCAGCCCACTTCGCCGCAGTTCGCTGTGGTTCGCTCCATTTCGCCGTGCTTCGACCGACCCGGGCGCTCTTGCTTGATCTGGCACTTGACTTGCTCCTCGTCCTCGCTAGCTCCTCGGCCTCTTCTGTGCGCTGTAAGCTCTGCCGTAGAGCTGCCGGCCCGACCTGATCTCTCTGCTGCTCCTCTTGCGGTCATTCCCACGTTCATGTAAGATACGTCCTCTGCGGCTAGCCCCACAAGCAACACCCCTCCCCTCTCTGATTGCAACCACGGCCTCTCTACGAACAACGCTTGAAGCTCCTGCCTGTATCTGCCCGACACCAACACATCACCAAACTCAGCACTGCCTTTTTGGCTCTCCGGTCCTACCCATCCAAAGGCATACATGGGGGGGACCATTTGCCGCCTTGCAGACACGACTTGTTCCATTCTTGATCCACTCCGTGTGGCCTTTTTCCTTTCAAAACTCTCATGTTCTACTGGCTTGACCGCTCCGTCTGATTGCCAGCTTCACGATACTCTGCCCACAATATTACGGCGGCCCCGTCATTGTCTCGTCTCGCCTGCTCTTGTTGTGCCCCAAAGCTGTTCTCTTTTCCTCGCCCGTCCGCCTTTCCGGCCCCATATACCCTGTTTTTCTTCTTCTTTTGTGGCTAGGACCACTCCCCTCCCAGCGCGTTGGCCCTGGAGAGCACTGCTCACACCGTTTCACCAAGCAGTTTGAACCCTTGAGCTGATAGCTCCGATTGATTCCCGGCGCTGATACGATCTCCGACGCCCGCTCGCTCTCTCCGCTAGCACCCCACACCTTATAGCTGTCAAAACTCAGCACGGTGCACGTTACTTCGCCTCTCGCCTTTCCCGACCTCGTTTTGCAGCTGTTCCTCTCAACACAGCCTGACCTTGCTGTAACTTACGCCCCACCATCTCGCGACAGCCGCCCGTCGTCTCCGGATCTTGACTGGCTCTGGATACGTCTAGGCTATAAAGGCCCTGGCGGGACCTACCGAGAATCTCTTGTCTCGCCCTGTCCATTGCTTTCTTGGGCAAAGGCACTCGAATCGATCCTTTTCATCTCAGCTTCTTGCACAGGCCGTCTTCCCCCCATTCACAGCAAAGCTTCCACTATGTCTGGATATCCGGGCCAAGGCTTTGAAGGTGCCTACGGCGCGCCTCCTCCCGGTGCCTATCCCCCCCCCGGCGCCTACTACCCGTATGTTCTGCCTTCGCGGTGCTTCTTCTGATACAACGCCCTTGCTAAAGATTTGTTGTAGGCCTCAACAGTTCAACGGATACTACTCCTCACCACCTGCTCCCGGGCCGATGTACGGATACCAACCACCAGTTCCGCAATACGGCTATAGTCAGGTATATCGCTTCACCTGGTCGAGGGACAACACTTGCGAATTGTCCAGTTGATACTGACGTCTCACCTTGTGACATCTAGCCGGCGCCGCCACCACCACCACCACAACCACACCAGTATGGTCCACCCATGCATATGCAAGCACCACAGCCCTACCCCCCTCGGCCAAGTAAGCTCTGCCCTCCCGAGGCTCGCACATGCCGCCCAGAGATTATGCTAACACACTGTAGTTATGGGCATGCCAGATCCTTCCCTCCCCCAGAATTCCATGATGCACATCAAGCCACCCCAAACACCCCAGCAGTTCGGTCATGGCGCGCCACAGGGCTATGCGTATGAGTACTCTCAGTGTACTGGCCGGAAAAAGGCGTTGCTGATTGGCATCAACTACTTTGGCCAGCGCGGCCAGCTCCGAGGCTGCATCAACGACGCCCGGAACATGTCGACCTATCTGGTGGAGAACTTTGGCTACAAGCGCGAGGACATGGTCATCCTCACAGACGACCAGCAGAATCCCATGAGCCAGCCCACGAAGCAAAACATTCTTCGTGCCATGCATTGGCTTGTCAAGGACGCAAAGCGCAACGACTCGCTCTTCTTCCACTTTTCTGGCAAGTCTCCCTGCCTCGTTTCGGCCAGGATATGCATGCCTAGTAACGACATGCTAACACTCTGCTCTAGGTCACGGCGGCCAAACACGGGATCTCGACGGCGACGAAGACGACGGTTACGACGAGGTGATCTACCCTGTTGATTTCCGGCAGACCGGCTTCATCGCAGACGACGAAATGCATCGTATAATGGTGCGGCCTCTCGCACCTGGCGTACGTCTGACCGCCCTATTCGACTCCTGTCATTCTGGCACTGCGCTCGACTTGCCCTACATCTACTCCACCCAAGGCGTGCTCAAGGAGCCCAACTTTGCCAAGGAAGCCGGCCAAGGTCTACTCAACGTCATTTCATCCTATAGTCATGGCGATATGGGCGGTGTGGCCAACAATATTGTCGGCCTCTTCAAAAAGGTTTCCGGCTCTGGCGATGAAGCCCACGCCCGCTCTCTTGCCACTAAGACATCGCCAGCCGATGTCATTATGCTATCAGGGAGCAAGGATGACCAGACATCGTACGTATACACCTTTATTCCATTCGTGTGTTTTTGAATTTCTCTCTGCTTGTTCTGTTGCTTTCGCTTTCCTTCTTTTTGGGTCTGTTTGCTTTCTTCTCTCGATTTGTCTTTTTTCTTTGATACCATGATTTGGGCATGAGATGGGGAAAAGCAATGGATGCAAGGGCTCTCAACAAGTCCACGGTCCTCTGAGCTGGGACGTAACGCAAATGGCCTGGCGCTAGTAGCTTCTTGTCTTGTCTCGGTATTGGATTTGGGCATGTGGGCAATGGGCAATGATGAACATCTCCCAGGTGGACGATGCGATGACACTGGGCAATATGAGCTGTGCTCATTGTCCGGGGGACGGATATGGTCTTGTTACCAGTTATTTCTTCATTCTTGTTTTGTTGCCATTTTGTGTTTGTTTCTATTACGCCCTAGCCCAAGGTATAGCCGTCTTACACGACTACTGCCTTGAGTCTAGGGCGACGGGTTGCGTTGGGCTGGCAGTGAGCAGGGAAGGAAGACTGCGTACTGACAAGTATCTCTAGGGCCGATGCCACTATTGCCTCACAGGCCACTGGCGCCATGTCATGGGCGTTTATCAACGCACTCAAGAAGAACCCACAACAGAGCTATGTGCAGTTGCTAAACAGCATCCGTGACGAGCTCGCCACTCGCTACACGCAGAGACCACAGCTGTCAAGCTCACACCCTCTCGGTATGCAACCCCCTTTCCAGAGCGTTCCCCATTTGGAGAGAACACAACTAACCTGTATGATCAGATACTAATCTTCTTTTTGTGATGTAAAAAATTAGTTGGCTCGAATTCCCCGTTCTGTGTTTTCCCTTCTTGAAGACACCTTGTTTGCTTGGACAAACCCGGTTGGTTTCTATCTCCTCTTCTTGTCTGTTCTCTTGATCTCTCAAACGGGCTGCTCTTTGGTGGAGAGTGCTTTTTATGATCACGATTTTCTCTCCATGGCGATATAGTTTGGTTAAACGTCTTTTCTTGTCTGGCTATGCAGAGAAAGCTGTCTGGTTTCCTGATGTATTTTGGTGTTTGAGCTGGCCACGCTTGTCCCCATTGTGGTGCTATTGGCTTTCTCCACTGCATATAGTCTCTTTGTCGGTTTCCCTGCACGTCGTGCTGGTCTGTCTCATCTTTTACTGCGGGAGTGAGCGAAAAACGAGGCTTGGGCTAGGCAGCGATACGTTTTTAATGATCTGTTAACTGGTCAAAAGGGGCAATGGTTATAATACTACACGGTTTAGTATACTTTTGGAAATTTTGGAAGCTTTTGGCTGAAAAGCCAGCATTTTTTGCCGACCATATCACAGAACTCACCTATTGATGTCGTTGTTTCGCACCGCCATTGTCTATTTCTCACCCGACACTGCGGTGCTGCAAATCGCGGTGATTCAACTACCCCAGCAGCTCTTTTCAGCCTGCAGCTCTAGAAGCACGGCTTCTCCTCTTACGACACAGAGACCAAGATGTCGGTTCAACTGCTATATCAACGGCTGCTTGGCGAGCCTTATCCACATAACCCCCAAGCAGCCGAAATCTGCCAGAGGAAGACACGAACAAACAAGAGACGTCATTTTTGCTATGCTGCTGCCCTTTCATGATATCCACAATGTAAAGCCAGCAACCAACCCTTTTGCCAACCGTGAGGCCGTCCTAATACCAGAAACGCAACACCATGCCAACGGAAGAAAAACAAGGGTGCTCAACCATTGAGAGCAAAAAACGCCCAAAAAAAAAGCCATGCACCAAGAAGCACCATGTGTCTTTCAAAGAGAAGAAACCGCATCAAATCCAGAAAAAACGCGTCAAACACGGATAAACTCATGATTCCGGCCTCGCCGCCGCGGAGGCCAGCTGCAGCCGCCATGCTGCCCGCATCTGGTGCATCCGCTCTGCTTTGCGGGCTTCCTCGGCCGCCGCAGCCAGCCGTTGCCGGGTGGCCTCGTGCTGCGCCCAAGTGTGGGCGGCGCGCCGCAACCGCACCACAAATTGGACAGTCGTGGCAACGCGCCGCAGGGTCTTGTGAGCATGATCCCTGACAGCGGCCAGCGAAGAAGCGGCCTTGGTGGCCGAGGCAAGCATCGACGGCAACTGTGGTGGCTTCTTGACGCCGAGCTGCCGCAGGATATCCTGCAGCATGGCCAGATCCGCCTTGTTGCTGTGGATTGTCAGCGTCTGTGGGAAACAAGGGAAAAAAAATGAAAGAAAAGAGAAACAAAAGCCAACATACCAAGCAATGCGCATCTCCAGATCCTGGGAGACCAACTGCTTGCCCAGTACGGCGCCACAGCGCAGCCGCGCCTCTCGCTCCCACCGCGCCTGCATCCACTCCATCTGCATGTACAGGCCGCGCAGCTCCTTGCGGTGCCGGATGCTCTGCTCCTCGGCGGCACGCACGAGCGCGTCCGTGTCGGCGCCATTGGAGAGGGCGGCACCGACCAGGACCAGCTCGCGGCTGGTGTTGTTGTCGTGGCCGGCGGCGAAACCAGACGATGCTGCTGCCGCTGCCGCCACCATGGCCGCGCCGCCGCGGCCGTGGCTGCCGTAATGCAGCGCAGCCTGTGTCTTGGCCGCCGTCTCGCGCAGGTCGTCGACTTCGCCCTGCAGCCTCTCTGCCTCTGCGCGGTACGAGGCACGCTCGCTGCGCGCCCGCTCCAGCTTGACGCGCAGCACTTCCTCGGCCTGCACAGCCTCGTTCAGGGCCGCCTGGTGGTCGCGCAGGTCGTGCTCGAGAGCCTCGGCCTCCACCTGTGTCTTGCGCAGCATCGCGTGCAGGTTGCTGCGCTCCTCGCGGTTCAGCTCGTTGGACAGCGAGTCAGAGGCGGCGCTGCCGCGGCCGTCGCCAGCCGAGCTGGCCCGGCTGTGCTGGGCGTCGGCCAGCGCCAGCGCCAGCTCGTCCCGCTCGCGTCGGTACCGCTCGAGCTTGCTCTGCAGCTTGGCCTGCACGGCTCGCGCCGCCGCCTCGTGCGCCGCCGTTGCCTTGCCAGCGGCCTCTTGTGCCTCGCCGAGGGCCTGTTCTAGCGCTTCGCGCTCATCCTCGAGCTCGAATACGCGGGTCTCCAGCTCGTTTAGTGATGCGGTCGAGGCCGCTGCCTGTCGCTCCGTGTCGCGCAGCGTGCGCTTGAGTTCGTGTGCCGACTTGTACGCTGCTGTGAGCTGCTGTCGCAGCTGTGCAATCTCGGCTGCGCGGCCCGAGGACGAGGACGCGCCGCCGCCGCCGCCGCCGCCGCCCATCGTGGACGCCGTCACATCGTCTGTGACCGACGGCGAGCCCATCAGCCGGCTCATCTCGGCCTCATGCGCGGCTCGCTCGAGATCGGATATCTGGCGCCGGAGAGCCTTCACGGCGTCCTTGTGTGAGGCCTCACGCTGCAGATACTCGCGTTCCTTGAGACGCGCTGCGGAAAGGTCGCGGCGCAGAGCAACAAGTTCGCTGGTGTCGCCGCCGTCGCCGTCCCATTTCGCGGCTCGATCCGCCGCCGCTGTGGATGTGGCCAGGTTGGCTTTGGCTTCGGCTTCGGCTTCGGCGGCTGCCGCCTCCGCCCGGGTCAGCCGGCTCTCATAGTCCTCGATGCGCCGCTCGAGGTCGCTAATGGTCCGGCGGGCCGCGTTGAGCTCCTGGTTCTCGGTGACCGATGTGCGCACACGGCTACTCTGCAGCTGCCGGATCTCCTGCCCGAGACGTTCCTCCTCGGTTGCCGCCTTCTCCAGCTCCTCCTCGAGGGTTTGCTCCAGGGTCTGGCACTGTTCGCTGAGGGACCTGTTCTCCTCCCGCAGCCGCCGCACTTCGCCGTCCAGCTTGATCTTGGTTGTGCGCAGATCGATGCGCTCCTGGTCGATGCGGAATGCCTCGCCCTCGTGCTGCTGAGCCTGCCGCAGCTGCTGTTCGAGCTCGTCGCGCTCTGCCTTGGCTTCCGTCAGCGACATGCGCAGCGAATGGAGCTCAACGTTGACCTCGGCCAGCTGGCCTTGCAGGTTCTGTCGGTCCTTGGTCGCCTTGGTCACGTTTGCTGCCGACTCCGCCAGCTGTGAGCGCAAGTGGTCCATCTGCTCCTTGTGCTGTCTGGCGGCGCTCGCGGCGGCTGCGGCGGCCGCCGAGGCCGAGATGGTGGTGCCTGTGGTGTTGCTGCTCGAAGAAGACGCCGCCGTGTCGCGGAGAGAGGCCAGCTGCTTTTTCAGCGCTTCGCGGTCCTCTCGCGCTGCGTCTTGGGCCTGGCGGACGCGGTCGGTTTCCGTCTTCAGGCTGGCCTGCAGCGCCTCGACCTCGTCCTCGAGCCGCTCGATCTTGTCCTTGAGTGCCTGGCCGCTGACCTGCGACGCCCGGAGCTCGTCCCTCACGGAGGCGAGTTCCTTGCGGAGGCCGTCGAGCGTCTCTTGCCGGGTTTCGAGCTGCTTCTGCAGGCTCTCCAGCTGGCGCCGGAGCACGCCCTCCTCCGCTCGGTGCCTCTCTCTTTCGCTGTCCAGCATCTCCTTGAGCTGCGCCTCTTTGCCCGAGAGCGCGCCCTCAGCCTCGCGCAGCCGGTCAAGGGCCTGCTGCAGCCGGTCTCGCTCCGATTGCAAGTGCTGTCGGTCCGCTTCCCACTTTGCGCTGTCGATATCGTACAGGTGCTCCTTTTCGTGGATCTCAGTCTGCAAGTCACCAATCTGTGCCTTGAGGTCGCCGACGTCTTCGTTGTACTGGGTCTTGAGATGGTCAACGTCCTCGTTGTACTGGGCCTTGAGATGGTCGACGTCCTCGTTGTACTGCGCTTGCAGGTCTCGCTCGATCTCCTGACTGTGGCGCTGTTCTGCCTCGAGATCGCTCTCCAGCTGGGCCACCGTCTTCTGCAGACGCGAGACGTCTCGCTGCAGAGACGCCGACTCACTCGTCAGGGCATCATGGCGGGTCTGCAGCAGGGCTTTCTGGTCGCGGCTCATGTTGAGATCGGCCTGGGCTTCCTTCAGCTGTGACACTGCCGAGAGCGCCTCACGCTCGGCCGCATCGCGCGCTTGGCGCGACTCCTTGAGCTTGAGCTTGAGGTCTTCCACCTCCCGCAGCTGCTCGTCGTGCTTTTCCTCGAGCACGGCGCACTCCTGCTTTGTTTTGTCGACCTCGCCCTGCAGCCGCCCAACCCGTTCCTCCACCTGCCGGGACAAGCCCTTTGTGTGGACCGACTTGTTGGCCATTTCCTCCTGCAGCTCCTCCAGGTCTTCCTCAGCTCGTCGCCTCTCCGCCTCCGCCTCCTCCAGCTTCTCCTTCGCCTCGTCCACCTCTTGCTCGAGTCGCCGAACGGCAGCCTCGAGCTCGTCAATGGTCTCCTTGGCCTCTTCCAGCTTTTCGCTCGACCCGGCCTTGTCCTCCAGCTCTTGGATGCGCTGGCGGTTCTCTTCCAGGCGCGCTTCTGTGGAGAGCTGGAGGTCTTCTAGTTCGTCCTCCTTCTGGCTGAGCATGCGGTCTTTTTCGCGCACGTCTGCCTCGAGGTCTTCAATCTCATCGCGGTGCTTCTCACGCTGGTCCTCGGCCTGCCGTCGCAGCGCGTCCACTTCGGCGTCCTTGGCTGCCAGTTCCTCGCGCAACCGCTCCACCTCGCCGTGGAGGCCCTCGTCGGCTTTTCGCCGAGACATGTTTTGCTGCATGTCCTGCATGTCCTGCCGGTACGCCTCCAGATTGTGTTCCGCCGAGGTCAGGAGCTTCTTGTAGCGGTTCAGCTCGCGCTGCAGGGTGACCTTGTCGACTTTCAGCTCTGTGTTTTCCTTCAGTGCGGCTTCGCTATAACCCGGACCGGCTTTGCGCAGAGCGTCTTCCAGAAAGTGAATCTTGAGCTTGAGCCCAAAGTTTTCCTTCTCGATCCTATCAATGACGTTCTCCTGCTCCCGCAGCGAGAGCTGGTTGCCGTCCTGGAGCGGCCCGCCCGCATCGGTTCCGTTCTTCTTGTCGCCGCCACGGCCGCCGCCGCCACGGCGATGTTGCGCTATCAGAGGCGTGGAAACGAGGCTGCTGCTGTCAATGTGCGGCAGCGGTGTGCTCTCCACAAAGGACGAGTTGCGCGACGCGCCAAAGTTGCTGAGGTCCATGGCGCCGGGGCCGACAGGTGCGGTGTCGTCTTCGTCGATCTTCCCCAGCGGAAACGGCACAGCGCCCACCTGGCCGTTGCCGTTTTCCTTGCCGTTGTACCTCCGCGCGCTGTTTCTGGTCGCAGACTTGAGCAACGGCGTGAACTCGACGCCGCCAATGCCGGCGGGGAGGTTCAGCCTGTTGCTGAACGGCGCGCGCGCGTTGTTGGCCGCGCTGCCTCGCGGGGTGCGCAGACTTGGTCGGCCGCCATTGCGCATCTGTTGAAAGATGTCGTCGTCTTTGGTGGGCGACAGGAAAGAGGCCTCTTGGGAGACGTCAAAGTCGGGCGGCCGACTGAGATAGGTCGCGTCGCCGGCGTTGGTCCGTGGCGTGTCGAGGCCGTTGTAAGCCATGCTGGCTGGCCGGCCCTGGCTACCTGGGCGTAGGTGTGCCTGTCTGGTGTCTCTGTGTATGGAGGGGCCAAAACAAGGATTTTCGTGGAAAACAGAATAAAACGTAAGTACAATGATGCCCAAACTCGATCAGATTCAACGTCCTGTTTCGTGCATTGGATCGTTCCTAGTGTCGTCGACAGTGGCCCCGCGGTTGATCTAGTGATATGGCGAGAGGCAGGACGAGGCAAGGTCCAAGAGCCGGGATCGCGTAGGTCGGTCTCATACTTTCATACCTGATGCGCACCGCAAGTGGAAAAGTATGGAGTACATTATCGCTAGAGTGGATCCAGTGCGGCGCGTCGTCGTGTGTTTACACACGCCTAAAAGAGGCTAGCGTATTTCGTCAGGAACACCGAGAAATTCAAACAGAGGTCACCTGACGACGCGTGCCTTCCGAGTCGCAGTCCAGGCAGAGACGCGTTTCGTAGACTCGCTCCTTCCGTCCTATCGTGACTGGCCCTCTTTGCCCCCCGTGCTCGAGAAAGCCGAGAGGGGCTTTTTTCGTCTCTTAATTTTTATTTTTTTTTAAGTTCGGCATACACGAAGCCAGGCTTGCTTCGTTAACCGTTGTGACCGCTAAACATGTGGGTTTTCTTTCTAGCTGAGAGCACGACGTTTCCAAGTATCTAACTGATTCGCAAAGGGCGGTTATGGGTGCGGTATCGAGGCCGGCGACTTCGACAGCCATCAACAGTAACAGCAACAAGGAAAACGTTCCGAATGGGCGACTCCCAAACCCCAAAGTCGTGGACGCGCTGCACAAGCCCTTCCGATGTCCCAGACCCGCGGGCTACAGCCCGGTCGTGGACCGGCCATCAAGAAAGCGCAAGGTGGTTGACTACAAGGGCGCCGACGATGGCGAAGACGGCGACAAGGCCTACTCAAACGCAGACCGTCTCGCCTTGGCTACGCGGGAAGCCAACAAGTTCCCCGTGTTCCGCGTTCTGGACAAGGACCAAGCCTTTAGAAAAGTCTTTGTCGTCCCCCTGATCAATAAGTCCAGCGGTGCCTACAACCCCCGCAGACCAGCGCCGGCACTAGGCATGCGGCAGGGCCGGCCATTTGTCGCCAAGGCACTGCACGACCCAAGCGGCGAGTTTGCCATTGTGTTGTACGATCCGACTGTGGACGACAAGCCTAAAGAGAGCCCGGCGGCGCTAGAGGCTGCACAGAAGTCGGATGTGAAGCCGGCGGGTGCGGATGTGCCCACGGTGCACAAAAGCCTGGCTGAGATTTTGGGCTTGAAGAAAGAGGTCGAGGTGGAGCGCCCCCGTGTGCCGGTTGTCATCGACCCGAAGCTGGCCAAGGTGCTGCGGCCGCATCAGATCGAGGGTGTCAAGTTCATGTACAGGTGTGTCACGGGAATGGTGGACGAGAAGGCGAATGGCTGCATCATGGCCGATGAGATGGGCCTGGGCAAGACACTTCAGTGCATCACGCTGTTGTGGACATTGCTCAAGCAGTCTCCCGAGGCTGGAAAGCCCACGATCCAAAAGGCCATTGTGGCCTGCCCGTCGAGTCTGGTGCGAAACTGGGCCAACGAGCTGACAAAGTGGCTCGGCGCCGACGCGATCAACCCCTTTGCGATTGACGGAAAGGCCTCCAAGGAGGAGCTGACCCGGCAGCTCCGGCAGTGGGCCATTTCCAGCGGCCGGGGAGTGACCAGGCCCGTGATTATCGTCTCTTACGAGACACTCCGGCTCAACGTGGACGAGCTCAAGCACACCAAGATTGGCCTGATGCTCTGTGACGAGGGCCACCGTCTCAAGAACGGAGACAGCCAGACATTCAGTGCGCTTAACAACCTGAATGTGTCGCGGCGGGTCATCCTGTCTGGCACGCCAATCCAGAACGACTTGTCGGAATACTTCTCGCTCATCAGCTTTGCCAATCCCGATCTGCTCGGCAGTCGCTTGGAGTTCCGCAAGCAGTATGAGATTCCCATCCTGCGAGGGCGGGATGCCGATGCGGGCGAAGAAGAACGCAAAAAGGGCGACGAACGTCTGGCCGAGCTTCTCAACGTCGTCAACAAGTTCATTATCCGGCGCACAAACGACATTCTGTCCAAGTACCTGCCGGTCAAGTATGAGCATGTTGTGTTCTGCACTCCGGCGCCCTTCCAGCGCGATCTCTACAACTACTTTATCACCTCGCCACATATTCAAGCGCTCCTTCGCGGCAAAGGGAGCCAGCCGCTCAAGGCCATCAACATTCTCAAGAAGCTGTGCAACCACCCCGATCTGCTCAACATAGCAGAAGAGCTCCCGGGTGCGGAGCATTGCTACCCCGACGACTACGTGCCCAAAGAGGCGCGGGGGCGAGACCGCGAGATCAAGCCGTGGTACAGCGGCAAGATGCAGGTGCTGGACCGGATGCTGGCACGCATCAGGGCCGACACGAACGACAAGATTGTCCTGATTTCCAACTACACGTCGACGCTGGATCTGTTTGAGCGCTTGTGCCGCAACCGCGCGTACGGCAGCCTGCGGCTGGACGGTTCCATGAATGTGAGCAAGCGCCAAAAGCTGGTGGACAAGTTCAACGACCCCAACGGCGAGGAGTTTGTCTTCTTGCTGTCGTCCAAGGCGGGTGGCTGCGGCATCAACCTGATCGGGGCGAACCGGCTGGTGCTGTTCGATCCAGACTGGAATCCCGCAGCCGACCAGCAGGCGCTTGCGCGCGTGTGGCGTGACGGGCAGAAAAAGGACTGCTTCGTGTACCGGTTCATTGCCACGGGCACGATTGAGGAGAAGATATTCCAGCGCCAAAGCCACAAGCAGTCGCTGTCGACCTGTGTGGTGGACTCGGGCGAAGACGTGGAGCGGCACTTTAGTCTGGACGGGCTCAAGGAACTGTTTCAGTTCCGCGATGCCGGCACAACGACCAGCGATACCCATGACACGTTCAAGTGCAAGCGCTGCCGCCCCGACGGCCGCCAGTTTATGAAGGCACAGGCGATGCTATACGGCGATACGAGCACGTGGAACCACTTTGTCCGGGACGGCCTCCGAAACATCCAGGACCTGTTGCTGCGGCAGGAGGCAGAGGAGCAGGACGTGTCGGCTGTTTTCCAATATATCTCGCATTGAGCGAGCCACGCGTCATGTCTTTTTTGTTTCTCCCTTGCAAGGGGTCTTTGTTTCTCCCGAGGGGTTTGTGTTTGCTGGGATAGGAGGAGTCACGGACAAAGCGTATGTGTCTTTAGGTAGCGATAGAAACGGGAACAGCAAAATCATTGTAACTACCTGTGACGCTATGACTGACATGAAAGCAAACGCGGAACCCAGTGGCCCCTCCGCTACTCCTGAGACGACCCCCCCCCCCCCATAGCAATTGCTGCGCCGTTTAGAGCTCGTCCTTGACATGGTCCTCTCCGCCGGCATCCCCGGCCGCGCTCGGCCTCTCCCGGGCCGGCTGGTCTCCCCCGAGCGGCTTCTGCTGTCCGGACTGCGCCTTGCCCTGGACCACGATGGGCGGCACGGACGTGCCGCGGCGGCGGCGGGCCACGGCGGCGATCTCGTCGTCGTACGCGGTCCACTCGGGCACCTGGCGGCGGGCGCGGTCGAGCTTGGGCTCCTTGGTCATGGGGTTGTTGCACAGGTCAATGGTCTTGGCAGAGGCCAGGGCGTCGTCGCTGCACCAGGTCTCGCACCACAGCCAGTCCTGGGGCAGGCTGAAGATGGGAATGTTGAACTGCATGTGGTTGGGCAGGTCCTGGTCCAGGTTGGCGAGGCTGTTGGGGTCGGCCGAGAGGGTGTGGTACATCTGGCGCAGGCGGTCGCCGGCGGCCAGCTCGCGGAAGCGGCGCAGGTCGACGACGTAGAGCGCCGAGATGTGGTAGGGGCGGCCCTTGAGGTAGTTGTTCCAGTAGCCCTGCTTCCAGAAGCGGAAGCCCTCCATCTCGGTGCGCGAGTCGCACATGGGGGTGAAGCCGTAGGGCGCGCCGCCGAGGTCCAGCTGCACCAGCTCGTACATGTCGGTGCGCACAATCTGGTCGGCGTCCACAAAGATGACCTTGTCGAGCGAGAGCGGGAAGAGCACGTCAAGGAAGAGGATCTTGTAGCCCCAGATCTCGCGCTGCTTCTCCTTTTGCTGGCGCAGCCAGTGCGGCCACTTGTACGTCACCATCTCGTACTGGAAGCCGTACTCGGCCGCGAGCGCCGGGATAAAGTCCTTGAACGACGGCGACAGGAACTGCTCAATGAACCAGAACTTGACCGTGTGCTTGGTGTTCTTCATGACGCTGACCATCATGATGTTGAGCATCCGCTCGTACAGGTGCCCGCTCGCCACCGAAAAGATGTTGATGTCCGCCTGCGCCTGCGCCTGCGCCGGCTTCGGGCCGTCCCCGGCGCCCGCCGGCGCTGCCTTACTGTCCTTGCCGCCGAGGAGGCCCTCGGCAAACTTGAGGCCCTTCTGGACGTAATCTATGGCGCTGCCCGCGCCTGCCGTGCTCTTCTTCTTGCTCTCTTCCAGCACATCCTCGCGCTCCATGCCAGGGTTGCGGACCAGGCGCGGGTACAGGGTTGTGCCCTGGAACGTCATCAGGGCCACTTCGGTGCCCTCGTCGCCCGGCGTCGCCGTCATGCCCTTGGAGCCGATGCTCTCGATGGAGAACAGCTCGGAGCTGCGGCCCTCCTTGAGCTGGATGTTGTAGAAGCCCGGGTTCGCCTTGAACTGGAAGTAGCCCAGGTTGGCCATGACCAGGGTGTCCGCCACATGCTGGTCCTGTTCCGTTCCGAGCACCAGCTGCACGCCGCGCGGCGGCTGCCCGCCCGGCTCGCGCGAGTGGCCCTCGATGAGAATGTGCTCCAGTTCGTACGTTGCCTCGACGTTGGACTTGATCGAGCTGAGCTTGATATTGTCCAGATCGTGCACCGAGACCTTGGGTGCCACCAGCCACGCCGGCGGGACCTCCATGCCCAGGTTCAGGAGGGCCTCGGACGGCAGGCCCTTGAAGTTGGCGCTGAGCGCCTTCACCTTGCCCGCGGTGTCGAAAGACGGCGCCGCGTCGAGCACGGAGCGGTAGAAACGCTTGACAGGCAGCTCGTCGAGACGGTCCTTGGGGTTCAGAAAGACACGCATGTAGACGCCCTCCAACTGCGAGAGCACGTTCAAAAGAGGCGCCCATCGCTGGCCCTGCTCACTCGCCGGATTCACCACGGCGGTAAAGTGGATGGTCGCCGTGGCAGCGTCGCCCACGTCAAAGGATGTGTGCGTCGCGTTCCAGACGTTGAACGTGGACATGCGCATGGTTGGTGCCGATTCAAAGATGCCCTCTGGGAGATTGGAAATCGTGGACAGAGCCGTGATGGATGTCAGCTTTGCCGCGTCCAGAGGCGAGGATATCCGGTCCGTCAGGCCGAGTTCGTCGATCGCCTTGAAGACCGGAAGAATGCGAGACGCCTGCTCAAACTCCAGGAAAGCAGCGTAGTCGTCCTCCTTGAACTCATCTGCAGAGGCAATGGGGCCGATGACGCGGCCGTTCAGGATCAGATTGTTCGTGCCGGCTCGGATGGCTGCTGCGTCACAGAAGCGGGACAGTCCTGCCAGGTAATTGGGCGATATTGGCTCTTTTGGCTGGATGAGCGCCTTCAGAGCCTCCCAGGACTCGGCACCCACAACCTCGGGGGCGGACAGAAGAGTAGGCTCAAGAGCAGCCGGAGCTG
The DNA here is from genome assembly GCA_019925645.1 of Graphilbum cf. rectangulosporium. Lineage (NCBI taxonomy): Eukaryota > Fungi > Ascomycota > Sordariomycetes > Ophiostomatales > Ophiostomataceae > Graphilbum > Graphilbum cf. rectangulosporium. Next base: position 260,340 of record JADHKI010000005.1, read on the forward strand.
CAGTGCCATCGGCGGCAGCCGGATTGTGGACGACTTCGAGCTCGATCGCGGGGTTGGTGCTCCTAAACTTCAGCGCAGAGTGCAAAAGCTTCACGCCGTCATCAGTGCCCAGATCGACAACGACCGCCAGCACTGCCCATTGCTCCTTTGGCGTTCCTTCCGTGACGGCCGGGATGCTGAGGATCTGCTCGAGGAACTCGGCGTGTTCGGTACGCATCTTGTGCACATCCACAATGGACAGTTTCTTGTCGTCCTCGGGGAAAATGTAGGCGTTCCGCTTGGTGATGGCGTTTTGCAGGAAATATTCGGGAATCCAAGAGTCCTCTGGAATCATCCCGTAGTATAGGCCCTCCTGGATCATGCGCAGATGAATGCCGACCTTGTTGCTCATGGCCTGGAGCCACATCTCGTCGCGAGGAATGGGAACGCCGTCAACGAAAATAGGAGGAACCGCAGAATGGGCCCCCAGCCGATCAGTCCAGTGCTTTGCCAGGGAGACCTGCTCCTCGTAGCTCTCCGTCTCGAAAATCTCGTCGAATGCCAACGGTGCGGCCTCCTCCCGAAGAGCTTTTTCTGCAACGGCAGAGGCAAACATCTTGGCATCGGGCACGGCTGTCTTCTTGGCCTTGAGCGACTGCTGGAAGTAAGCTACCATGGCAGACAGGCCGTAGCTCTCGAGGAGGTGATAGGCCATCTTGGCCTGCCTGGCAGACTCTGGCTTGTACGTCAGGGGGACAAGACCAAACCGGATGGGCAGGCGGCGCTGGACGAATCCCAAGAGCTGCTCGACGAAGAAGCGCACGTCCGGCTCGCTCGCCAGGTCCACGGCCGCGACCTGGTTGAAGATGTCGCGGCGGACGGGCGGGATCTGGCCCGGCGCGCCGCCCTGCAGCAGCCGGAAGACACTCGTAGGGAATTCGGCGTAGCGCGAGTCCTTCTCCAGGTTGTTGAGCCAGATGATGACGCGGCCGTCCTCGATCTCGTCACGCCAGTCGAAGCGCGGCGGCTGCGCTTCGGCATTGGATGCAGCCACGGCCTCGTGGCTGAGCACATCCACCGCCTCCTTTCCGGTCAGGCCGAGCTCACGCATGCCGTTGATCAGCTTCCTCTCATCGCGAACAATGTCCACCATCGATAGGGGTTGTATCTGCCGCTCAATCAGCTGCACGCCGTTCATCCAGAGCACGTTCATGCCCGCCGGCACCAGTGTCATGCGGTTGGCCCGGTGTTCTGCGCTAAAGTCCTCCGAGGCGTTGTGCGAGACAATCGAGCTGGAGTACTTGGGAAAGTCCTGCGTGAGCTTGATCAGAGTCTCAAAGGGCGTGCCGCTCTGGATCACGTAGTCCGAAGCCTTCAGGCCAAGCTCGGCCAGCTCTGATTTGGAGAGAGCTTTCAGGTCGGTGACATCTTCCTCGCCGTCAAGGACCACGTTGGCCGCCCCCGACGTCTGCGAAGAAGCTGCACTGTCCGTCGTGTCAGCTTCCCGATCGTCAATAACGATGTAGTCGGTTCTCTTCAAGGCCAGCTCCACGCCGTATCCATTCACGGGCAGAGACTCGAGCGGGGCTCCCGCTTGAGATCTGACGTGTCTGATGCGATACGAGGCCTGGCCGTCTCTGGCCTTTTCGGCCAGAAGTTTGTGGAACGGGCCGAACTCGGGCGAGGTTATGTCGGCGTAGAGAATAGCCGACGGTCCGTGGCCCAGTGCCATGTCAAACGGCAGGACCTTTTCGTGAACGACATGGTCTCGGACCAGCCCAGTCGGCTTGTCGAGAGACGGCTCACAGTATTGGTTTCCATCCCAGAGAATCCACTGGCCACAGCCGGCCTTGTCGTCCACGGTGGCCGCAACTCCGGTTTGGTAAAACTGGAAATGCGCTTCTATGCGTGGCGCAGACGAGCGCAAGGAGAGCGCGAGCTTGAACGTTGACAGCGCGTCGCTACTGGAAATATGGCCGTCTTCGCCGAGGAGCTGAAGAAACTTCTCGTACAAGTCGCGGTCGGTTGTTGCAGTGCTAAAGTAGCCGTCTGCGATGCGGTCGAGGATCGGATAGTAGCTTGTGGCATTTTCTTGCGCAGCCGTCTCCCTGTGCCCACGCGGTTAGGATATGCAGTAGGATGGTAAGAAAACGCGCAATACCAAAGAGTCAAGGGAGACAAAATACATACAGGAGCTCTGTCAAGTAAGGTGGCGACGGGAAGGCCGCGATCATCCCTACATCTACCGAAGGGCTGGCCAGGGCAGAAGACAAGGGAATGGAGAGCACTGCCAACAGAGAGGCAGCACGCCCCCCGAGTATCGGCAGAATATTTACCATGGCAGACGCTGCGATTGCAGATATAAATCTGCCCCTCAGTCGAAAATGGAAGAGATAGACAGGAAGAGAAGGCTTGCTTCAGCACCAGGCTAAAGCAGAAAACGGGCAAGTAGGTATAGAGACAAGACTAAGCCAGTGATAGCTTAACCATTGTGAGCCTTGCAAAAGCTCTGCCAGTTTGCAGACTCTGTCTGTGCATATCAAAGGCTTCCTGAACGACTGATCTACTGCTGAGGTCGTTTAGAGAACACATCACAGAATATAGCTATTCGAATTGGGACTAGTGCTATTCATTCACAGTCACGTGATTCTCGCACCCATATAAAGGACACGATGCACAACAGCAACCGTCGAGTGCCCGCAAGGATATGCTTAGATTCAGCCTCGAGCTGCGGCCAGCTGCACTAGTTTTTGCAGGCTGTGGCATTTTCGCTCCATCTACGCGTGATAAGACGCCATTCAGATGCGGGTTCTTGTTGAAAGTCTCCCTGTAGCACAAAGAGGCCTGCTGTCGTTGCTGCTTGGAGCCTTCTTTCTAGCCCGTAACACAGGCCTCTCATGTGAGATTGTGGATTTAGAGCATTGCGCGTACTGCGTACAAAACAGGAGTCGTTCGAGAGTGATAAACAGACCCCTAATTTCGCAGAGCTTACTATCCCTCGGCGGCCCCGCCCTCTAATTGGCCAGTCCAAGCCAGCAGCCCCGCCCGGAGCGGAAGAACCGTTTGGCGGTTATTGCCTAAGGCGCCAAACCATCCCACAACTCAATGCCCAGGCCACGCTCGCAGCCAACGCCAACTGGGAATTAGGAGACAATAAAGGTGGCCTTGGGAGACTGGCGCTGGCTTCTGACAACCACCATCACACCGCCTGCTCCAGGCTTGTTCATATTTCTGGAGCTTCGGCGACGCTTGAGGACTCATCCAGTCGACTCCAATTGTTGAGCCCCTTCCTTTTTTTTCCTATTCAGCCTGCTCCCTAGACATCACTGAGCCCTCGAAGCTGCAGCCAAAATGGCGTCCTCCTCCTCCACAATGCTCACCAAGGTAACAACTGCCACATCACGGCCACAGCCGGGCCAGAGCCGGGCGGAGAATCCCGCGTCTCCAAGTAGGCGCCAGTGCTAATACAGCTGCAGTTTGAGTCAAAGTCATCTCGGGCAAAGGGCCTCGCGTTCCATCCAAAGAGGTTTGCACTTTTCCCCCTCCCCCCCCTCCCCCCTTTTCCCCCTCCCTCGATGCATTGCCTTTTTCAAGCCTATGCGCTGGTGACCCTTACCTAACAAGCAACTGTCTCCCAGGCCATGGATTCTCGTGTCCCTCCATTCTTCCACGATTCAGCTGTGGGACTACCGCATGGGCACGCTGATTGACCGCTTCGAAGAGCACGACGGCCCTGTTCGCGCCGTGGCTTTTCACAAGACACAACCCCTCTTTGCCTCCGGCGGCGACGACTACAAGATCAAGGTCTGGTCGTATCAGACGCGCCGGTGCCTGTTTACCCTGAACGGACATCTCGACTACGTGCGCACTGTCTTCTTCCACGACGAGCTGCCGTGGATCGTCTCGTGTTCCGACGACCAGACGATTAGAATATGGAACTGGCAGAACCGATCTCTCAGTACGATTGCGCTCCCTTTGCTCTGTTTCCTGACAGTCTCGGCCCACAGACTGGACACTTCTAACCTCTCTTGTAGTCTGCACGATGACCGGCCACAACCACTATGTCATGTGCGCCCAATTCCATCCGAAGGAGGACCTCGTGGTCTCCGGATCCCTCGACCAGTCCGTCCGCGTTTGGGACATTTCTGGTCTCCGCAAGAAGCACTCAGCACCGACCTCCATGTCTTTCGAGGACCAGATGGCCAGGGCCAACCAGAACCAGGCCGACATGTTTGGCAACACGGACGCAGTCGTAAAGTTTGTCCTCGAGGGCCACGATCGCGGTGTTAACTGGGTCGCCTTCCACCCCACTATGCCGCTGATTGTGTCTGCCGGCGATGATCGCCTCGTCAAGCTCTGGCGCATGAGCGAAACCAAGGCCTGGGAGGTCGACACCTGCCGCGGACACTTCCAGAACGTGTCCGGCGCTCTCTTCCACCCACACCAAGACCTGATCATCTCCGCAGGTGAAGACAAGTCGATTCGCGTGTGGGACCTCAACAAGCGGACAACAGTTCAGACATTCAAGCGCGAAAACGACCGCTTCTGGGTCATTGCGGCCCATCCGGAGATCAACCTGTTTGCTGCCGGTCACGATAACGGCGTCATGGTCTTCAAGCTGGAGCGCGAGCGTCCTGCGTCTGCAGTGTATCAGAACACACTCTTCTACATCAACAAGGAGAAGCAGGTTCGGTCGTACGACTTTCAGAAAAACATCTCGTCGCCAACCCTCTTATCCCTCAAGAAGGTCGGCCCTGCCTGGATTCCTCCGCGGACCCTATCCTATAACCCGGCCGAGCGTTCCGTTCTTGTGACGTCCACTGCAGACGGCGGCTCGTATGATCTTATCAGCCTGCCCAAGGACGGTTCTGGCGCCGTGGAGCCTACCGAGATCAAGCGAGGCTCTGGGAATTCGGCCATATTCGTGGCCCGGAACCGCTTTGCCGTTCTGAGCACTGCGTCTCAGACCATTGACATCAAGGACCTGCAAAACAACTCTACGCGCTCCTTCAAGCCCCCTGTTGGCACCACCGACATCTACTTTGGCGGCCCAGGCAACCTGCTTATCATCACTCCGTCTGTTGTTTATCTGTACGACATCCAACATAAGAAGAGCATCGCAAGCTTGAACGTAAATGGCGTCAAGTATGTGACTTGGTCCAATGACGGTCTCTATGCTGCTCTGCTCAGCAAGCACAACGTCACCATTGTCACAAAGACTCTGGAGCAAGTCAGCACGCTACACGAGACCATTCGGATCAAGAGCGCCACCTGGGATGATGCTGGTATCCTCCTTTACTCTACCCTGAACCACATCAAGTACACTCTCTTGAATGGAGACAACGGCATTGTTCGAACTCTCGATCAGACGGTTTATCTCGTCCGTGTCAAGGGCCGCAGCGTATACTGCCTCGACCGTGCCGCAAAGCCGAAGATTCTCCCGGTTGACCCGACCGAGTATAGGTTCAAGATGGCGCTGGTCAAGCGGAACTACGAGGAGATGCTGCATATCATCCAGACGTCTTCCCTTGTCGGCCAGTCGATCATATCCTACCTGCAGAAGAAGGGGTACCCTGAGATTGCGCTACAGTTTGTGCAAGACCCGACCACGCGCTTTGAGCTTGCCATCGAGTGCGGGAACCTTGATGTTGCTGTCGAAATGGCCAAGCAACTAGACAAGCCCAAGCTATGGACCCGGCTAAGCTCAGAGGCTCTCGCGCATGGAAACCACCAGGTGGTGGAGATGTGCTATCAGAAGCTGAAGCAGTTCGACAAGCTGTCGTTCTTGTACCTGGCTACGGGTGATCAAGCCAAGCTTACCCGGATGGCAAAGATTGCCGAGCACCGCGGTGACTTCAGCGCCCGGTTCCAAAACGCGCTGTATCTGGGCGAGGTCGAAGACCGGATACAGATGTTCAAGGAAATTGATCTCTGTATGTGTTTCCTGAACTCTGTACGAGCTGCTTTGTTTTTGGAGGCCAAAAACTAACGATTAACGTTGCAGATCCACTCGCTTACGTGACTGCAAAGTCCCATGGCCTGGAGGAAGAGTGCCAGGCGATTCTGGAGGCCACCGGCCTCACGGAAGACCAGCTTAACATTCCAGAGCTGGATGCCGAACCCCTGACACCACCAAAGGCAATCGTCCCAACGTACAAGGCAAACTGGCCGACAAAGGGCGCATCCGTTTCGTTTTTCGAAAAGGCTCTCCTCGGACAGGTTGAGGGGCTGTCTCTCGAGGACGGCCCCACCGCCACAAACGGTGTTGATGAGCTCGGCCTTGGCCTGGATGAAACCAATGGCGATGCTAAGAAGAACGGTGCCCTTGGCGAGGCCGAGGACGACGAGGACGTGGCCGGCTGGGATATGGGCGACGACATTGTACCCGAGGTCGAGAGCGATTTTGTCAACGTTGAAAGCGCAGACGCCGGTGGTGCTGGAAGCAGCGAGGCCGACTTGTGGGCGCGCCACTCCCCTCTGGCGGTAGATCACGTTGCAGGTGGCTCCTTTGAGACGGCCATGCAGCTGCTCAACCGCCAGGTTGGCGCGGTCAACTTCGCCCCCGTGAAGCCTCGGTTCCTGGAGGTATACCAAGCGACGAGAACGTTCCTCCCGGCGTCAGCAGGTGTGCCCCCTCTGATCAACTACGTGCGGCGAAACGCGGACGAGACCGATCCCAGAAAGGTTCTTCCAATCATTGCGCGCAACCTGGAGTTTTTGGTTGAGAACGATCTGCAACGTGGCTACGACTCGATGAAGAGCAACAAACTGGACGACGGCATCAAAGTCTTCAAGGGGATTCTCCACTCGGTGCTGATCAACGCCGTGTCGAGCGAGTCAGAGGTGGCGGAAGCGAAGAAGCTGATCACGTCGGCCGGCGAGTACACGACCGCCATGTCCATCGAACTGAGCAGAAGACAGCTTGGCTCAAACGACGTTGTGGCCAAAGATCCCGAGCTCCTCAAGCGTAGCTTGGAACTCTCGGCCTACTTTACGATTCCCAAAATCGAAGTGCCGCACAGGCAGTTGGCGCTGCTGAACGCGATGAATCTAGCGGCGAGGAACAAGAACTACAACTCGGCACTGAGCTTCGCTAACCGCATACTTGCAAACGGTGGCGCCGGTCGCATTCTTGAGACTGTAAGTCATCTCTATTTCCATTTATGGGTGCAACAGCAAGGGTAAGAAACATTGTGACTAACAGCTTCCCCCCTACAGGCCCGAAAGACAAAGGCGCAGTGCGAGCGGAACCCCAACGATGCGGTTGATATTGAGTTTGACCAGTTTGCCGAATTTGAGGTCTGCGCAGCCAGCTTCACGCCTATCTACAGCGGCGCGCCCTTTGAAGAGTGCGCCTTTGACGGCTCCAAGTACCACCCCAAGTACAAGGGAAGTGTGTGCCGGGTCTGCGAGGTGTGCGAGATTGGCAAGCATGGAAGTGGTCTGAAGCTGTTTGCTTAAAAAGCACCACGCGCGAGGAGACGTGTCCCGTGTTCTGATCACCGCAGTTGTGCTTTCTCGTCGGGGGTCGTTTGTTTCTGTGAGCTTGCCATGCGTACTGGTGATGGATGTATGGTGTCTTTATCTCGTTATCTGTCCAGAGGTCATAGCTTTTTTTTCCTTGTGTAAGGTGGTGGAAACGGGGAATTGAAGGAGATTTCTATGTCTGGTAGAAAAAAAGCTTTTCTCTTGGATGGTCGTCGTCTGCGCGGCGAAAAAAAAAATGAAGCATGATAATAGTTTGGGAAACTAAACAAAATATAGCCCTTTTAAATATCAACAATCAATCTTGCACAAACGCAACCTTTGGCGCAGAGATCAAGAGAAGAGCGCTGCATAGGATACTTGAACTCGCTGTTTATTGTAGGTTCTAGGTCATAGCTGGCGATATTGGTACACAACTCTGTATGCGCAGGCAAGATACCAGTCGACGTCGTCCGTACTGGACACTTGTCATGGCCTTCTTACACAATAGTTTCCAGCTGCCGCGCGTAGCCCAGTACGTTCTCAATGGCCATCTGGCTCATTTCCTTTTCAGCCGACGCCGGGGCCGAACCATCCGCCATCTCGACTCCTGCTGCGTCGGCCGTTGCCGCAGCAGGAAAGTAGATGTGGCCGTCGGTGATTTTCCAGTCGCGCTGGCGTGCAAACTCCACCACGGCACCCTCGGAGTCGAGGAAGAGCAGAGACTTGGTCGAGCTGAGGGGGAGCGAGGGGTAGGCACGTTCGCTGCTGGAAGCAATCTCGGAGCGGATCTGGGAAGTGAGGATCTAGTGAAGAAGAGTTGTGAGCTTTCTGACAGCCGGACGTGGACACGACAGGGGGCCGGGAGAGAGCAAACCTCTGAGAAGACGCCGTATTCTTCGCACGGCACCTCGCCCTGCTTCATGGCTTTCCACACGCGGTCATAGCTGCCCTCCATCAGCCACCGCTCCAGGCGGATGGGGTAGCCCAGGTACCGGTCCTCCTCGACGACGCCGGCGCCGCCGCCCTCCTGGGTGCTGATGCTCTCCAGCTCCGAGTGGAACTCGCCGTAGCGGCCCTGTGTCAGCAGCAGCAGCAGATACAGGCCCGTCACCTTGTTGCGCTCGGCCACGTTGGGCGGCAGCACGGCCGCTGACAGCGCATAGAACGGCGCCAGCTGCTGCACGTACCGCGTAAACGCGTCCGCATCCTGTGCGCGGATGCTGCACAGGGCACCCTGCTCAAACGTCTCCCGCGCCAGGGCCAGCGCAGACGTTGACGGGCCGCCGCTCGCTTCCGTGCTCGGCGTCAGGGCTCCCAGCTTTAGCAGCAGCAGCTTGGCTTTGGACAGCAGCTTCGCCTGCTGGGGGTAGCTGCGCGTCGTTTTCAGCTGCGCCAGGATCTGGGTAATCTGTCGCTCTGCCATGGCTGTGCACGGTTGTATTTGGCGGTGGCGGCTGGCGAAGAAATGAAAGGAAGAGAGGTGCGACCAGGCCTGTTTGCTTTTTGTCTGTCGAGGCCGGGGTTCGATAATCTGCAGTTTCGGACGTGTGTAGTCCTGCAGTGCTCGCCTGTGTCGGGAAAAAAAATTCGGAAGCGTGTGTCCTGTATTTTATCTCTTGTTCCCGAGAGGTTCTTCGTTGCGCTTCGTGATGGATGGAGCAGGTTGTGGCTGCAGGCTGCATCAGGCTGACGAACGGGATCAGCTCCGACCCTCTTTGGGACGTGTCACGTGACATGCATGTACATCATGTATCTCAACCTCGTCTGTGTGCCCGCCGAATAATAGTCTGAAAGTATACACCTTTCCGTATGGTCCAATACCATTAGAGATATCCCTCTAACGAAAAGCCACCCGAGGGAGGCAAGTTCTCGCAACGAACGGCCTTACTACAGAAAGTATGCCTAGGCAGAGCACTAAATGAAAGCCCTTGGAACGCCTACACCAGTCAGGGAAAGTGTATTCAGGGCGCCAAGCAGTTCATGCTGAGTAGAGCGATGAATCTGTGTCGCTTACTGGAAGGCTGTAGAGACTGGGCAGCTCGTCTCGTTTCCGCGCAATTTTATGCAGCACTGCGGCTAGAAGCAGCGCCGTCCCTGATGATTACACCTGAGATACGTTGCATTGAGGCTTCACGGTAAAAGTAAGATACAGAAACGGCTTTTTCCTCGTAGCAGGGCCCGTGCCACCACCACTAGCAGTAGAGCGGGAAATTAAGCTTTGCCAGATGCAACGCTTAGGTCTGCCGGGATACAAACGAGCTGCACAAACTCAAGAGGCCGCAAGGCACAATGGCTGTTGGGCGCCCCTCTTAGTCCACTCGCAGCTGGCGATTCTACAAATAGCAACGGGTGGCTGAGCACAGCTTTAATGGAATCTTACCGAGCAAGATAGGTCCGTCGTTCTAGTAGCAGTGGGGTACGGAGTAATGGGACAGCCATTTGGCTGGGCTTCAGACTGAGATAGCTCCTGCTTTGCAGGCATGGCGCCGCCGCCTGCGCCTTCCTGGCTTCCGTTCGGGCCCTCTCCGCCTCAGCGCCCCTCCTTTTCTTCGTTTGCTTTGCCAGTCTCACCTTTCTCTCCGTAGGATCCCACCGGTCGTCTAAACCTTGCGTGCAGGGTTCCTCCTCATATAGCTCTCCTCTCATTGCATTTTCACTCCTTGGGAACCATATTTTTGTCCATCTCTGCACCTACCTCCAAAGACAATTCCTCATCGCGAACCATGCATTAGCTACGAAAGAACACTTACATATTGCGCCCTCTGCGTTCTCAAGAAGCCCCACGAGTTTCTTATTACCAGCTATTAGCACTCACTACACTGCAAAATTACCATGTCGAACCCGCAGGACGCGCGTCGGCCACAAGGCGGCGGCCCCATCAGCAGCAATGCCGGTAAGCCGATTCCGTTTCCCAGGAGGGGGGAGGGGGGCACCATCTCAGGAGTTCGAGGCGGGGGGGTGGAGGGGAGCAATCGCGCCATGAGAACCCGAGGAGACATCGACGAGCGACTGCGGTGCAGGGTTCAGCACATGTGTGCAAGCATCTTCGGCAGCGAGTTGCCATCTTCGGCAGCGAGGTGCTTCGCCCGGGGGTGCTTATGAGACGTCTGGAGCTCAATAGACGGCACCAGACTCGTGTGGATACGGCTCCGACAACCCGTTATAGGGGTCATCATCATTTTGTTTCAATCTACAGTTAGGGGGCTGATGCTTTGCATCTCCTCCTTTCCACCCGCCAACTCCCTCATCTAGCCTTGAAACCGCAGCTCCTTCGCATACAGTTCTCACTCTTCTGACAAGGCTTTCTCTCGCGGCCCCCCCCCCCCCTTCGGCCCGTTGGCACACGAGAGCCCAGCAGGATTGCAGCTGACAGATACCTTGCCTCTATTCGCTACTAAAGGCCCAGGCTTTAGTCACTCTGACATGCCCGCGTTGGGAGCAACATTTGTCCCAGGGGGCTTCGACGACTACTACATGCCCGAGGTCATTGCCCCGTCGCCTCAAAGGTGCGTTTGTATTGCTCGTCGGAGAACTTGGCGCAACCTGTCACCAAGCTCTGTGCTCGTGCTTTTTGTTGTATTCCGTGGGTTTTTTTTGTCGGGCATGCGCTTTTGCTGTCCCTTTTTTTCTTCTTCCTCTTTTTTACCCCTCCCCCACCCTGTGAGAAGCCGTTTAACTAGTCCAGTGGCTGGTTTAGGCCTTAAATCATGACGGCTTTACAAGTGCTGACATTTTAACTGTAATCGGATTTCAGGATAATGCCCGAGGTCCCCCATAACATGCAGGAGGATTTGCAGCGCTTGGAACTCGAAGCCCCTCTACACAACAATTCCGGCCCAGACAAATACTCGACCTCAACCCGCGGCTTATCTCAGCAGCACGGCCAAGATTTTGTCTTGTCCAGCGTCCAAAGCGGAAAGCCTGTGATCACCACCGCGGCTTTCCCGGCATCGTCTCCCGGCGGCCAAAAACCCGTTTCGCCGGATGAATACAAGCCGTTCTCTCAGACTCCCGAAGGCGATATGCCAACATTCGATGCTCCGTCTTTCTCGCCGTTTCCCCGCGTCAAGGGCGAAAATGTGCCACCGAGCGATGAGGAGAAGGAGGAGATTCTGTACAATGCTCGCCAGCATGTGCTCAATTCCAACAATGTGTCCATGCAGCTGGTCTGGGCCCGCGACTCGTTGAGCTGGGTGGAAATCTGCGCAGAGGCCCATGCTCGCGAGCTGAAGGATTCTTCCGCCCGGCCCAAGACACCAAAGGTCGAGCATGAGCTCCGCATTGATGCCATCAATATCGTTGACTACCTCGCTTCGCAAGGCCATCCGGAAGCTGTTTTTATGCGCTCAAAATGGATCGAGTTCGGCAAGTTCGGATACCGCGCAGACAAAAAGGAGGCGTATCTGGGCTACAAGAAGGCTGCCGAGCAAGGCTGGGGCCGCGCAGAATACCGCATGGGCATGCTGTACGAAGGCTCCAACGACATGGAAAAGTCCCTGCAGCACTACAACCAGGGCCTGCTCATGAAGGACTCGGCTGCTCACTACCGCCTTGGCATGATGAGCCTGATGGGCCAGCATGGGTACCGCAAAGACTACCAGCGCGGTCTGGAGCTGATCCAGTTTGCCGCCGAAACCGCCGACGAGGACGCTCCGCAAGGCGCCTACGTATACGGCATGCTCATCGCTCGCGAGCTGCCGGATATCAACATTCCGGACGGCATCCTGCCACCCAACATCAGTCTTGCGCGCCAGTATATCGAGAAAGCTGCCTATCTGGGATTTTCCAAGGCGCAGCTGAAAATGGGGCAGGCGTTTGAGCTCTGCCAGCTAGGCTGTGACTTCAACCCGGCTCTTTCGCTTCACTACTACGGCCTGGCCGCGCGACAGGGCCAGCCCGAGGCCGCCCTGGGTGTCAGCCGCTGGTTCCTGTTCGGCTACGAAGGCGTCTTCCCCAAGAACGAGCAGCTCGCATACCAATATGCGCAGGAGGCCGCAGATGCCAAGCTCGCTACAGGCGAGTTTGCCATGGGCTACTACAACGAGATTGGCATCCACGTCCAAAAGGATCTGCATGAGGCACGAGTGTGGTACGAGAAAGCAGCAGACCATGGCAATGCCGATGCCATCAGCCGACTGGAGGGCCTCAACCAGGCCAAGACCCTCACAAAACAGGATCACGAGACGACTGCGCTCACGCGTATCAAGTCGCAGCACGGATCTCAGCGAGGAAAACGTCCGGATCGCTTCGCCAACCGGCAAAGAGACCCGGCAAATGCATTACCCCCCCTCGCGGAGACACCGTCTGGCAACTTTTCCGGCGGGGACGCCGCCAAGATTCAGCTGCCTGACGAACCCACCCTGGCGAATTCTCAGCGATTGTCGCCTCGCCTACAGCCAGCCATGGACTTGCCTGACACGGGTAGGGTTCCGGCCTTTGCGGTCAGCATCAACCAGAACAACCCGGCGGCACGGCCAATGGCCGCAGCACCTTACCCCATGGACGATAAGCCGGCACCACTCAATGTCACTCGGCCCAAGTCTGCGGCACCATATCCCGATGATGACGTCTCTGCACATCCGCCTCTGTCGCCTCACTACAACGCACAGATGCGCGCCGGCGCCGGCCCACAACAGGTGATCCGTCCCAATAGTGCATTTGGCATCAGACCAGGAAGCCAAGGGCTGCAGGCGGGTCCGGGGGCTCGCCCTCAGCTGTCATCATCGGCCGGTAACCTCTTGCCGGAACAGAGACCATTCATAGCCAATGTGAATACCATGAATGCTAGGCCTATGTCCGGCGAGCCGCCTCGCGGACGAATGGCCTCGCCCGGCTGGGATCCGCAAGCGCCAGGCGGTCCTCACACAGACTTCCGTGCTCCGCAGAACAACGGGGCTTATCCGCCCCAGCAGGCCCAACAGGCGTTACCAGGGTCCGGCCCTCGAACACCCAACGGCCCTCTGTCGCCGGGTGAACCGGGACGAAACCGGATCACGAAACCAAACCCAAATGCTAACAACATGAGTCCGAGGCCACAGGGAGCGTCTGGGCAAGGTCCCGGGGGAGGGCCCTATGCCGGAGGACCGAACGGTGGCCATCTTGCCGCTCAAGCAGGCCGAGACTACGGTCCGCGGTCTTCGAGTCGGCCTGTATCGAGCTCGTATGTCGATGGGGGCCATGCCAATCCAGACATGATGGACCCCATGTCCGCACAAGCACCTCAGGGTTACGGCCGCTTGCCAAATGCGGGCAACCGGCCGCCGCAAGACCGCCCCGGATATCCCGATAGTGGACGTCAAAGTGCGCCACCAATGCAAAGTGCCGGAGGTCCTATGAGCCGACCCCCGTCCTCTTCTCAACAACGCCCAGCGGGGCCAAACCACACGGCCTCGGCCCCCATGGGTGGTGCTCCTGCAGGGGCGCCGGCAAAGCCTGCCAAGGCGGCTGGCGGCCAGGGCCCGGCCACGTTTGAGGAGATGGGCATTCCACCAGGCAAAGCAGAAGCCGATTGTGTGAGTTTCAGTCCCCCGAGTTTGTTCGCTATGCGTTTAGTGAAAAAAGGATTACTTTGCTAACTCTCCGTACCAGTGCGTCATGTAAAGGCTGGGCTGTCAACCTGGCAAGGTCGAAGCAATGCTTTCAAGAGACTTATACTTGGTCTTGACTACAGGGCCTGTTTCTGAATATTTTGGACAATCTGTTGCTTTGCTTTTAAGAGAATATCTACATTTTACGTTTTCGGGTATTTTCGAGTTAAATCTAAATAATATATGAATTCACAATGCTGCAGGGAAATTTGTGGCTGACCGGCAAGACCGCCTCCAGGTAGCAATTTCTGAATGCAGTCTGGCTGGGAGAAGAAAGGTTAGAAATCAATATTCTCATGGCCAAAAGGTTTGCAAGCCTCGCATATCAAGGTTGACCAGGTCGCTCTGGGAAGGTCAAAGACTCTAGCCATTGACTTTTTCGCCATGGCATACAATAATCCTCGGCCTTGCTTGCCAGTGATTCTTCTGTCCAACATAGTACCTCATTCTAATTTGAGCTACCCATGGGAGATTAAAGTTTGGTTATACTTGGCGCCTGCACGAGTACTGGAGTTGTTGACTGTTCTCGAGTGCAGGCACAAGCAACACGCAGGCCGGACCACGGCAAGACAATGGGCTCCAGAGTTTATGATTGAAGCTGTGCTCGCTGAATATTTCGAGATTCCCATGACATGATACGAAGAGTAGAGTAACGAAAAAAGAATAATAAAAACAGCCCACTCCCGCGTTGAAGCGGCCCATGTAGTCCTACTGTAACTCCCAGATTTTTTTCCCCCTCGTCTTTTTTTAATGCGCAGAATAGCCAGTTTCGACATGGACCTAAATGTCCTCGTACGTTTTCCTTGCCCCTCCAGCCTCTTTTTTTCCTTGTTGAAGGCTCTTAAGCTTAAGATGTGAACAGTCCCGTTCATCCACCCACCCTGGCGCCTAAATCCAGCCTCGACACCTAGATGCCGGCATCCGTCCGCCAGCCCTCAACAGGCAGGGGGAACCCGCTGGACCAGGCGGCGATCTCGGCCTTGAGCGTGTTGATCTTGTCCACCTGGCCACTGGCCACCTTGGCCTTGAAGTCCTTGAGCTTGTTGGCCTCCTTGGGCAGGGACGCCTGCACCTCCTTGCAGAGCTTGATCGCCTGGTCAATGTAGGTGGCCACGCGCTCAAAGTCGGCAGTGCCAAAGCCACGGCTGGTCATGGCCGGGGTGCCGATGCGCAGACCGCCGGGGGTCAGGGCGCTCTTGTCGCCGGGGACGCTGTTCTTGTTGCAGGCAATGTTGATCTGCTCCAGCACGGCCTCGACGCGGGCGCCGTCCAGGCTGATGGGGCGCAGGTCCAGCAGCACCATGTGCGAGTCGGTGCCGCCCGACACCATGGTGTAGCCGAGCTTCTGGAAGGTCACCTCGAGGGCCTTGGCGTTGTCGACGACCTGCTGCTGGTAGGCCTTGAACTCGGGGGTGGCGGCCTGCTTCAGCGCCACGGTCAGCGCGGTGATGGTGTGGTTGTGCGGGCCGCCCTGGTGGCCGGGGAAGACGGAGAAGTTGATGGGGTTCTCCAGGTCGTAAAGGGTCTCCTTGCCCGTCTTGGCGTCGCGCGACCGCACGCCCTTGCGGAAGAAGATCATGGCGCCACGGGGGCCACGCAGAGACTTGTGGGTGGTGGTGGTCACGACGTCGGCATACTCAAAGGGCGACGGGATCACGCCGGCAGCAATCAGACCGGAGATGTGGGCCATGTCGACCACCAGATAGGCGCCGACAGAATCGGCAATCTTGCGCATGCGCGCATAGTCAATGAGACGGCAGTAGGCCGAGGTGCCGGCGACGAGGATCTTGGGGCGGAAGAGCTGGGCGTTCTTCTCCAGCTGGTCGTAGTCGATGATGCCGGTCTCGAGGTCCACACGGTAGGGCATGGTCTCGAAGTAGGTCGACACGGCCGAGATCTTCTTCTGCGGCGTCTGGTAGCCGTGGCTCAGGTGGCCGCCATGGGGCAGGTCCAGGCCCATCAGACGGCCGTGGGGAGGCATGATGGCCTGGTACACCTGCAAGTTGGCCGGGCTGCCGCTCAGGCACTGCACGTTGACGCCCCAGCGCTCCGGGTCGACATGGAAGGCGGCCAGGGCACGCTTCTGGCACAGCAGCTCGACCTCGTCAATGTGCTGGTTGCCGCCGTAGTAACGGGCGCCAGGGTAGCCCTCGGAGTACTTGTTGGACATGGGCGAGCCGAGGGCGTCGAAGACGGCACGCGAGGTAACGTTCTCCGAGGCAATCAGAATGATAGACTCGCGCTGGCGCTGAATCTCCTTCTTCTGCAGAGAGGGGGAGGAGCAAAAATGAGTCAGAAAGTGACAAACAAGGCTGGGAAAGAAGGTCTCCCCGAAAGGCCTGATTTAGATATCTCGACGTTTCGAGCCCGAGCCAAGTAGACGTACCATGATCTCGGCAACCTCAGGGTCGGTCTCAACAAGAGACTTCTCCAGCATCTGGGACGAGCGTGTCAGCACAACGGGACAAAATAGAAGCTCTCTCCATCGTCCTCCCGGAACAGCTTACATCTTTGTGAGTCTGGGGGAGGGCATAAGTGCCATTGGGGGTAGTGGACGCCATGGCTGAGCTGTGCAACGAGAAGGAGCGGTGCGTAAGTTAAGATTCTTTGTTAACAACACAGAGGACTGCAAGGTTGAGTGTTGTTGCCAGAGTGGAAAATATTAAGAGACTGAGGGGGGAATGCCGTGGGTGAAAATTATGACTGGACTACAAGAAAAATTTACCGTGTACAAGGCTCAAAAGGGTAGCGGGGGCTAGCGATCTCGGAGGCGGCGCCAATCACGTAACGGTCCAACAAAGTATATACCGGCTCAAAGGAGCAGCTAATTGGGGTTTGGGGGGAGAAGGCTAACAAAGTAGCTGTATATGAAGATACATAGTTTCTAGCTTACGACACTTTATCAGTGCGCTTCCCGAGCAAGCCCGTCAGGACCAGCCGTTTTCGCTCGGGACAACAGAACAGCAAGCAGACTCGTGCATTCTTGGCCCGACTCTGAAGACGCAAACGGTCTTGTGATGTGTGTGATACGTAAGATACCATGTGAACTTTGTTGGGTTGCCCCTCGTTACATAGCACGGGTGGTCAGGTGACTCGGATATAGTGGCCCACTCTAGCTATCCTAGCTAGCGGAGACAAGGCCAGCGAAACAGGGCCCCCCCCCCCCCCCAAACAGGGCCCCTAAAAATAAGGCAGCCTGGCAGGTATGCGTCACCTGGGGACAGCGCATGGGGTATCCTTGCCGCCTGCTAATCCGCTGATACTGCAGGCATATCGCCTTGATAGTGCTGTCACTCTAGCGCTATCCGTGCCTGACGTCGGTGCCTATATGAGACTTAACTTACGTATCTTGCATGCTTACTACTGCGCATTAAATAGCACCGGCGGCAACTTGTCTTGGCCGCCTGATTCCTTCCTCTCCTCTTTCCCGTCTTTCCCAAACAATACGAGCGTGGTTGTTCATCCTTTCCCTCAGCCACCACGCCATCTAGGATTTGAGATACATTTCGCATTATCTCTCCTGCTATCCCGATTTGATATATCGGCTGGCATTTTTCAAGCTCTGCCATTATCTTTCGTTTCCTGCTCGCTTGTTCTAGATCCTACCAGGCCCGTCCCTGTTATTGCTCCCTTTCTTCGGCGCTTCTCTCACCGACAATGAAGGGCATTGTGCTTGCCGCAGCTGGGCTGCTTGGTGCTGCTCAGGCCAGCGGTATTCACAAGCTGAAGCTGAAGAAGGTTCCCCTGGTGGAACAGCTGGTGCGTTTGTTATCTCTCAGCATCGCCGGGTCCGAGATCGGGTCGATTGACGTGATGATGGCTAACCCTTTTGTTTTTGCCCATGTTTGTAGGAGTCGTATCCGATTGCAGCGCAGGCTCGTGGCCTCGGACAGAAATACCTGGGCGTCAGCTACGACAGCCACGTTGATGCTATGTTCAGCGGCGCTGTGGCTAACGTGGAAGCCAACCACCCTCTCCCTGTCAGCAACTTTCTGAACGCTCAGTGTACGTATTCCATGCTCAATGATTCAGCGGTGTGCGACCACCGTTCGTCTGCTTGTTTCCCTGCTAATCCGCATAGACTTTGCCGAGATCTCCATCGGCACACCGCCGCAGAGCTTCAAGGTCGTGCTTGACACGGGTAGCTCCAACCTGTGGGTGCCGTCCAGCAAGTGCGGCTCCATTGCCTGCTACCTTCACACCAAGTACAGCTCGGATGACTCGTCGACCTACAAGGCCAACGGCACCAAGTTCGCCATCCAGTACGGTTCCGGCAGCCTCAGCGGTTTCGTGTCCCAGGACACCATGAACATTGGCAACCTGCAGATTGCCAAGCAGGACTTTGCCGAAGCCACCGAGGAGCCTGGCCTGGTCTTTGCCTTTGGCCGGTTTGACGGCATCCTTGGCCTCGGCTTTGACACCATTGCGGTCAACCACATTGTGCCGCCGTTCTACAACCTGGTGAACCAGAAGCTTATTGACCAGGGCGTGTTCGCCTTCTACCTCGGCGATGCCGACAAGGACGGCGATGACTCTGAGGTCGTGTTTGGCGGTGTTGATAAGTCCCACTACACCGGCAAGATCACCACGATTCCTCTGCGCCGCAAGGCCTACTGGGAGGTCGACCTGGACTCCATCTCGTTTGGCGACGAGACGGCTGATCTCGAGAACACTGGCGTGATTCTGGACACGGGCACCTCGCTGATTGCCCTCCCTTCTTCGCTGGCGGAGATGCTCAACTCTGAGATCGGCGCTAAGAAGGGCTACAACGGCCAGTACTCGATCGACTGCAGCAAGAAGAGCAGCCTGCCGGATGTGACTTTCAACCTGAGCGGCTACAACTTCAGCCTGTCTGCCAACGAATACATCCTCGAGGTGTCTGGCAGCTGCATCTCTACCTTTACGGGCATGGATTTCCCCGAGCCCGTTGGCCCGCTGGCCATCCTGGGCGATGCCTTCTTGCGCAAGTGGTACTCCATCTACGACCTCGACAACGGCACCGTGGGCCTGGCCCTGGCCAAGAAATAAATGGACAAACGCATGACCATGGGCAGGATTTGAGCTGGATCTAATATGAATACGCGTTCGTCTTTCGCTGCCTCTATCCTCGGTGTTTTTTTGTTTTTTTTTGAAGTCTATCTCGAACTCGCTTGTCATGTATTATCCGCGCTGCACGTTGCACCGTTTCACCTCACTGTCATGGAGATTAGCTTTCTCCTCTCTACAAGATTATCGGAAACTTGATCGCTTTACACTTGTCACCATCGCGCCAATGTTTTGTTTTGTCGCCCACAGTTTGATAGGGCCGTAACCAGACACACGCACCCTATAATGTCTTACCTTACTGCGACAGTGCCCTGCTCACCCCCATCTTCCTAAGTCTGTTTCGTCCCATACCTATAGAGTGAATAAACATGCAACATTTTATCAAATCGACTACAAGGGCCTTTTGATTGGTGCTAATTAACCAAGTGTGGGCAAGGGGACTGCACGGTGACCCGGGCCTCTTAGTCACGCTAGTCACGTGATGATATGCGGCGCGCGATTCCGGGGCGCATTGGTGTTGGATTTTGCAGGTCGGTGCGCTGTGTTCTTTTCTCCCTTGCTTGCCTTTTTGATCAGTCGCCTGAATTCTCTGAATGCTTTCGCTTTTCTGTCCAAAGGCAGCTGCGATAAAAGAGCGAAGAAAGCAAGAGGTTGGACATAAGCTAGAAAAGAGATATTTGTTGGGTTTGACGTTGCGCAAATTTCTGCGTCGGTGGCTACAGCGGCCGCTCCAGCGCGTCACTTCCCTGACGAGGCGTGTTTTTTTGCCCCGTTCCCGTCTATCTTTCTGAGCGCTCTTTCCTTCTTCTCTAGTGCTGCTGCAGCTCCCCTCTCTCTTCAGCCGTCAGAAAAAAAAGAGCCACTTGTGCATACTCGCAAGTTCGTTTTCACACTGGCGAGAACGCGAAAAGCGCGACGACAATCGCCAGTCACCAGCGCCACCTCACCCTCCCACGTCCCGTCGCCTCGCCCGCCATCCGCACTACCACTTATTCTCTCCTTCCGTGTCGCTTTGTTTGTATCTTCTAGTGCCTGATCGGTCGACTTTACGACACTCGCGTCGGCGGCGTGCATCGATTGGATCACCAAAAATATCGCCTTTTTCATCTTTTACACATCTTCCGTCCTCCCCTCCCCCCCCCCCCCCTTCTCTCTCCCTCCTGCTCCGGCCTTTCCCTCAATTTTCGCCGCATCATTAGAATGGCTGCTCCCACTGCGGCGCATTCCGGCGGGCTGTCGGGGGGCGCGGCCGCGTCAGTTGGTTCCAGAAGGGCGCCCGCCAATGCGTCGTCTTCGTCGTTGGCGAAGCGGAAGCGCGACTCGGACGACAACGGGGATGAAGTGATGGCAGATGCCGCAGCCGAAGACCAGGATAGCGACGGGGCAGGCTCGTCGACGTCTGCGAAGCCAAAGTCCACATCAGCGGCGGCATCCGCGTCTTCACCAGCGTCAGAATCCGCATCTTCGCCCGGCGAGAGCAGTGGCCGGCAACAAGGCGCTGACGACATTACCTCAAGAATACCTGGCTGCCGAGACGAGCAGAGGCTGATTCAAGACTATTTTGGGGCGTTACAAGGGTAGGATTACGGCAATGCTCTTGCGAGACTGCACGTTCCCTCTGTTGCTAACAAGTTTCAGGTTCGACAAGGCCGAGCCCCCTCTCCTCGAGAGGCCCGTTTCCGACGCGGCGCCATGTGCAAATAAACCCCAGGCGAAGCGCTTAAAGGCAGACAACGATTCGGCCTCTGCTTCGCCGCCTCCGCTAGCCTCTGCGTCGATTGCCGAAAAGGTGGCGCAAGAAGCCTACACGTTGCTCGACGATCTTGTTGTGGATATAGCCACCGTTGTCAACAGCGCATTGGCATCGCTCAGCGGCGCAGCTGTCAAGCCAGAGTCGGATGCACGGGCAGCTGACGGAAGCGACGGGGCAGCAGCCGACAAAGCCGGCCCCGACGGAGATGCAGACGCTGCGAAACAGCGGGCAGCTGCTCAAAAAGTTGTGCGTTTCAGAGAAAAGGCTCTCGAGCTCTACCGTCGGGAAACTGCCTACCCGGCCCCTGGCCCACCCCGCGGAAAGGGAAGCGGTGCAGGCGGTGCAGCTCTGGCGGTGCCGGCGGAGGGGGAGACCGTCCTGACCGTCTATGGAAACGTGCCTCAGCCACGGCAGCTCTTTTCCAGCTTGCCTTTTCGTGTTCCGAGGACGAAGCGCAACGGCGGCGACGACGAGAGCAAGGCGGGCGATGATGACGGCGAGAGTGTGGAAGAGGTCGTGCGAGAAGACTCGGACCTGGATATGGGAAATATTACGCTTACACGCGTGTTTCCCGTGGCGACGCCCGTTAAAAGCGGCCCGGCCCTGACCTTTGGAGAGCTCTTTCCAGCGCCGCGCGCTCTGCCGCCTCTTCAGCCCCCCAAGGCACCCAAGAGCACAAGCAAGTCGACCACGCTGGGATTCTACCACTCTGAGCTCGTCGAGAAGTCCAAATACCGCAGTGGCTCCTACTTTTCGCAACACATTACGGTGGGCCAATGGCTCGACTACAGCAATGCCACGCCGACGTCACCGACCAAGACGAAGCAGCGCGAACGAGCGCAAAGCCTGGCTGGGCACAAGCCGTCCTCGTCCGAGCTGGAGCTGACCGAGATCGAGGCGCTTTTCCGTGGGGCCTTTTCCAGTTTTGCGCCGTCCAAGGATGACTCTGGGGCCCTGGTGCCGGCCGCACTGGTTGGGCGCATGTGGTGGCAGCGCACCGGTTACTGGTCGTTGCAGCAGATGGTGGAGGAGGCCGAGTGTCGCAGCATGGCGGAGACGGGCGGCAAGGCGGACGACGCCTTTTCGCTTGATGAGGACGCGCTGCAGAAGACGATTGATGAGTGGGATGACAGCCTGGTGGACCCATCGCTCGAGGAAGTCTTGGGCCAGGGCGGCGAGCAGGGCGACAAGGATGTGGACGACGTGTTGCAGGACGTGTCGGACCTGATTGTCACGCTGTCGTCGTACCAGCGCAACCGCAACCTGACGCTGCCGACCAGCCAGGACCGCTTCTCGACGGACCCGGTCAACGCAGAGATGCTGCGCAACGGCACGATTGCGCAGCAGCCGAGCGAGGAGGAGGTGGCGACATACGAGGCTCTCAAGGCACAGCTGTCGCTCATCATCCAGGGCCTGCCCCCGTATGCTGTGGCGCGGCTCAATTCGGACAAGCTGGCGGAGCTCAGCATCAGCACCAAGATTGAGGTGCGCAGCGAAGTGTACGGCGGTGTGCTGGAGGAAGACGAGGCGGTGGCGCGAGCGCGACAGGCGGCACAGGCGGCGGCGGCGGCGCAAGCGCAGGCGCAGGCGCAGGCGGCGGCAGCGGCGGTCAGCTCGCCGCAGAGAGGCCCCGGGCACCGGGCGGGAAGCATTTCCTCGGCCGGGGCTGGTTACGGCAGTGCGCACGGCTACGGACCCCAGTATGCGACGCCGATCCGGTCGGCAACACCCGGAAGCGGTGGCGGCGGCGGGGGCGGCGGCTACTACGCGCCACAGCATCAGACGCCAGGGCGTGGCGGCCCGGCGCATCGGGGATCGATCAGCGCTCTGCCTCCACATGTGCGACAGGGACAGCTGCAGCAGCAGCAGCAGCAGCAGCAGCAGCAACAACAACAACAACAACACCAACAGCAGCAGCAGCAGCAGCAGCAGTACCGGCCGGCGGCTAATGGCTACGGCGGCTTCTCTCCTGGGCTTGGCCAGACGCAGCAGGGCCACCAGTACCGGGTGGCAGCACCGGGGAGCGGCATGCCCATGTATGGCAGCGGGCCAGGAGCAGCGCATCCGTCGCCACAGCGGGTCGTGTCACAGGCGCAGCCAGGAGGCTACGGATCTCCGGGTCTGCAGCCGGGGACGCCGCAGCCGTTCCGCTACCCAGCGGCGGGGGCGGGGGCGGCGGCGTATGGGACTCCTGCCGGTGGGGGCGGCGGCTATGCGCAGCAGCCGTTTCCTTTGTCGGCGGTGGCAGGGGCGCCGGGGGCGGCGCAGCCGGGAATGCCCCCACAGCAACGGCCGATGGCGGCTGGTGGCGCATACCCCCCCTCAGCAGCAGCAGGGGCAGCAAACGGCGCAGGCCACATGGTGCAGCAGGCGCAGCGGACAATGTCTTCTGGGGCGCCGGGAGCAGGCCTGCAGCAGCAGCCGCAGGCGGCGTACGGCGCGGTAGCAACGCAGCAGCAGCAGCAGCGTCAGCATCTCGCGCAGCAGCAGCTGGGGCAGCAGCAGCAGCAGCATCAGATGGGGCAGCAGCAGCAGATGGGCCAGCTGGCGCGATCGTCGTCTTCGCAGCAGCAACAACAACAACAGCAGCAGCAGCAGCAGCAGCAGCAGATGGGCATGGCGGCGAACACAGCGCAGCGGCACTACAGCACGGGCAGTCCGGGTGTCAACAGCACGCCGGGTGGGCCGGGCGGCGGCGGCGGGGGGCCAGGCAACAGCAGCCTGGGTCCTGTCGGCTATCATACGGTGATGGACCAGCCGCAGCAGCAGCGGCTTATGGAGCAGGCGCGGGCTCGGGCATCGGCGCATGAGCGGACGCTGGGATTTGCAGACAAGGTGAACCCGGGGGGCGGGCCGGCGGCGGGGGGTGTTGGCGGGGTGGATGCGAGCAAGCTGGCGGCGGCGCGGGCTAATATGCCGGGCGGCGGGCCACAGCAGGGCTCGCAGCAGGGGTAGGCAGGTGGGGGGGGGGAGATGGGGATGTGTGTCGGGAGAGAGAGGCAGCTGTCTGTAACACTAGGGTGGGTTTGGAGGGCAACGACTTTGCGTTTCTGGATGGTAAGCTTGACCAGCCGGCTCCTGGTTTCCATGAGCTATTTGCGTTTTGGAGGAATAATACATTGTATAAGCCGAGAGCTGTTATATGGGGCACCTAAGCGAGTGAGTTGCCCTAAGCGGGCACTGGGCTGCGAGCCCCTAAGCGGGCACTAGCGTTTGGGCCCCTAAGCGGGCACGCCTAAGCGGGCACGATTAAGCGAGTGGCGTCACGATGCGCGTCACGATGCGAGCGTCACGATGCGAGCGTCACGATGCGATGGTCACGACGCGGGCGTCACGATGCGAGGGTCACGACGCGGGCGTGACGACGGGCACGTCTGGGCGGGCGTCGGCGCGGCGCTCGAGGTAGACGCGGCGCAGCTCAAAGACAACCTCGACGGTGATGAGGACGATGATGATCCACTCGAGGCGGGCGCCGTGGCGCTCGGCGGAGACCTCGCGCAGGACGGTGGCAATCTCCTGGGCATAGTCCATCTTCTGGTTGAGCGTCTTGATGCGGACGCCGACGTCGAGGGCGCGGCCGACCTGTTCGTAGTAGCCCTCGAGGCCGAGCTCGGCGCGGGCGTCCCAGAAGATGTCGGGCAGGGCGTCGGTGAGCTCGCGGTAGTGGTTGAGCTGGGCGCGCAGGCTGAGCAGCTCGCCGGTCTTTTGCAGGATGAAGCGCTGCGAGAGGTGGCCGCCGAGGCTGGCGAGGCCGAGGGCGGAGTAGAGGCCGCCGCGGCGGCGGCCGCCGGCGCGGGCCAGCAGCGCGGGGATGCGGCGGGTGCTCTCAAAGTAGGCGGTGAAGGAGCGCTCGAGCGCGGCCAGCTTGGTGCTGCGCGCCAGCCCGGACGAAAAGGCAATCTGCGCGCGCGTCGTCGCCAGCCGGTCCGCCTCGGCGGCCTCGCGCCGCGTGCCCAGCACCACCACGTCGCCGCCGCGCAGCGCGCTCGTCTCGCGCGTCGCGTCGCGCCGGAACTCGAGCGTCTCCGTCTCGCGCGCCGCCACAAACGGGTCGGCCGCCGCCGCCACCAGCTGCTCCGTCGCCAGCCCGTCCACCGCCTCGGCCGGCAGGCCCCAGCCCACCAGCGTGCCCGACTCGAACACGAACAGGTCCACCTCGCGCTGCTCCTCGGCCGCCGCCGCCGCCGCCGCCGCCGCCGGCCACAGCCCCCGTGCGTGCACCACCTCGTGCGACTCGAAGCCGCTGCCGTCCGGGTCCAGCGCGAACCCGCGCCCCTGCAGGATCGCCATGACCCTTTCCATGTCAAACGACTCGGCCAGGCACACGGCACTGATCACGTTGCGGCCGTCCTGAGCTGCTGCAGATGCTGATGATGCGGATGATGCGGATGATGCGGATGCGGATGCGGATGCGGATGCTGATGCTGAGAATGATGATGATGATACTGCTGACGACGACGACCGGGCGGTGCTTTTGTCGCCGGCTGTTTCTGCCGGCTGACCTGCTGCTTCCGGCACCGGCGCAGCAGCTTCTCCGTCGCTCTCGGGCCCGGCCGCCGGCCCGGCCGCCTTGGCCCCCGGCTGCTGCTGTGCGATCACGGCCACGCGACGCAGCGAGTTCTTGGCCCCGGCCGACCGCAGCGGCTTCCGCTTGACCGCCGCCGCCGCGGGCGGTGCGTCTGGCACGCTGCCGCCTGCGCTGCCATTTCTTCCGCTTCTGCCGCTGCTGCCGGCCTCGCTGCCGTCAGGGCGGAGCAGCATGTTGGACGTGAAAAAGGTGCGCCGCCGCGGCATGTGCGCCGCGGCCGTGCGGTGAAAGGCGCAGCGCTGAGCCCACGGCGAGCCCGGCACCACCAACGACGACGATGACGACGCCGGCCGCAAGAGCTGCGGCCTTGCCGCTGCCGACAAGATGGACATGGGCGTCAGGGCCATGGGCGTCAGGGCCATGGCCGAGGACAAACTGAAAAGAGCCTCGCTGATGCAGAGCGCAGCAGACCGGCGCGCATCAAAAACGTCGGTGCGAGCGCCAAACCGTCGTCCCGTCTTGCGAGAAACAAGACAACCAGGCAGAGACAAAATCAACGGAACGAGGTATGTGTGTGTGTGTGTGTGCGTCGTAGCAGCTGTGCAGAGGCAGCAGGGCTGCTAGTTACACGAGATGCAGGTTCAGTGCCGAGCCGGCTAGCTCCGGCGAATCAGAGCCGAGCTGCTCAGCCGCGCAATCGGATATATGCATACCGGCTACGCGCATGTGCAACAAGCTGCCATTCTTTTCCTTTCCCTGGTTCTGCGCGGAAAAGCATCCATCGCACAGCAGTCACAGAGTCGGCGAAGCCAGACACTGCTGCCAGACAGATGGCACCTCGACAAGGCCGGCGTTGACAAAAGGGCTTTTTTTTTTTCCTGCCACGACGAGCGGGGCGACTTTATGGCCGCGAGCCTCCTCCCCCACAGCCGTGACGCAGCAAAAAGAGACCTGCCGCGCTCACAAGACGCGCTTCTGCTGAGACAGCTGCTGCCCACCACAGCTTCTGCACCCCTGAAGCTAGCCGCTGGGGAACGAGGCGGGCCTGTAGCCTGCCGCCCCGCCACGAGTCTCCCAAGCCTTGTTGAAATTTCAGCCTTCAGCATCTCGGGCAAGCGGGACAGCTCTCTCTCTCTCGGTCGATCCCCGCTCAACTTCACCGGCGGCCTGCCGCGTCTGGCATAGCCTTTTGCGCCGTGGCCAATTGCTCACTTGATCCATAGAAGCATTGCGAGCCAGTCTTTATTGGATTCACCCACCATCAACTAACCTACCAATACACCCACCATCAACTACACCTACCAACACACCTACCAACACACCCACCATCACTACCTCACATCAGCCATCATGGACAAAGAGCACTTCCACCGCCACTTCCGCGACGAAGTAGCCGGTACAGCACCCCCGGCAACTGCCCTGGTCTCCCCCCGTGCTGACGCCGACAGACATCCAGAAACGCATCGGCCAGCTCGGCACCGTGGCGGCCGAGGGCGGCAAGCGCCAGGATGCCAAGGACGCCGTCCTCGCCAGCATATCCCGGCTGTCTCTGCAGGTCGCCGACGCCTCTGATTTTATTCCCGCGTACGACCAGCGCACCTATTCCCAAGTAAGCCGGTCCTTATTTTCTTGTCCTTGTCGCTCCCTTTTCTTGTCCTGTTGTCGCCTTATGCAGACACTGACCGGCGCCTTCCGCCGCCAGGCCGTAAAAGACCTGACCGACAGGGTCAACGAGGAAACGGCCCGCCTGGCCCCCAAGTCTCGCTTCCAGTTCAAGCGCACAGCCAAGACGGCAGGACCGGGCGTGGCCGCCAAAGCCGACGACCCGCGGCTTCTCCGCGGCGTGCCGTCGGCGCCCACCGCCGCCGCCGCCGCCGCAGCAGCAGCAGCAGCGACGCCGGCCCATCATGATGCGCCCGCGCCCGCGCCCGCCCGCGCCAAGAACTACAACGCCGAGATCGCCAAGGCCGCCGGGGGGGAGGGGGACGCACAGGGCATCGTCGTCCGCCGGCCCAGCTTCTCCGAGGCCCGCGAGGTGGCCATCTTCGGCCACACGGGACTGCACATTGTCCTGCCGCTGTCCGCCGCGCACGCCACGGCGTCGGGCCGCCTGACCGACCTGCGCGGCTGCGTCGTCGACATGTCACTGCCGACGTCGAGCAGCAGCAGCAGCAGCCGGCGCGGCGGCGGCGGCGGCGCCGCCGCCGCTTTTCTCAGCCTGATGCTGCAGAACGTGGACCGCAGCCTGGTCGTGGCCGGCCACGTCAACGGGCCCGTCCACATCACGGGCGTGCGCAACAGCGTGCTGGTCGTGGCCGCGCGCCAGGCTCGCATCCACGAGTGCCGCAACGTCGACATGTACCTGTACTGCGCCAGCCGGCCCATCATCGAGGACTGCAGCGGCATGCGCTTCGCGCCCATTCCGCAGCACTATGTGAGTGCTGATGCTGATGTTGCGTTTTGCGCCGCCCAAAGCCTTAGGCCACTGACCCCGAGACAGCTGAGCACAGAGCAAGAGGCCGCGCCGAACCAGTGGGACCAGGTCGACGACTTCAAGTGGCTCAAGGCGGAACCCTCGCCCAACTGGTCCGTGCTGTCCGAGGAGCTGCGGCTGCCCGAGACGGTGTGGGCCACGGCCGTGGCAGGCGGGGCGCAACAAGGCGCAGAAGAGGTGTTGAAAGCCGTGGGCCTGACAAGGCAAACCGAGGCTGCGGGTCTCGAACAACACAACGAGGCTGAGAGTCTGGAACAACACAACGAGGGGTGACAAATTGCTCGCGCTGCTTGTTGGGGTTTGGAGGCTCGTGCAAGAGGCAAGCAAAGCAATAGGACGGTGGTTGGAGAAAAAAAATACCCGAGATGACGTGCGTTTTCTTTTGCTGTTTCACATCTGCATGGCAACGTCTGTCGCAGGCTCTGCCGGGTGGTGCTCTTGCTCGCCGGCCACGAAGCGCTGCCCCTCGGCCTGCAGCTGGGCCAGCACCGCCCGCTGCTGCCGGACGCGCTCCTCCAGCGCCCAGATCTCCGCTTCCTGGTCCGCAATGGTGCGCGCCACGTCGGGCAGTGCCTTGATCTGCTCGCGCGCGTGGTGGAGCTTGTGCTTGAGGCTGTCGGTGGCCGTCGGCAGGTCGCGGAGCGCAAGGGGGTCGCTGCTGCTGCTGCTGCCGCCACCGCCACTGCCACTGCCGCCGCCACCGCCGCCGCCGCTACCGCCACCGCCGCCACCCGACAAGACAGCGCCGCCGGGCGTTCCCACCGCCCCGGCAGCGCCCATGGGCAGCGGCGTCACCCCAGAGGCGCCGGGGGCTGCTGCGGACTGCGGAGGCTGCAGACGCGCCAGGATGGTGGCCAGCTCGGCGGCGGTGTCGAGAGCATCGGGCGAGAACGTTTTCGGGAGGGCGAGAGGGTGCGCCATGTCGGGCAGAGCTCTGAAGAAGAAAAAAAGGGAGTAGAAAAAAAGGCACAAAGGCACGTCACAGAGGCGGGACGTGGACGAGGTGAAGCAGAGGTTGGTTTCCATTTTCTGCGTCGCCGCGTTGAGGCTAGACCAGACTAGGCCAAACTAGGCTAGGCTAGGCTAGACCAGGCCAGACGCGACGAATGCTCTTATCGGCGCTTATCAGTTACCCCGCCAATCCCGCTGCGAAACCTGCAAACTGGTGACGACCAGTGGGACAACATGAGAGAATAGACTGCAGCTAAAAACGGGAAGCTTTTTTTCTTTCGCGCGTCTGAAAATCACGCAGTTCCCCCTTCCCCCTTCCCCCCGTCTCCTTACCCTCCCAGCTACATAAAGAGACAGACACAGCACAGCCTCCTGGGCGTCCCCGATCCCCCCCCCATCTCCCAATAAACCACACTCTATTCTCTTCAAGTCTGCTTCTTCTCCCGGCCGCCGAAATGGTCAAAGTCGAGCAGAATGCCTGCCTCAGTACGTCCCCTGTCTGCTGACCCTGAGGCCCCTGCACCCACCGACGAGGCGGAGCGAGTGCGTGGTGGTAGCCAACGGGCGAGCCGCCATGCGGAGGGCGGAACGGAGGGCGCCGACGGCGGCAGAAGCCGCAAAAGGGCACCGGCCGCCGAAGCGGAGGCGCCGGCCGTGGCCCGGGACCAGGACCGGGACCAGGACCGGGACCAGGACCGGGACCGGGACCGGGACCGGGACCGGGACACGCCCGCCGGCGCAGCGCAAGAGGAGGCTGCGCAGTCGGCGGGCGGGCGGCTGGACCGTGTGCTCGCTGCCGCCTACGTTCTTGCGTATCTCGAGATGGCATGGCTAATCTTTGTGCTGCTGCGCGCCGCTGCTACTAGTCGTGATTGATGGCTGGGGCCTTGCGTCGGCCGACTCGCCCAAGAACGGCGACGCCATTGCCGCCGCCGACACGCCCGTCATGGACGCCTTTGCCAAGAGCACCACCGGCTACACCGCGCTCGAGGCCTCGTCGCTGGCCGTCGGCCTGCCCGAGGGCCTGATGGGCAACTCCGAGGTCGGCCACCTCAACATTGGCGCCGGCCGCGTCGTGTGGCAGGACGTTGTGCGCATCGACCTGGCCATCAAGAAGGACGAGTTTGCCCAGAACGACGTCATCCGCAGCACCCTCGACGCCGCCAAGGCCGGCAACGGCCGCCTGCACCTGTGCGGCCTCGTCTCGCACGGCGGCGTGGTACGTCTCGTCTTGTCTCGTCTTGTCTCGTCTTGTCTCGATTTGTCTCCATTTTTGGGTGCTGCGACAGGCACGCGCCGTGTGGTGCTGACAAGAACCCTAGCACTCCAAGCAGGAGCACCTGTACGCGCTGCTGCGCGCCGCCAAGGCCGCCGGCGTGCCCGAGGTGTACATCCACTGCTTTGCCGACGGCCGCGACACCGACCCCAAGTCCGGCGCCGGCTACATCAAGGAGCTGCTCGAAAAGGCACACGAGATCGGCGCCGGCCAGGTCGCCACCATTGTCGGCCGCTACTACGCCATGGACCGCGACAAGCGCTGGGAGCGCAACGAGCTCGCCCTCAAGGGCCTCGTGCTGGGCGAGGGCGAGGCCAGCAGCGACCCGGTCAAGACCATTGAGGAGCGCTACGCCACGGGCGAGAACGACGAGTTCCTCAAGCCCATTATTGTCGGCGGCGCCGAGTCCCGCATCAAGGGTGTGCCTCTCTCCTGTCCTCTCTGTTTTCTTCTGTCCTCTCTGCTCCTCCTGTCCTCTGTTTTCTTCTGTCCTCTCTGCTCCTCCTGTCCTCTCTCTTGTCATGTCTAGTTCTCTCTTCTCTCTTCTGACCAACCTGCAGACAACGACACCGTCTTCTTCTTCAACTACCGGTCGGATCGCGTGCGCCAGATCGTGCAGCTGCTCGGCGACGTGGACCGCTCGCCGCGGCCCGACTTCCCGTACCCCAAGGATATCACACTGGTGACCATGACCCAGTACAAGGCCGACTTCCCCTTCAAGATTGCCTTTGCACCGCAGCACATGGGCAACGTGCTGGCCGAATGGCTGGGCAAGCAGGGCGTCGAGCAGGTGCACGTGGCCGAGACGGAAAAATACGCCCACGTCACCTTCTTCTTCAACGGCGGCGTCGAAAAGGTCTTCCCGCTGGAGACCCGCGACGAGACACAGGACCTGGTGCCGTCCAACAAGAGCGTGGCCACCTACGACAAGGCCCCGGAAATGTCCGCCGCCGGCGTCGGCAAGCAGGTGGCCAAGCGCCTGGCCGAGCACAAGTTTCCCTTTGTCATGAACAACTTTGCGCCGCCCGACATGGTCGGCCACACCGGCGTCTACGAGGCCGCCATTGTCGGCTGCACCGCCACCGACAAGGCCATTGGCGAGATCTACGAAGCCTGCAAGAAGGAGGGCTACGTGCTCTTCATCACCGCCGACCACGGCAACGCCGAGGAGATGAAGTTTCCCGACGGCAAGCCCAAGACCTCGCACACCACCAACAAGGTGCCCTTTGTCATGGCCAACGCCCCGGCCGGCTGGCGCCTGCGCACCGACGTCGAGGGCGTGCTGGGCGACGTCGCGCCGACCGTGCTGGCCGCCATGGGTCTGCCGCAGCCCGCCGAGATGACGGGCCAGAGCCTGCTGGTGAAGTCGTAGATAGTGTGGGGGGGGGGGCGCACTGATAACTCGAAAATGATTATAGAATGCTAAAGAAAGTTTTAAAAAACTTGCAGATCCAAAAGGACCCTGGGAACCCTGAAGAACCCTGAAGAACCCTGAAGAAGAGTTCGGAAAATATGTACGGTGACGTCATTGAGGCTCGTCCGGGGACCCTAGGAGAGGAAAAAAAAAAACATTCAGCTCGGCCGCCTGGACCCTGTCTCACGAAGTTTCTTGTGCGTTCAGGGCCACGTTCTAGACTGGGCGAGATGGGCGAGATGGGCGCAGAAAAATCATGGGCGCCGCCAGAATGATGTCATAGGGGACTGGACCGGGTCGTTTTCGCAAGGGACCGGCGCGTTTTCGCTGCAAGCTGTCTCGTGATCTGCCGCACCCGTGTCCAGGGCTCCCGTGCTGCATGCTGCATGCTCCAACGGCGCCCTTTGACCCTTCTACAGACAGTTCGCCGACAGCTCTGCCATTGTGAGTCACCGCAGCTCAAAATAGGGCCCCTCTGGGTGATTGAGCATCGCGTCAGGTGATCCTTGCAGACGTCCCGCTACTCATCGCGATGGGAAAAGGGAAGCACCCCGCTATAGCGATTGAGGGGGTTGTATTTGTGTGTGTATAAGTATTATGCAGGACAGTGGTACCGTACGAGTACATGGCAGAGCCCATCGGACCGTCGCCAGGCGTCCCCGGTTTTATTCTCGATGCCCAGGCAAAAGTGCGATCCCAGCCTTTGGCCGCCCACGCCACACACGTGGGTGCTCGCACACCACTGGCCAGCCCGGCCCACTCTCCACTAAACGCACCGTGCGCAGGCACCGGACTCTGCACCGTGTCAGGGGACGCCCAATCCTGTGTCCTCCTGATCTCGATGGTGCATCCGGCAATTTTCTCGCTCGCTTTTATTGCCCTCTTTTTTTTTTTCTCGCACGCGGCCCTCTGCTCTCTGTTCTGGCGAGATCTCTGAGAGACCTGCTCTCTCCTGCCTTACCATCCCACTCCGTCCCCCCCCCCCCCCCCCACCTACCGCGAGATGAACTGACCCCATGGCCTAACAATACGACGAAAAGCCCGTTTTTGTTGCTGAAGCGACTTCCGTCTCTCACTTTTTTCCTCGCGCAAGCTCAGCTCTCGATTATCACCTCATCACTTCCTTCGATTTCTTCCCTCAGCAGAAACGAGCAGAGACAAAAGCTCCCAACGTCATTGAGCCGCGCCCGCTGTTTAGCTGTTTAAACGGGGCAATATCTCTTGTGCCGATCTATCCCTCTTTGCCCTTGGCTTCCTTTGCCAGTTCCCCATTCTCTCCGCTGCCTTACTTTTTTCTTATTATACTGTGCAACCGTCCCTAAGGAACTCGAGCGTGGCTATAGATCAATCTCACCTCTGCAAATCGCTCAACACGACCACTACCCAGCTACAACACGCTATATCGCAGCTTTGCCTTTTTCTGCATCGAACCGTTTTACTAAAGTACCGGATCTCGCCACCCATAAGCTGAGCCCCCAGTTCTCAAACCGGACCGCTTGGCTCACCCCAATGTCTTTTTTTTCACCTCACGGCCCTTATGCGGCTTGATATCACAGCCAGAGCAACCGCTACGAGAGAACGCAACCGTTTCACTCTCCCGTCTGGCATTGGGCCGACTGCGTGCCAGATCGTGCCGTTACTACGACGTCCCTCCTTGTCCCGTCATGACAGGCTCTCCGCATCATCTCCAGCCCCAGCCTGAGCAACCAAGCCCGATTTCGCCGGCGCGCCCCGGCAACAACGGCAGCATCATCGACGACGACAAAAGTGGCGGCGGCGGCGGCGTCGGCGTCGAAAGGGCCATTGTTGCGGCACCCCTCAACAAAGATGGCCCGGCAGCAGCAGGACTGCCGCCGCACAGCGCCGAGGCTTCTGCCGTTCCGGCCACCGATGCTGGCCCGTCCGACAGTGCCTTACCCGAGCCAGCGCAGGACCTGGTCCTCCGGAGAAGCCCAACCGACACCAGCAACTCGGGCCTCACCGACGCCAAGGACTGGTTCAATCAGTCAAACCAGAACCCCGTCGCGACCGTGGAGCCTTCGTTAATGGATGGTGAGTTTTGCCCGTGTACTGTTGCTCTTTCATCTACTTTTTGTTTGCGCCTTTCTGGTATCTATCCCCTCCACCCCGCCCCTTGTTTGTGCCACTCTAGGTGCGCGCTTTTGTTGCACGGGTATGAAGTGTGCACAAATAGGCGAGGAGCTGCCGCATTGGGTCGGGCGGGCGATATGAGCAGCCAAAGAATGCATAAGCGATGGGAGAATGGCAGCGGGACCGAGGCTGACCCAACTTTTTTTCTTCTTTTTCTTTTGCAGTCGACGCTCCTTTTTTCCCGAAAGAAACAGACTCCTCCAACGACGATTCGCCCGGGACCGTCATGCTCAGGCCGGCCGCCTTTCCCTCGGGCCCTCCCGCCGGCTCGTTTCTGCCGCCCGGCCTGACGCACACGGCCACGCCCCGCAGCAGCAGTGCCGACGATTACCGGAGCGTCATCGACGACCTCACGATCGAGAACAAGCGGCTCAAAGAGGAGCTCAAGCGGCTCAAAAAGTTTGGCGGCCGGGATGCTCTCAACAAGGAGAAGAAACTGTTTGAGATCAAGGTCCACGGCCTTCCGCGCCGCAAAAAGCAAGAGCTCGAGGCCACTCTGCGCGATTTCGCCGCGAGCCTCGGCAGCGGCTCGAGCGAGTCAACCCCCCAGCACAAACGAGAAAAATCGGCCTCCTCGTCCAAGCACGGCACCACCAACCATGCCCACTCCCACCGGCATCACCAGACCCACAAAGACTCGTCCGGCGGCTCCTGGTCGAAGCATGCCTCTGTCTACTCCTCGCAGTCGCGGCCTGTGGACTCGGCCTATGCCTCCATGTCCACAGGGGCCAACTCGGGAACGTCGCTTACTCGCCCGTCCTTTGGTGGCCCGCGGGCAAAGTCCTCGGAACAGAAAGTCGAGAGTTACCTCCAGGACATCCCCGAGGGGCTGCATCCAAACTACGGCATCCGCGTTCTGGGCGACAAGGACAAGAAAAAGCTGATTGTCAGGCGCCTGGAACAGCTGTTTACCGGTAAGATCGACGGCCGTTACGCGCGCCGGAACCGAGCCATGCCCCCGCCCTTCAACTCGGGAGGAGCTGAAGCTGCTGCTGCTGCTGCGGATGACAAGGCAGACAGGGCGGCAGGCGACAACCGCATAGCCAGCAGCGCGCCCGTCAGTGGTCCGGCCAGTGGCGTGCCCGCGCCATCCGCTCCACCTGCTGCCAGCTCTGCCTTGGGAAAGCAAACCTCATCCGCGCTGTTGCCATATGTCGCGGAGCCGACCCGAGAAGCCCGTATCCAAGCCCTGGTGTCCAGCTACCAAAAGGGAAGGTCTCGGGACAACCTGTCAGTGTCCAACTCCAATTCAAATGGCGAGGAAACGGGCAATGGAAGTGGCAATGGCAATGGTAATGGCAACGGTCATGGCAGCGGCAATGGCAACGGCAATGGCAACGGCAACGGCAATGGCAACGGCAACGGCAATGGCAACGGCAACGGTAACGGCAACAACGGGAATGGCCACGGAAACGGCGCCGGCCACGGCCACGGCCACAACCACGGCAACGGCAACGGGAATGGGAACGGTCAGGGGCACGGTCACGGTGCCACCACTAGTGGCAATGGCAGTGGCAATGGCAAATCACCTGCCGTCGCCTTGCCAGAGCAACGACCCACACGGCCCCGCGATCTAGATCCTGATCGGATCCAGGTCCCCCTGGAGAATATGAACTACATCCGCCACCTCGGGCTGACACCGCCGGATATTGGACCCGAAACCGAAGCACAGGCCGTCGACGTATCCCCCGATGCCGACGGCTGGGTTTACCTGAACCTCCTGGCCAACCTGGCCCAGCTGCACATTTTCAACGTCGCCCCAGACGTCATCCGCCAGGCCGTGGTGGAGAAGAGCTCAAAGTTCCAGCTCTCACCAGACGGCCAAAAGGTCCGCTGGCGAGGCGGCACGGAGGGAACAAAATTCAGCAGCGACGGCAGCTCGGGGGACAATTCGCGGAGCAGCCCGTCTGCGGACGACGGCGACGGGTCGTCTGAAAATGGCCACCGCAAGCGGACCAAGACGTCGGCCGAAAACGGCTCGGGGTCAGCGCTGTCCAGCGGCAAGAAGGTGTCCAAGTTCGGCCCCCACAAGTCCGGCTCCTCGTCAAGCTTCCACTACAAGCCGCTGTTTGTCCATCGCACCTCGCCACAGGCGTCGGCCGACGAATCCTCGCAAGACTCTGACCGCCTGGAAGAGAGCGCCTTGGTCGCGCCGCATTATTCCAAAGAGAGCAACAGCATCAGCCCCTACTCTCGGTATGGCGCGAGCCACTCTGGCTCTCCGTCGCAACGCAAAAAGCGCCGGTCCGACGGGGTTCTGGTATTCTACAGCGGCGCGCCGTTCTGCGCCGATCTGGCTGGCGACAGCAGCAGCGAGGCCAGTCCGACAACATACCTCACATCCTCCGCGGCGCTGCAAGAGGACCGCGACGGCAGCGCCGACCAGCAGCTGCCCGGGCGTCCGTCGCTGTTCCGGTCCATGTCAGGCTCATCGTTCCCGTTCCGGCCGCTGAGTGACTACGCGACGCTGTCCAAGGAGGAATGGGCCGCGGCTCTGAGGCGGGAAAAGCCCTCGGTGTTCGCGCCTGCGGACGACAGTCTCGATAGCCATAGCCTGAGCGCCTCGGAAAGCCTCAACAGCCCCGCCAGCCCAAGCAGCTCGGAAGAGAGCCTGCATACCTCGGACTTGGTGCTGATCGGGGATGACGACGATGGCAACACGGCCCGACACATGGACCCGCCGGACCCGGAGCAGCCACACTTGGAGGCATCCGGCATACACCGCGTGTTTCCCGAAGATCACTTTGCCCTCGTGGTCACGACAAAACGCCCATTTTGGACATCCGGTGAGAGTGTCTTTGAGGAAGACGGAAACGATTACTCCAGGAGCGTGAGCGGGAGTGACCCCGGGCGGACCACGGAAGCCTTTTCCATGGCGTCTCTCGCGGGCCGACTGGAGGCGCTGAAGAATCAGTCGGCCCCCGTATCAGGGGCGCTGGCGAAGCGCAACGAAATGGCGGCTCACAAAGTCGCTATTGAGTACATATCCGCACGCCTGAAGCGCCTGGAACCAGTGACGCTTCCTCCACCAGCCATGTACTTCCCGTCTGATAGCCCGAGCTCGGACTCGGACTATGACGAGGATTCGCAGGATTCGGAAGAAGGCGACGTGGAAGACGAAAGCATGCTGGCATCGTCGTCTGAGGAGATGATTTCACGACGTGCCAATCCCCACTCGGAAAACCACGCATCGCCGGCATCTCCCGAAACGACATCGTCCACGGATAACGATGTGAGCATGAATGCAGACCAAATGCAAAACATTGCAGATGGCGCAACCGAGCAGGAGCCGAGCGACTTTTACGCAGACGTGTGACGACCAACCAAGCGAAAACAAGGATACGAAAAAAAAAACCTCTCAAGCAACAAACGCAAAAAAAAAACTACAAATATTTGGGCACGGAAAACGGGATATATGAGTGTTATGAAAGACAACTGCTCGGCGTACTTGACGGCTTCACGGCCGGTCTGGAATTGTAGGAATGGGACATATTGGGGGGGGTTTTTTGCCGTGGAGATTTTAATCGATGATACCTGTAACCATATATTCAAGAGCGTTTCATATGTTGGGAAAGGGCCAAAAGGCTTGAAATATACGCAAGCCGGAGGATAGCGGGTTTGGAATAACAAAAAAACACAATGACTGATTCCTCAAGTTGATCACGAAATGTTGTTGTGCCGGGACGCTGGTGAAAGTAGTACTGCCGCGGGAAGCTCTTTCCCCTCCATGCTGAGATATACTGCCAGCCAACACCGCCAAAATTCAGACGGGGTATGCTATGCTCTGATGCGCATCTTTGCAGCTTGTGGCCTGAACATCAGCCACAGGAAAACGAGAGCGTTCTGACCTCTTGCGCTCCCCCCCCCCCCACCCATTTCTATCGACTTTGACGTCGGATGCCATGGCGACGAAAAGCAGCGAAAAGGCGTTGGCGCAGTATGCATACATTGCCACCATTCTTGTTTCTTTGCATGCTGCGTTTCTCGATGCGTAAAAGGCACAAGCTCTGACAACAGCAACCACCACCTCCTCCCCTGCAGGTCTAGCTCGGACGATGTGGCCACAAACCCGCGCGGGATCCCGCGAGCGCCCTTTGTCGACAAAGTGGAGGACTATGTGGCGTCGGGAGAGGATGTCGAGCCGACTCTGCGCCGGTTCCAAGAGATGATCTCGTGAGGCACCTATGGCCCTTTAGCATCGTCGTATGCAACGAGTTGCTGACTTTTTTTGGGGGGGGAAAGCAAATATCAGTTTATGGAGACCAACCTGCAGAGGCGCGTGGCCGGGCTGGACGAGAAACTGCCGGATATACGCAAGACGCTGGACGCTGTACAGTTTCTACAAACGCGGAGGAAACCGGCCAAGGCAGGCGACGGCGACGACGACGGCGGCAAGAGCGACGCCAGCGACGACGACGACGACGACGACGACGCCGACGGCGGCAACATTGAGACGATCTTTGAGCTCAACGACACGCTGTACGCCAAGGCGGAAATTCCGCCCACAGACGAGGTGTACCTGTGGCTCGGGGTATGGCAGTTTTCCAGCGTCCCTGCTTTTTTGGCCGTGCTTTGGCCGTTGCTTTGGCCGTGCTCTAGTATCAGGTCGATCATTGTTGCTGATCCCTCTCCCCAGGCCAATGTCATGCTGTCGTACCCCATTGACGAAGCGCAGGCTCTGCTGCGGCAGAAACTGTCGGCGGCGCAGACGAGCCGGAAGAACTGCGAAGAGGACCTCGAGTTTCTACGCGAGCAGATCACGGTGCGGCAGTCTCCCTTCTCCCCTCTATCTACGTTGCTTGTCTCGAATTGTCTTGTTCTGCTCCTTTTCTCTTTTCTCTTTTCTCTTTTCTCTTTTCTCTCCCCTTCTCTCCCCTTCTCTCTCCCCTTCTCTCACTGACAATCCAGACAATGGAGGTCGCTATTGCCCGGGTGTACAACTGGGATGTTGTGCGAAAGCGCAAGGCAAAGGGGGACGTGGATTCAGGAGAGAAGAACGGCAAAGCGGTGGAGAGCTCGCAGGCGTGAAAGGGGTGTTGTGACGTTCTTCAGGGCAATAAAACAAAATAATACCACCATGGACTGCGGATACGGCTTGACAAACAGGGCACGGGCCCCGCACAGCCGCCCAAGTGCGGGGCTCTGCAGCGAGGCGGCCATCAGCGCAGCAGAAAAGTAGTGGTTGTCGTAACCCACGGGGGAGTTCAGCTAAGCCTAAAGAAACCGAAGCCTACGCGGAGGGCACGCCGAGCCCGTAAAAACCACCCTAAATTTAGGCGGCCCCCTCCCCTAATCTCAAAAGTGTCTACTCCGTAATATAAAAAAAAAGGCCCCAAAGCCTAGGCGCCCCAAATCCAGGGCCCCCAATTCAATCACCCAGCATCGAAGGCGAACTTTAAAGGGCCGCCAAAACCCGCCCCGGCACTCTTTTCCATACCCAACCTCTCCTCCTCGCCAGCTTTAAATATTTTCTATCACCGTCCTTTCTCTCCTTTCTTGCCCCCCCCCAGATACGGCGATCCCTTCTTCTGACCTTGAGCGGCAAACACCCTGGGGACAGACAACTCTCTCTCTCTCTCTCTCTCTTGTTCCTTTTGACCGCCTTCTTAAACACACGTGCTCTTCCCCCTTTTTCGCTTCAAGTCTCTCTAGACATCATGGCAGCAGACAATACAGGCGGCATGGAGCTTGACCCCAAGTACGACAACTACGACTACCCCATTGTCGCGCCTGTGGCCCAGAGCGGCCACCCCGGCCATCTCGATGCCCAGCAGCAGGCAGCCGTACACCAGCTGCGGCTGATGCTGGAGGCCCAAGGCTACACGAAGCGGCTGGACACCCTGACGCTGGTGCGTGCTCGTTCTCCCTTGAGCTGCCGCCGCCGCTGCCGCTGCCGCTGTCTTTCCCCAACGGGCAAGCTCGTTTGTATGCTGACATGGCCTCACAGCTGCGGTTCCTGCGCGCACGCAAGTTTGACGTCAACCTCGCCATGAAGATGTCAGTTTTTTCCTCTCTTACACACCGCCCCGATGCTCCGATCGGTGAGAGACAAGAACAAGGGCTGACCTGGACAGGTTCGTCGAGTGCGAGGACTGGCGGAAAGACACCAAGCTGGACGAGCTCGTGCCCACCTGGGAATACGCGGAGAAGGAAAAGGTCTTTGCCTTTTACCCGCAGTACTACCACAAGACGGACAGGGTGAGTGGCGGCGCGTGCTCGTGTGCTTTGTGCTTTGTGCTTTGTGCCTTGTGCCGTGGGTGTGTGTAATGTGTATGCTAACGTTGCCAGGATGGCCGCCCCGTGTACATTGAGCAGCTTGGCGGCATCGACCTGACGGCCATGTACAAGATCACGACCAGCGAGCGCATGCTGACCAACCTGGCGGTCGAGTACGAGCGCCTGGCCGACCCGCGGCTGCCGGCCTGCAGCCGCAAGGCGGGCCAGCTGCTCGAGACCTGCTGCACCATTATGGACATGAAGGGCGTCGGCCTGACCAAGGCGCCGCAGGTGTACGGCTACATCCGCCAGGCGTCGGGCATGTCGCAGAACTACTACCCCGAGCGCCTCGGCCGCTTCTACCTGATCAACGCCCCCTGGGGCTTCTCCGGCGTCTGGAGCATGATCAAGGGCTGGCTCGACCCGGTCACCGTCGCCAAGATCCACATCCTCGGCAGCAGCTACCAGAAGGAGCTGTTTGAGCAGGTCCCGCCCGAGAACCTGCCCAAGCGCTTCGGCGGCACCTGCGAGTGCGCCGGCGGCTGCGAGCTGTCCGACATGGGCCCCTGGCGCGAGTCGGAGTGGTACCGCGCCCCTAAGTGGGAGAAGGACGCCGCCGCAGAAAAGGCCGCGCCCAAGGCCGACGGCGGAGAGACCAACGTCGAGGGCATAGCACTAGAGGCTCCGGGCGCCGCCGCCGCCGAGGACACGGCCGCCGGCAAGGCCACGGCTGCCGCCTGATCGGGGACCGCCGGATGGGAAAACAATTAATGAAACAAAAAGGGCGCCTTTTTGGGTCTTCTTTTTGGCCGGTTTCGCGTTTCGTCGC
Organism: Graphilbum cf. rectangulosporium; assembly: GCA_019925645.1. Lineage (NCBI taxonomy): Eukaryota > Fungi > Ascomycota > Sordariomycetes > Ophiostomatales > Ophiostomataceae > Graphilbum > Graphilbum cf. rectangulosporium. The sequence goes on from JADHKI010000005.1 coordinate 301,031, forward strand.
TTGACTGTGGTGTTGCTACACACACACACGCGGCCTCCCCCTTTTTTTTGCCTTATCATCGCCGACTCAACTTCTGCGCAATGTCTGTCTCGGCCACCGTTATACATTTATATTACATCTTGTCTTTTGCGGTGTGTGTGTGTGTGTGTGTGTGTGTGTGTGTGTGTGTGCATGTTTGGGTAACATTGGGTGCCCCTTTTCATCAGCCCGTCTTGTTCTGGCTCTCGGCACTCGCACCCACCAGGGTCAAGGGTCAAGCCGGCAGAAAGAACAGATCAAGTGCAGTTGCCCAGACGCCAGATGAGAGAATAGATTCTGGATTGATGTAATCCCTGGTATCATAAACGCGTAACTCCTTCGCGCCGTGGCCACGGCCCCCGTATCCAACCGTGCAGATATATACGCATACGCCCCGAAACAAGCCACGCCGGGCAGAACAGCTAGCTAGCTACCGCTCGGCCATGGCGTACTCGCCCGCCACCCGCGCCCGCTCCATCCGCGCCACAGTGGCCGGCATGGCCTGCTTGAGCCGTCCCAGCGCCGACACGGCCATGCCAAACGACGCTGCGGCGTCCTGCATCTCTGCCGCGTCGCTGCTGCTTTTGAAGACGCTGTTCAGGTCCAGTGCCTCGCCCCCGCCTCCCGCCGTCGCCGCGGCGCCAGTGTCGTCGTCTTGGGTCAAGTCGGCGGCGGCGGCATCGGCGGCGGCCTCGTCGGCCTCCTGGAGCGCCGCGTCCCAGCGTTTGGCGTGGGCCTGCACCACGGCCGGTGGCACGCGCCGCTTGAGGGCGGCCAGGTCGCGCAGCAAGTCCTCTTCGTCGCGCGCGAGCTCCTCGACGCGCTGGCGCAGGCGGGCGTCAAAGGGCGCAAAGACAGTGTCTTGGTCGTCGTCATCGTCATCGTCGTCGTCGTCGTTGTTGTCGTTGTCAGCATCGTCCTTGCCGCCCTGCCGGCGACGCTTCTTCTTCTTCTTCTTGCTCTTGTGCTGCGGCTGCGCATCCCAAAACGGCTGCGGGTCGACGGGCATGCCGTTAATGGTCAGGTTGGGCGCCGCCAGGTAAAAGGTGCGCTGGATGTACTAAAAGGTCAGTTTGACGAAAAATACAAGAAACAAAGAAGAAACATGAAAGAAACAAAAATTGACCACGCAAGAAAAGGGGCGAAACACACTTCGTCGACCAGTGCCTCCACGCGCGCGTGCAAGTCGTCCTCTTCTTCCGCGCCGGCATCGTCCTCTGGAGGCGCCGCCGCGCCGTTCTTCTTCTTGGTCTTCCTGGACGCCGGCCCGCGCCCGCTGGCCCGGCCGCCTTTGCCCTCGGCCGCCGGCGCGACCGGGGGAAACGCGGCGGCGACGCTTTCGGCGGCGGCGCGCCGGACATTGTCGACCAGATACGCAAAGTCCTCGGGGTATTGCAGCTCAATCTGCCGGTGGTGGGCAGCGTCCATGGCGTCGGCGGGCGTGGTGGGCGGGCTGTGTCGTTGGGAGGAAGCGTCAATAAACGCGGTCGCGTGTTTTCAATTTGCCCGATACGGGCGTTCGGTACTCCGTATGGTATTGTTGGTCTGTGCGCGCTACGCCAGATGGTGGGGTAGCTCTTGCAGAAGAGTGGGGTCTGGGAGTAAAATTACAAGGCTGAGCAGAAGGCTCTGTCTTTGTCTCGCCAAACAATCGTAGCCATGTGTAAGATACGTTCTGTATGCCAGCCTCTCTCAGTCGGGGCTTGACTTTCAGCACTTTCAGTGTCGTCGACTGAGCCGTACCTACCTTTGCGGTCTATGGCCGCTTAACTGTCAAAGGTCTGCTTCGTTTTGATTTGTATCAGGTCTGGATGTTCAAAAGTACTCCGTGATTTGCAAATTGAATAGTCCAACGCATATCTAGAAAACCAGACATGCTGGGTCAGAATTCCTTTCTGTTATTTCGTGTTTCGTCCCCCAGCCTGGTCTAGTGTATGCTCATTCTCAGGCCTTGATACTTTGCTCTGTGTTTTCCGTATACTCCTCCGTTTGTTTGTGACAAGGCCCAGAACCATTCGCAAGTATGAGATTCCAAAACTGCATAGGCATTCATTCTCGGCTATCCAGTTCGCCGCGTCGCCATAGGCCAAGTCATAATCTTTTACTTGGTAGCTAGTACGTATATAGAACTCGATTGTTATTCACCTCTGTCATTTGCGCGGTTTGGGTGGTCTGTTATTTCGTACATTGGGCGGTAAGCACCTTCTTTTTTAAGAACCCCTTTTTGTAGGAGCTTTAAGCTTTGAGAATACGATGGTCCAAGTACGTCGACTCCGTCAAGTCACGCCACGGTAAAGCGTCTGCCGACACCCAAAAGTTGTCCCTGGCAGTATTAGCAATCTCGTGATGGGGGATACATTCCTGCTGAAATGTGCATGATAGAGACGCTGACCTGTGATGGCCTCAAAGTCTCTGATCATGAATGTGCGGACGATGTAGTTTTAGCCTCGTGCATTTATGCCACGCACGAAGCCTGTCCACGTCCCCCGGCGTTCTTAATGAGGGCCGCGATGTGCACTCTCGCCACAACCAGCGAGATTGCTCCAGGGACGCCGCGTTCTTACCCGCGAGTGGGATGGTGGCAAGCCCGACCCTCCGAGGCTCGCGGGTGAGCGACAATGAGCTTCGACTTGACATTGTTTGGCCTTGGTGGCACCTACGACCCAACACGCCCAGGAAAATGGCACGGTCACGAGGTTATTACCTTGGGTTTATAGCCACAGTAGATTTAACAGTGAACTCGAGATTTGAGGCCCGCACTCAAATTCCGGGTCTGGCCGTCGGCCCCCTTCCCTCATATTGACCAGAACTTTTGCTTCTGCCGACGTATTAGTTTGGACAGTCGTCCCGGGCTTCCCGCCAGAGGACCGACGACGCGAGTATCAGATGGTGTGAGATCGCTGCAAAGTTGGGTGCTTGCGGTTTCCCCTGAAACTTGGTGGCATCACAAACCCATGCTACTCACAAGGCACAAAACAAAGACAAAGAGAGCAAAGGCGCATAATGCGTCTAAATAGTGCGTGTTCTATGGGGCATTGTAGACTCTTGGAGGAGCTCGGAGGTATGAAACAAGCCACTAAAACAAGAAACGAAAAGAAAGCAAAAACCCTTTTGAACCTCTGGTGTTCAAAGCCATCCATCCGGATGTAATACGAAATGTGATGTACTGGAAGAACGCCGCGCGCACCGTGACTGGCCCGGGGCTGTACGCCGAAACATAGAAATGAAAATTTACAACAAAAGCAGAACCACATTTGCCCATGGATGCCCATCGCCTCCCCCCCTTCCCCCCTCTCCCCGAAAATGCAGGAGGTGCGCTGTGTGGTGTTGGGCCACACATACAAGGCAGGCGGATTACAGTTCCTCTAGACTAGGAGAGCAAATCCACTCATATGAAAGATGTTTGGTTGCCAAAGTAGAAATGTCTAAATGTGCAATCAGGTGACGGTGACGGGTCTTGAGCCAAGTGGCCGGAGCTGAGAATGAGAAGGTCTGAATAGATAAAATGACTCCGATCTAGTCGGTGGAACTAGAAGAAAAAAGAAGAAGGAAAATAAAACCGGGAGTGTACATGTGCGAGAACGTGCTTGGAACAAAGGATGTGGACATTGGTAGCGTGGTCATCGTGGGAGAGGAACGAACAAGAAGTCGAAGCCAGGCCGGAACTGGCCTTACTTTGGAAACATGTTCTGCGCCTCTTCGTCGGTCAGGAAAATCTCGTGCACAGGCTCCCGTCGGTTCTCGAGTGGTGTATAGTCGCAGTCGATATAAGAGGGCACAAATATTTCTGCAAGAGAGGACATGTCAGCATGAGAACGGCAGGCGCAGATATGCCCAGGTCAACATACCAGGATTCCAAGTGAAACCTTGGCTTGAAGTCAAGAATGAGATCTAAGGGGTCGACCAATGTTAAACACCATGCAGATAGCGGACTACCGGAGACAACAGAAACTCGGCACCGCAGCGGGCGCAAACTTACGAGTCGCGGCGGACCGTCCGGGTCGCCGATGTTGATCACGTGGGCCTCCTCGTGAGAAATCGAAGAGCCTGGGACACAGTGTCAGTGCTCTGCTTCCATGCCGAACCGTCCCAAAGCTCGCGTGGCAAGACGGCGGAGAAAGGCAAATCCATGGACAAGGACAGGACGAGACACTGGAGTAGAGAGCAGCAGGAATGTGCAGCACGGCCCGAGGCCCGACCAAGCATGCAGGTTGCGCACGAAACAAGAGGGGGGCACAAGACAAATGAGGGCACGGAATGAAAGGAGGACACACAGGACGAAATGAAAACACAAAATGAAAGGAGGACACAATACGCAAAAGACTAAAACGTACTCAGCAAGCTTGGCCGACGCTGATGATGTGACTTGTAGTGCGAGCGGGCCGGCTGGGACGCCGAAGAGGGGCTGCCGCAGGACGAGGGCGACGAGAAGCGAGACGACGAGGACTCTGGAGACGACATCAGAGGCGCTGAGATGGAAGAGGCAGCAGAGGAAGCCATGGCGGCATTGGCAGCACGGTGATAGCGGCGGTGGTGGGGGTTTTCGTGGCCGGCGGCCGGAGGCGGCGGAGTCGGAATGGCAATCGAAGACGACATGGTCAGAGCCTGCTGCTGCTGCTGCAAAAAGAGAATCCTGTCTAGTCTAGATAGACGAGAGTCGTGGCCGAGGCGCAAGATGGAGAAAAAGTGCTAATGTATCTGTTCGGTTTGTGTGGTTCGGTCCAGAGACGGGACGAGGAGGCGAAGACGGAGCAGGTCTGCCGATAAGGAAAAGGACAGGAGGCCGGACAGCGACCCGAACGTTAAATAAGGGTGGATGAGTCGTGGGTGGTTGGGCAGCGAAAAGCAGCGAGCAGGCAGCAAGAGGAGAGAGAACAGCAAAACGACTCAAGTCAAGTTGGGCAAGTTCAGCAAAGACGACAGCGAAGGCGGCAGCGGCAGCATGTGAAGCGAAGCGCAGGCAACGACCAGCTCCACCAGGGCCACACCACACTAGGACAACACAGATAGCAAAGGCGGGGAGGGGGGAGAGACAACGACAGTCGTGAGGCAGTACGGAGTAAACGTCAAACAGCAGAGCGAGGAGAGATGCTCGTCTTTAATTTTCCCGGGTCTGATGTGACAAAGACAAAAAGGACATCTGACTGTTCGGAGAAGGCAGGAGCAGAGGAGTCAAAGGGTCTCCGCTAGGCCTGGGCTGGCGGGCGGGCTGGCTGGCATTGGTGTGATTTTGCCCCCCCTTCTGCGCTCGCTCGCTCGCGCACTTATCTGGGCCGACCCCACACTATGCAGGTGGAGCACTCTCTCCGTGCTTGGTAGCCAAGTGGGCCCCGCCGTGAAGTCATGATAATAGCCAATATTAAGGTCACGTGACGCTCTGGCAGCACCTCATCGTCTTCCAAGCTATGCGTGATTTGTCGGCAGGCCGTTTCACCCGCGATTTCGGCAGTATGTAGGTACTCCGTAGTTCAGCCCCAACGCCTTTTTGGGTCTTGGTTTCGCTAAATGCTACGCTACGGAGTATCCAGGGTAGACGACATGCCGGTTTCGCCCAGCCAAGATGTAAGATACGACCCGAAAGCACGCGCCGGAACAGGGGATTTTTCCTGTTTTCACACCTCCACTTGACTCGGAACATTATTACTCTTCTTTCCTATGCCGTCGTCCGTGATGTGGTCGTCTGTGATTGTGGGAAATGTAAAGGCTGGAGAACTAGACCGTGCTAGCTGTTTGTGGTTTAGCCAAGGCTTGCTGGATGTATCTTGCGCCAAAGCTAAGACGGGAAGAAGATAAGCATGCAATGCGTGCCTCGGCGTACCGCCGCAATACGACAATCATGTCGCAAGACAAGCACGCATAGTACGACCGCATCTTTGGGAACTTGTCTGCTTTAGGGCTTTCAGCTTTGGTGATGCATACTTTTGAAGGCCATGTACCCGAGAAACCGTGAAAATGCTTGTCAAGATGCCTGGGCGTCAGCCGACGTTCATCCTCTGATGATAGCCTTGTCTGAGCTTGAGTTACAAGGCCACCGACAGCTTTTGTGATTCTCTGGGAGAAGGAAGAGGCCAAAAACACAGTCCAAACAACACTTTGGGCACATTGCCATGTAAGATACATCTGCGCATAGCTAGAAAATAATGGCCGCTTTTGAAGATAGCAAGATCACGTGATAGAAAGTGTGGCGTGGATCTGTGGCTGGTGCTCCGCCCGCTTTTAGCGTTCAGGCTGACAGTGGCCGCGTCTTTGCTACGGCGGCGTTGATGTGTACAGGCGTGCTACCTTGTTCTCATCCACACAACCCGATATTCAGCCACGGCGACGGCAGTTTACTGCCCAGGATAGCTTGCCCGTATCACACACAAGGAAGAGCTTATTATTTCACGTTCCCTTCTTTGTCTTTGGGATAAAGCTTAGCTCAGAGCAAAGCTCCATTCTCACGCCCGTCTGCTCGTCGAAGCAGTTTCTTCTCTTGACCTCGTTGTTCTCCCCCCTCTCCGACTATCTCCTCTTCGCCATCCCGGCTTCTCTCTCACACCATGGGCGACGTTATGGTCGAGACGGCAGGCGGAAACCATGCGGCGCACCTCAAGAAGCCGGCGTCACTGCCCATACCAAGCGTAGGCAACTTTGAAGGCGCCGGCAGCGATGCCAACGACGAATATGCGGTGCTCAAGAAGCTGCAGCGGCAACTGGAATACATACAGCTACAGGAGGAGTACATCAAGGACGAGCAGAGGTACGGTGTTCATCTCGAGTCACTGCCGTCAGCACTATGCTGATGGTGCCCCCCCCCCCGGTGCCCCCCCCCTCCCCAAATATCCCTGATGCTGATCAAGGGTTTCTTTTCCCATTAGGAGCCTTAAGCGCGAGCTCGTCCGCGCACAGGAGGAGATCAAGCGCATCCAGAGCGTCCCGCTTGTGATTGGACAGTTCATGGAGGCTATCGACCAGAACACGGGCATTGTGCAGTCGTCGACGGGTTCCAACTACGTGGTGCGCATCCTGTCGACGCTGGACCGGGAGCTGCTGAAGCCGTCGTCGTCGGTGGCGCTGCACCGGCACTCGAACGCGCTGGTGGACATTTTGCCGCCAGAGGCCGACTCGTCGATTGCGATGCTGGGCGCGGACGAGAAGCCAGACGTGACGTATGCGGACGTGGGCGGGCTGGACATGCAGAAGCAGGAGATCCGCGAGGCGGTGGAGCTGCCGCTGACGCATTTTGACCTGTACAAGCAGATTGGCATCGACCCGCCGCGCGGCGTGCTCCTGTACGGGCCGCCGGGCACGGGAAAGACGATGCTGGTCAAGGCGGTGGCCAACTCGACCACGGCCAACTTTATCCGCGTCGTCGGCTCCGAGTTTGTGCAAAAGTACCTGGGCGAGGGCCCGCGCATGGTGCGCGACGTCTTCCGCATGGCGCGCGAGAACGCGCCCGCCATCATCTTCATTGACGAGATCGACGCCATTGCCACCAAGCGCTTCGACGCCCAGACCGGCGCCGACCGCGAGGTCCAGCGCATCCTGCTCGAGCTGCTCAACCAGATGGACGGCTTCGACCAGACCGCCAACGTCAAGGTCATCATGGCCACCAACCGCGCCGACACCCTGGACCCCGCCCTGCTGCGTCCCGGCCGTCTCGACCGCAAGATTGAGTTCCCCAACCTGCGCGACCGCCGCGAGCGCCGCCTCATCTTCTCCACCATTGCCTCCAAGATGAGCCTCGCCCCCGAGGTCGACCTGGACAGCCTCATTGTCCGCAACGACCCGCTGTCCGGCGCCGTCATTGCCGCCATCATGCAGGAGGCCGGCCTCCGCGCCGTGCGCAAGAACCGCTACAACATTATCCAGGCCGACCTCGAGGATGCCTACTCGAGCCAGGTCAAGACCTCAACCGACGAGAACAAGTTTGACTTTTACAAATAAAACAGAAAAAAAAACATCAAAAACCAGAAAAAAAAGGAGGGCGGGGGGGGGGGGGGGGACATTGCCCAAGAGAAGCGAGAGGGCTGTCGGGGGGGGGGGAGGCGGAGTCGGCGGTTGGCATTGACAAGCGTGTACAACAGAGAAATCGTGCTTTTGATTGCGCCAATACATCTCGAAGGAGTCTATCCTCTTTACGACAGCTTGTCTTCATGTTTGGGTGGTTCTTTTGAGGTTTCCCTCGGGGTAGGCCATGAGCATTGATCTAGTCACCTCCTTTTTTTTTGCTTTTGTGTGACCGTATATATTGTATCCATGCTCCAAGCACACACTCTCCCAAATGTGACTATTCTATGCCCCCTTTGCCTATTCCAATCCATACAAATGACCCTATCTATCCTCCCATAGTTGCATATCCTAGCCTCCAAGGCGGCTGCCTTTTGAGAGCCGTGCCTTTTGGAAGCCGTCCCTAACTAGTCTAAATTCTAGCATCCAAGTGCTCCAGTCCAGCCCAGTGAATCACAATAGCCCAATGCCAACATATCCGGCTCGCCCTCAAAAACAGACGCAACGCCGTTCCCCTCTCCCCCCGCGCGCCTCGTCTCTAGGTTCAATTCGTAATCATATGCGCCATTTTCCGAGCCTTGCTCTTTAAACATTTCTTTCGCAGTAGATGGGGCGTGACGTTGTTCCTTGACCAGCAAAGCAAAAACAGAGTAAAAGGGGGGAGGGGGGGGAAATCATTAAAAAACATGATAGCAATCGCTCCCGGCTTGGCCCGCCGTTTCAGGGACGAAAGTAAAGATAAACGGGGTCATGCCTTTAGACGTTCTGCAGGACGCCAAGCTCAAGAAGAATGCGAACAAAGCGAGCATGAAGCTCAATAAAAAAGTCGGGCATGCCCAGGATTTCAGGCAGGCCACGGGCACGCAGGGACGCCATTGGGGAGCTGCCCAAGCCACCAAAGCCAGCAAAACCAGGGCCCATGCGCCGCGACAGGCCATTCCCAGCAGCGGCGAGGAAACTACTGCCGCCGTCGGCTGGGCCGTCGTTTGCAACCGACGATGGCTGCGTTGGCGGAGGCGACACCTGGAGCTGCGAGGAGGCACCGAAGCTAAAGGCGGCCGGGTTGACACTGTTAGACGGGCTTCCCGTGCCGGATGGCGAAGAGGCGGAGGCGGACTCGGACAGCAAAGCCACACGCTCCGCTTCAGCATCCGCAAGCTGTTGAATCCACGTGGCCAAGTCATTGAAAGCGGCCGATATGAAGCCAAAGGCCTTCATGGCCAGACGTTCGCGGTGGGTGCTCAGCGCAATCAGAGCATACACGCGCTTGTGGCCACGGGCATGGACGTCGGCAACACGGAAGACATGCGCAGTCGTATAGCCCGCCGAGGGGTCGCCAAAGAACAGCGGGCCCCCGTTGGCCGCAGCGGCAGCGGAAGCGGCGGCGGACGCAGCGGCAGCGGCGGCAGAATATGGAGAGCCGAAATAGGAGGCCGGATACGGGTTGTTGGCAAAGGACGCGTGCAGCGGCGGCACGAAAGCAGAGCCTGGGCCGTCTGAGAAACCGCCATTGACAGCAAGATTTGCGGCCGGAGAACGGGGGAGCGTTTCGAGGGTGAGCGTGCGCAGGCACGAGGCGCGAATGATGCAGTACGCGTTGGCCGCCGCGGGTTCGTGGGTGGAGGTGTAGTCGAGGTAATGGGTGTGGCTGTTTATGAGGCGCGAGGCAGAGGACGACGTGCTTGACCGAGAGGTGGCGGCGGAAGCCATGGTGTTTGTTCGGTGGTGGTGGTGGTGGTGGTTGTTGCGGCTATAGAAGCGCGCCGGCGTCTTGTCCTCTCCTTCGGTATCCGACGAGGAAGACGAGGACGAAACGGGGGAGGCGGAGGTGGGCAAGAGGCGCGGCGACGCGTCGGCAAGCACGCCGTCGAAAACCCGAGCACAAGGCACCCGGGTGCGCAGAGTGGGATTGCGGGCGTCGGGGTCAGCAGCTGCGGCGCTGCCGGCAGCTTTGCCGTTGGCGGTCTTGAGTTGCCGTGGCGGCAGTGTCATGGCACAGTTGTCGCAAGGAATGGCGCGTTTGGTGACTGAGTCGTCATACGTCTTCCGGAAGTGGCTGCCGGCGTCGGCGCGAGGCTGAGACGTCGGCGAAGGCGCGGGACGTCGCAACGAGTCATTTTGTCCCCGGGAGGGCGTAGATGCGCCGTGGGGACCGCTGTCTCTCCTTTTTGGCTGGTGGGAACTGGTGGCGGTAGCGGTTGCGGCGGCGGCGGCGGCGGCGGCGGCGTCCTTGGACAGGCCAGACGGGCCGGTGCTGGTGCTGTTGAGCTCTTCGCGGGCGTCGCGAGAAGGTGGCGTAAGGCTAGCCTTGCGCTGAGCTTCGGCAACGGCGGTTGTTGTGGTCGCAGCGGTAGAAGGTGAAGATGGGCGGTGGGAGGAGGGAGAAGCAGCGGCGGTGGCCGAGGCGGCAGACACGGGGGCCAGCCGCTCGGGCACCTCGTAGTCACCGCAGGCGTTGCATTTGACGGGCAAGCCTTCGGTGACCATCAAGGGCGTCGGGCCGTGGACCTCGCAAAAATGGGCAAGACATAACTGGAGGTGAGGGATTAGCAACATGGCGGCAACATGAAGAAATGTGATTTGGTGTTTTCATGGGATAGAAGGGCAGGCATGAGAGGCAGTAAAAGTAAAGCGGCTGGCTGGGCATGGCATAAGTTGAGTTGGGTTTTGGAGGGGTGTAAGTGTAAGATTATATTATAACAGCCAGCAAACAGAGCAGATGCACGGGACAGCCAACATGATGGCCAACAGACAGTCAACAGGACGGCCTAGAGACAAACGGAGCGAGCCGAGCAATTAGGCAGGCAGGCAGGCAGGCAGGCAGGCAGGCAGGCAGGCATAACCGTGTGCTCTGCGCGCCACAGAGGAGGACGAGTGTGTTGCCGTTTGGGTATAGTGATCAGCGCGAAGCTGATTCTCTCATTCTGGTGTAACGGGGAAGGGGAGGGGGGGGGGGGGGGGTGGACAGACTGAGCCGCGAAGGGAGGAGGGGTGGAGCCGTCCCAGAGCTGCTCGCTGGTAATAGCCATGTCGCTGATGGGCTGCGGGAGAGTGTGGAACGTGGGGGTTGCACCCGGCGTAACCAGATGTCGGAGCGCACGGTTCAGCACTTGCTGTAGCGGATGGGGGGGGGGGGGGGGTGCCGCCGCGCCGTTACTTTCAAGATTTGGCCTGCTGTTCCGAGGAGATGCCAGATTGTCGGGGGTGTGTAAGGTGGGGGTCAAGCAAGAAAGCGAGCAGAGACGATATGCTGGCCGACGTTGCGCGCGCGAAGACGCTTGTATATTTCTGTATTCGGCTAGGATGCAGCTGTCCGAGCGAAGCGAAGAAGAGGCGAGCTGGCGCAGAGGACAGAGAGAAATCGGCGAGGTCCGAGACGTGGCGGCGCTGGCACGCTCTGATAGAGTGACGTGACAGCGAAGCGCGCGCGCGCGCACGAGAGAGATAACGAGGAGGGGGGAAGGGGGGGTAGGGGGGGGGGGGAAGACCCGAGAAGGAAGGCAGTGTATCGACTGGCCGAGCTTCCGGCCGTGAAGCACAAGTAGCGTTGCATATTGGGCTGGCTCCGCTGGCTGTGATGAGCTGGCCAAAGCAGTGGAGAGAGGGGGGGGCGTGAGCGTGGCCGAGAGATGGGCCTCAAGACACGGCACAGAAGAGAGGTCAAGACACGGCACAGAAGAGAGGCAGAGAATAAAGCAGTAGATGGAAAGAGAACAGGAGAGAGAGAGCGAGTGCGGTTTCGGCGAGGCGGCAAGGAGTTGCACAAAAAGCGATGCGGCCAAGGCTGCAGGTGGTGGTGGGGGGGCGGCTGAAAAGAGCATGGGCAAGCAACAGGATGCATCATCACACGACAGGTGGCCGCCGAGACAAGCAACGCGAGACGAAAAAGCAGCGGGAGAGAGAGAGCGGGAGAGGAGATGAAAAGACAAAAAACACCACCGCGTGCAACCGTGCGACTTACTATGGACACCATGATGGCCTTGAGCCGGCGTACTCGTCAGCTGCAGTGGCCCGCCAGGAAGCGACGGACGTCTGCGGTTCTGAGCTGGGCGCGCAGGAGAGGGATGTAGTTGGGTCGCAATGGGAGACGGACAAAGACGATGGCGAGAGGCACGCGAGCCGCCTTTTTCAATGATCGGATGGCGGCGATGCTTTGCCACGGTTGCACAGGACAGGCTGCACAGACAGAGGCGCGTCCCAGCAAGGACGAAGGGAAGGAGCTACTCCGTACTCCTCACACGCGCCGGAGGGAAGGAGCGCCGTCGGGAGAGGGGAGAGAGGGGGGGGGGGGGGGCGGCTGGTAATTTTTGACATGCGGAGGTGATAGTCGCCGGGGGAAGGAGCGAATGAGAGAACAGCCAAGCCGGCTTACAGGGCCGGCCAAAACAGACGCTGCAAAAGCAGAAGAGGAGACGTCATGAAGGGACAAACGGAAAAAGTTGAAAGAAAAAGAAAAAGCAGGAATCGCAGGAGCAAGAGTGACACCTTGCAAGGTATCAGGAAATAAGAGTGTCGGGATGAGCAGATGTCAGTGGCTTCTCAGCTCGTCTTATTAGTCTTGTTCGATTTGGCGGGGCTAGTTCTTCCGGCGTTAATAACATGCGCACGCTTATAGGACGCCTGACTTTTTTTCTACGTTAGCCTTTTCACAGGGCTTTACAGCGGAAAGAAAAAGGTAAACGTCCCCGGCATGGGGACAGCTGAGCCGAGCGCGCCCGGCCTGTGAAGCAGCAACGCCCGCACTGGCCAGCGTCCCATGCATGGTCTGGCCAGGGGTCGGGGGGGGGAAGAGCGTCTTTCTTTTTTGGATGGGCAATAGCCACCCATGCGGTCAAGGGGGCCGGTTATTAGCGTTCGGTACAGGTACTCGTACGCACAAGATACTCGTACATTGCAGCAGGAGAAACATGCGGGCATCCCCGATTGCGGTCTACGTACGGTGAAAAAGTACGGAGCACGGAGTAACCTGCCCATGACACCTCCGTAAAGTACGTACTCCGTACTTGTATCAGCTAGTTGAAGCCAACCCACTAAGCCCACCGGGGGGGAGCCACAGCAAAACAACGTATCAGGGGGGGCTTCTGGATGGCTCCACATCCTGATGGCTATCCAAAGCCAGTGACCCGTCGGTCGGGAACCCAGCACGTGTAATTTAGCCGGGGGGAGTGGTGGGAAGGGAAAAGAAGGGGGCCGGTCCAAGCGCCCACGGGCTTTTTCCCCCGAGGGAACGAGGTCCCATGGGACGGCAAAGGGGTACGTAATAAATAGAGTAAGCTACATCGATACGCGGTATCTTGCCAGAGTATCTGGGCGCCAGGGATGAGAGCGATACCGAAACCCGAATTTAGATGCGACGGACGGGATGGCGTTGCCGCCGCCGCCCGGCTTGGAGCCAAGGCCAGTTTTGGCTTTTGCGACAAACGAGTACGGAGTACTCCGTACATAGTATCTAGCCATATGTTCCTAGCGCAGATCAGCAGGCCAGCGCCGCCAGAAGCTACACACTTGGCGAGAGCAGCGGTATGCATCTTGCAAAGCCAAATGATGCCAGAGGCACGACAGCGGAAGGAGGTAGCCCGGCGTGACTGGGTGCTCCTTCCGAACAGTCCGGCCGTACAGAAAGCGAGAGGAAAGAAGTACGCCGCATAAACGAGTGGCTCAGGTACGAGTACGATTTGTACACGCAACGCTGACCGTCTGTTTTAGCTTTTCTGTACTCTGGATTGTCGCGCCTCTGATAGGCTGTGCTGTCTCAGATCAGGAGCCAGGCGATCACTCGGAACAGGCTCCAATACGGCGGGAGAAGGAGAAAAAAAAACACACATCCAAAAAGCGTGCCGTAATGATTACGTCTCCAAACTCCAGCGTTCCACACTGCCCCGTTTATAGTAGCCTTTTGCTTTTTCTTTTTTCTTTTTGCTTTTGCTTTTTGATTTTCTTGTGTGTACAAACAGAAATATTCTTCATGGTTTGCCTGGTTTTTTAATTCTCCGTACAGCGACGGCCGTATTCGTAACGCTACCGCGCCGTTTGACGTCTTCTCCCGCCTTCGAGACTTTTTCGAACCCCGTTTCGAAGCTCCTAAAACGGGGCCCAGCAGGCTTCCATCCAGGCGGCCCCACCCTGAAACGAGATCCCTGGCGGCCATGTGGTTTGTCGGCTCGCGAGTACGAGGAGGCGGTCGCTCAGGATAAGTCTATATATATAATATGCATTGTGCAGGCACACTCTATTCTGGCGTACATGCCGCTTGCAGCATGCAGTGTAACGACACTTGTGGCCGCGATGAGACCAGACACCCAGCATCCCAGCGTGCCTGCGCACCTGCTTCTCTCTCAAAGAGCTGATGTGAGACGGGGCGGGAGGTGGACCGGCTCGTGCTCTGTAAAAAAAAAAAAAAAAAAAAAAAAAAAGAGGTACGTACTACTCGTACTCTGTCGGCGGCGGTGCTGCCTGGATGTGGAAAAAGGGTGCGCAGTGTGACCTTGCTGCTCCGTCTGGCAAATTACGGAGTACTTGCGCATGTGAGCTGCAAGCCACCACGCTGGCAGCCAGCCGATCTCCATTTCCTCGGCTTCCAGAAGAATGCGGATAGCGGTGTGAGTGCGTGGATCAGGTGTCCTGGGCGCATGGTCGGTGGAGCGCAACCGGTGAGCGTGGCGCTGTGTTTGCGCGGTTGCTGTGGTTGCTGTGGCTACTGTGGTTGCTGCTGTGGTTGTGGTTGTTGTGGTTGATGTGGTTGTGGTTGTTGTGGTTGTGATTGTTTGCCTGATAACTGGGTCTATTACTTACGAACAAGTGGTATCAAAGACAAGAAACCCGAGTATAATACACGGATCGAGACCACGAGACTGCGAAAACCACCATTTCCAGCCCGTGTTCCGATCACAACAACTTTACAGGTTTGTGAATATCGACCCCCCTTCCCCTCCCTCCACGCGTCAAGGGTCCACCTCTTGGCGCTTGGCTGCTCGTTCTGTGGCACTGTCGCTGTCGTTGTTGCTCTTGTCGTCGTCGTTGTGGTCACCTGGCCGGTTGAGGCGGGCGACCCTGTTGCCCTCGTCTCTGTGACCGGCAGTGGCGGCGGCGCCCCCCCCCTCGTACTTGTCCTGCCACAGCTTCCGCATGACCTTGTAGATGAAGAGATACTGGGCCTTGGCCTGCACCATGGTGCATCTCTGCTCGCGCAGCTGGTTGACGGTGGAAAAGATGAGGTCTTCGTCCTCGGGCGGCGTCGGCGAGGTTGCAGTCTCCGACGACCGGGTGGGCGACCAGTCCATCCACGGCGGTTCGCTCGGGGGCATGGTTCGGGACGTTGCCGACATGACAGGCACATCGTCGTCGTCCGCCGAGTCTGGCGTAAAGGGCCGCGCCGATGCTGCCGATGCTGCCGGTGCCGCCGATGCCGCCGGTGCCGCCGGTGCCGCCGGTGCCGCCGGTGCCGCCGGTGCAGGCAGTGCAGCATCGCGATTGCGGGGGCGGCCGCGCCGCGGGTCATCGTCTGCGCTCGGTTGGTCGCCGTTCGTTGCCAGGACGCCGGCGTCCAGTTCGCGGAGGAGGTGCTCGAGGGCGATAAAGGTGCCGGAGCGGCCGACGCCGGCGCTGCAGTGGACAATGCGCGGGTTGTCGACGTCGGCGTTCCGCTCGGCCGACAGGCGCATCAGCGCGAAGAAGCTGTCCAGGTCCTGCAGGGCGGGCACGCCAAAGTCGGGCCACTTTTTGTAGAGGAAGTGGTAGACAATGCGCTCGTCCTCGGCGCGGCTGTCGTTGTGCGCGGCCGGGGCGGCCGGAGCGGCCGGGGCGGCCACGGCGGCCACGGCGGCCTGCGCCGGCCGTGCAGCGTCTTCGCCGACGGGGCCGCTGTCGGTTTCTTCTCCTTCTGCCGCCGCCGCTGCTGCTGCTGCCGCCTCCGTCGCCGTTGCCGTCGCCGATGCCGCCGCCACCGATGCTGCCGTCGTCGATGCCGCCGCCACCGATGCTGCCGCCACCGCCGCCGCCGCCGCCGCCTCCGCCTCTGCCTCCGCCGCGGGCTTGCGATGCACGCGCAGCACGAGCTTGCGCTGCTCAATGGCGCCGTCCATAAAGAGGTCGAGGGCTTCGCAGTGCAGGCTGGCAAGGAAGCCGTCGCCAAACTCGTCGCGCTCGTTGATGCGCAGCGGCGGCGCGGCCGGGTGGCGCGGGAAGTAGGGGAAGCACTTTTCCACCTGGCCATCGTGCGTCTCGGTCAGCATGACAATGACGGCGGGCGAGCGCAGCTGCTCGTAGACCATGCGCCACACGTGGTCGACCGAGTTGGCGCGCGGCCCCTGCATGGCAATGTAGCGGTCGGGCGGGCGGGCGGCGTGGGGCGGCGCCGTGGTGGTCAGCACAATGGGCGAGGCGTTGATGTAGTCGGTCTGGCCGGGCGGCACCCGGAGGCGCACGCGGTTGCTGTCCCAGGGGTGGATGTCGGCGTAGCGGTTGAGCGTCCTGTTGCGGCCGGCGGCATCGCGTTTCCAGCGGCGGCTGGGCCCGAGGACGGCCTTGATCATGCGCTCGCGCTCCAGCCAGACAAGGTCGTTGAACTTGCTCTGGATGCCTGAGAGAGGGAGAGAGTGTGTGTGTGAGCAAGAGTGAGCGACGCAGAAGAGGCTAAAGACAGGGCTCACGTTTCTCGGACAGCGTCAAGAACGACGGCATCGGCGGCGGGGCACCAACAGCGACCGCAGCGGCAGCACCGCCATCGCCGCTCGTGCCGGGCCCTGCGCCGGCACCGCTGTCTTCTCCCGGCAAGGATAGGGCGGGCACGGTGGGCGCGGGCGACGGATGTGCCGGGGGAGGCAGTGACGACAACGACAACGGCGGCAGCGGCGGCGGCGGCGGCGAGGTGCGCGATCGCTTGGTGGAGGCGCGGAGGAGGTCCCGGAAGGGCGAGTGGGAGGCGGTTCGGAGGTTGGGCCGGTCCGTCGGCGGAGGCGGCGGCGGCGGCGGCGGGAAATGTGCCGAGGTGTCCGGCGACGAGGCCGAGTCGGGAAGCGTGCCGCTCTCGTCTGCCGGATCGCGAGACATGTCCTCGGGCAAGGCAGGGGCCGCCCCGGGCGGTGGCAGCGCCAGATGCGTCGGGGGCGTGGCAGCGGCGGCGGCTTTCTTGGGGTGCCGGAAGCGGTAGAGGCGGTTCATGGGTGGCCGAGCAAGGGGGCGAGGAGCCAGATCTCGTGCACGCGAGCCAGCAGCGGCGTACCAGAAGATGAACGAGGGAGAAGAGAGAAGAGAGAAGAGAGAAGAGAGAAGAGAGAAGCAGAGTAGAAAGAAAAGAGAAGCAGAGTAAAAGAAGAGAGAAAAAGAGAAGCAGAAGAGGAAAAAGAGAAGGGAGAGGAGATCGAAAAAGTCACCCAAAACGAGACGCCCCCGGAGACTGAGCGCGGACCAGGAGCGCCCGGGCCAGCATGCACAGAGAACAGCAAGACGGCAAGCCCACGCGTGGTTGCAGCAGAGGGCCCCTCAGGCAAGGTGCTGGGTGGTCGTGGATGGCATGGCCCTTGACATCGCAAAAGGGACAAAAGAAGCAGTTGCGAGCCAGTCAGTGTCTTGATACGCAGAAGAGCGATGACGCCGCTAAAAGGCCCCATCCCACACAAGGCTTAGCACCTGAGCCCCTTCACCACTGCGCCGGTAGTGCCGCCCTCGGGGGGGGGAAAAAAAAAAGGCTAAAAAAACGCACACGTCATTGTACATATAATCCGTTACATGAGCTTGCCACGAGGCCTCCCAAGCAAGAAAAGGCTGTCAGGACGCGACTCCGGGAACGCGCCGTCCACGAGCACAGGTCTGCAGCGCCCCTGACGAATCAGGAGACGAACCCGAGCGGGCCATGATTACGTGCAGTGGTCTCTGCCCCTGGCGCCGAAAGCTCTCATTGGTCGTTGCAGAGGCAGACAAGGCCAGAAGTCGACTTTACCCGCCGCCGCGTTGTCCGGCGTCGGTCTCGGTCCGGCGTCCGGTCCCGGCGTCCGATCCCGGCACTTTACTCGCCGCCGGCGTTTGCCTCGCCGCCCGGCGTTCCCGCCCGGCGTTCCCGCTCCGGCCGCACCCGCCCCCCCCCCCTCACGCCCCCTCACGTCCCCGAGTAGACGGCCGAGACGAAGCGGCCGCACACCACGCGCTGCTCGGTGCTCACGCGGCGCGTCTTGCGGCGGGCGCCCTCGCCGGCGGCGATCTGCACGGTGGTGCGCGGCGTGATCTCGAGGCGCTCGCGGTCCGGCCCGGCGGCGGCGGCGGCGGCGGCGGCGGCGGCGGCGGGTGTGCTGACGCTGCTGCTGCTCCGCTCCAGCGGCGCGATGCGCACCGGCTCGGCCAGGTTGTTGCGCTTGCCGGTGCCCAGCTGGTAGAACTCGTTGCCGCCCCACCAGAGCACGTCGGCGCCCCAGCTTGTGTTTGTGTTTTTTGTGCCGCTGCCGCTGCTCTTGTGGGCGTCGGCAATGTGCGTGGCGTTGGCGAGCACGGCGCTGGCGTGCGTGGCGCCCACGGCGAGGCGGGCCAGCCGCAGCGGCACGGTCTGGCCGGCGGCCTCGCTGAACTCGTACAGCCCCGACAGCGCCTTGACCCGGACCGGGCCGCCGCTGGTCATGTGCAGCCACTTGCCGGTGCCGAGCGTGCCGTAGAGGCCGGCCCCGCAGGCCCACGTGTCGGCGACGGCCCGGGTGGTGGCCGGCGGCGGCGGCGGCGGGTTCCCTTTTCGCCGCGTCCTTGTCTTTTGCTCGTCCGTCTCGCCGCCGACCTCGACGGTGAAAAAGGTGGTCGCCCCGCCGGCCGCCACGGCGGTGACGCGCGGCTGCCGAGCCGCGTCCTCCTTCTTCTGGCCGGGCTGCTGCTGCTGCTGCTGCTTGGCTGCGGCATCCGCGTACAGCTGCTCCACCGGGATCTGGACGGGCACGTCCGAGGCCGGCAGCGCGGCCGTGGCCGGCAGGCCCAGCTGGCCGGCGGTGTTGTCGCCAAAGGCGTAGGCGCGGCCGTCGCGGGCCAGCACCAGCGAGTGGTGGTCGCCCGTGGCCACCTGGGCGGCGGCGATGCCGCGCAGGCCGGCGATCTCGTGCGGCTGGTCCAGCGGCCCGGGCGGCCGCGAGCTCCAGGCCAGGCCGGGCACGCCCAGCTGGCCGCGCGCCGGAAAGGCCTCGGAGCTGGACACGGCCGAGAAGACCCGGCCGCGCGACGTGAGCAGCAGGCAGTGCTCGAGGCCGCTGCTGACGTCCACCACCCGCTCGCCCCACGCGAGCCCCTGCGGCGTCATGGAGGTCCGGTACGGCGGCGCCGTAGATGACAGAGGTGCCCCCGAACGCCACAGCAGCTTCCGCCACCACGAGGCGGGCGAGGAAGACGAAGACGAGGAGGACGCTGCCGCCGCCGCCGCCGCCGCCGCCTGGTCGGCCCGGGACAAGGGCAGCGAGTAGACGGTGCCGCTCGCCGACAGAGCAATGACGCGGTCCCGCGACAGCACGGCCTTGACCAGGTCCTTTCCGGCCAGCGTCACGGCCGGTGCCGGTGCCGGTGCCGGCGCGCCCTTGGCCGTCTTGGCCGCCTTGGCCGTCTTGGCCGTCTTGGCCGGCCCCCAGAAGCCCAGGCCCCACTGCACCAGGTCGCCGGCTTCCGTCACGGCGACGCCGGCGTCGCGGTCGAGGCACAGGTCGCGCAGGATCTGGCCGTCAAAGGCCGCCAGCCGCCGCGGCGCCTTGACCACGGCATCGGCCAGGTCCGGCGCCACCACCCGCCCGGCATTCGAGCCCCACGCATACACCCCCGGCCGCGCCAGGCTCTGCTGCACCTGCCGGTGCTGCGGGCTGAGCTGCGCCAGATACGCCGCCTCGCCCGCCGCGCCCTCGCCTCGCGCCACCGCCTGCTCAAACTCCAGCTCCGCTTGCGGAATCACCACCCGGCGCTGCTGCTGCCGCTGCTGCTGCCGCTGCTGCGGTGTCTGTGCGCCGGCATACACGTCGTACGCGTAGTAGGCGCCCGCCGACAGCATGCCCGCGGCCGCCAGCCTCATCGCCGCGCCGCCGCCTCGCCGCGGTCTCCCATTTCTGCTGCTTTTGCTGCTGATGCGCCGCGCCGCCGCCGTCGCTACCGCCGGCCGCCGCGCACACCCGGCCACGGCGCGTGTGCCGGCGTGCAAAAGCGTCATGCCCAGATGATCTCTGCCCGCCGATACAGTCAGCCGGTTGCTCGTCTGGTCTGGGCTCGCTTCACTGTCGCTGTTGTTTGAATGCTTTTTTTTTGGTAGCCTTTTTAGCACTACCGAATCAGTACTCCGAATGTATCTTACTGTAATAATACTCGTACAACTACACTTGGTGACAGGTGGCAGCCCCACAATCGGCCGCTAGCAACGCGCTGGCCATTCCTCCACTTCTCTCTCTCTCTGTGTGAGCAGCCACCTTCTCCCACCCTCTCATGACGACCGGCCGGCCTGCGAGCCATGTATGAGGACGCCTGGTACAGCTTTGTGCCGGAGCTGCAGCGCACCCGCAGCACGGCGCCGGCGCCCGGCCACCGCCGACGCGAGTCGCTCTTGCAGCAGCCCAATGTGAGTTTTCTTTACGTCCTGCCTTTCGTCGTCCTGTCTCTGTGTCCCGTCTTGCATTCACGTTTGTCTACATGTTCCGTCCTTGCTTCACGTCTGTCCTGTCTACATGTTCCGTCCTGCCTTTGCGCCTAACGCTTTGCAGGGCCATCCGGTAGCCGAGGCCGTGGAGCCGCTGGAGAACCTGCTGGAGGAAGACGACGACCCCGACGACGACGACGACGACGACGGCGGCAACGGCAACGGCGAAAGCGCCCATGCTCGCGCGGCGCTGCTGCAGCGGTCCCGGTCGTGGCCGGAGCTCCGCGCGGAAGCTCGGCGCCCCGGCCGACGAGACGCGCGGCCGGCGCCGGTCCTCGTGACCGGGGCGGCCGCCGGCGCCAAGGACAAGAGCGGCGGCCGCGCACGGCGTGCCCGCACAACCAAGGCGGCCCGCAAGAAGACGGCGACGCTGGAGGCGCTGACCCTGGACGGCGCCGGGCCGGGCCGGCAAGAGGTGCCGGCGCTGCTGGACGCCTGGGACGCCGAGCTGCTCGAAGCGAGCCAAGAGGAGTTTCTGTGTGTTTCTTTGCTCGTCTCTTCTCTTCTCCCCTTTCTCCCTGTTCTTCTTCTTCCTTCTTTTTCTTTCCTGACAATTTACTTCCTTCTTCAATCAGAACCTACCGCGACCAGCTGGCCATGACGGAGCGGCACCTGGGCGCGCTGATTGCCGACACCAACGGGGCCCTGCAGCTGCTGGCGTCGCTGTCCAGCTCGTTCCGCACCGTCGAGGAGCAGACGACGGCTTTCCAGGCCCAGTGCAACGACCTGCTGTCGGAGCAGCGCCGCCTGCAGGCGCTGGCCGACGAGGTCGGCGCCGACCTGCACTTTTACGCCTACCTCGACAACGTCTCCCGCCGCCTCAACGCGCCCGGCGCCAGCCGTCTGGTCGACGACGAGGCGCTGTCCGAGATCCTCACCGACCTCGACTCCTGCATTGCCTTTATGGCCACACATGTGTGTTTCGTTTTCTCGTTTCTTGTTTCTCATTCTCATTCTCGTTTCTCGTTTCTCGTTTCTCGTTTCTCGTTCTCGTTTCTCGTTTTCTCTTTTTTTTTCTCGTTCTACTACTCTCCCCCCTTGCTGACGCCACAGCCCGCCTACCGAGACGCCGAGTCGTATCTCGCGCGCTACCAGGCCCTGCTCACCAAGGCGCTGCACCTGCTCGAGGTCGGCTTCACGGCGCGGCTGCAGACGATCTCGGCCGAGCTGGCCAAGCAGATCGCGGCCACGCAGTCCGAGTCGGCGCGGCACGCGCTGGCCTACGGCCGCTTCGAGGACCTGCTCATCGACGGCTCCTACGCGCTGGTGCCCAACGTGCAGAGCGTGGCCACGCAGGCCTACGACGCGGCCGGCACGCCGCGCACCGACCGGCAGAGCTTTGCCATTTACGTCAACACGGCCAACAGCCTCTTCCGTGCCTACCTGGCCTGGCGCGACCAGACGCTGCGCGCCGTGACGCTCAAGGAGCTCGAGGCCTTCCGGGCCGAGACCAAGAGCGCCTCGGTCGAGACGGCATCGCGCAGCCTGGTCAAGCAGAGCTTTGAGCGCGCCTACAGCGAGGCGCGCCTGTTTGCCAAGGTCTTTGCCCTCGACCCGCAGTACAGCACCGCCGCCGACTCGGCCTTTGCCGTGCTGCGCGCGCCGCGCGGCGAGCTGGTCCACGCCGCCCATATCGCGCCCCTGGCCACGCACCTGCAGGCTGCACTGGCCGGCGCCAACGACCTGGCCGTGGTGTGCCATGTCCTCGGCTGGATCACGCATGAGTATTTGATCCTGGAGTATGACGACGACGACGATGACGGCGGCGGCGGCAACGACAACAGCAGCAACAACAACAGCAACAACAACAGTAACAACAACAACAACAACAACAACAACAACAATAACAATAACGGCGGCGGCGGCGGCGGCGGCGGCGGCGCAGCCCACCACGACAGAGGGGGGGGCGCCGCCTTTACCGCGTTCAGCCGCCAGATGGCCGCGAGGCTGCTGGCCGAACACCTGTGGGCGTTTGCCGATGGTTTGTTCGAGGCGGAGATCACCAAGAGCATTGCCCGGGCGCCGGTCGTGGCGGAGGCGCTGAAAATCACGCCGGCCGTGGACGCCCAGGCGGCGGCGAATGCGTACCCGCCGGTGCGGCGCGCCCTGGAGCTCCTGGTCATGTTTGACCAGGCGATGCCCAAGGAGCGATGCGTATGTTTTTTCGATTCCCGTGCCATGACACATCCGATGCACCAAACTGACGCGAGCAGCAACGCAACAGCCCCGTGGTGTTTAGGATCGTCAAGGAGTCCATCCTGGCGCTGCAGCGGGCGGAGGCGCGCATCCGGTCGGCGCGCATCGGCACGGACGCGGACCTGTTTATGATCAAGAACCTGCTGATTCTCAAGAACGAGCTGCTCTCGCTGGAGATTGGCGACATCCGCAGCGACGGCGACGGCGGGGCCATGCAGCACTTTGGCCAGATCTGGGACGCGCTGAGCCTGGCCCAGAACCTGGTCGGCTACTTTAGCCACTTTCTGCCCGGGCCGTCGCGCTGGCTGCGCAGCACCGGCGTCGGCATCGGCGGCGGCGGCGGCGGCGGCGGCATCGGCGGCATCGGCGGCGTCAGCGGCAGCGGCGGAGCAGCTGGCGGCAGCGAGCGGCCGTCGACGCCGGCCTCGATCAGCGGCAGCATCAGCATCAGCGGCAGCATCATCGGCGGCACCGACACCACCTCGTTGGCCGGCGGCAGCGGCAGCGGCGGCCACCACCATCACCACCACCACCACCACCACGGCCGGGACCAGGACGCCAGCGAGCAGCTGGACGACGCGCTGCGGCGGTGCATCACCGCCTTCACGCAGCGCTGGGGCAAAGCCATCCACGACGCCACTTCGCGCAAGCTCGGCGGCAAGAACGAGGCCAAGCTGGAGCGCGAGCTGGACGAGCTGCTGCAGACGGCCTTTGGCCACCAGCCCGAGGTCGCCGCCAAGCTGAGAGAGGCCATCCAGATCCAGGCCGAGGCGCAGGACGCAAAGAGCGGCAGCCGCATCCGCCGCGTGTGATGTCTAGTGTAGCAGCAGCGAATGGAGGCTGTAAAAATTCAGCAGCGAATGAGGCTGTAAAAGTTCAGCAGCGAATGGAGGCTGTTGAAAGAGTCCAGCAGCGCATGCCTCGCTCCTTCCGCCGATGACGGCCGTGCGGGGAGCAGCTTTTTGTGGGGCAGCAGCGCTCCTGCCTGCCACTCCGTAGTGTAGTCCAGCCGAACAAGGACGGTACGTTGTGCAAAGCCCTCTTGCCTGCCCAGCCAGCAGATAAGCCCTGTAGTACATACATTGCTTTCGGCGGCCGTGCGATTGCCAGCAGATAAGCCCTGTAGCTTTCAGCGGCCGTGAGAAAAAAAATAGAGCCACGTCCAGACAAGACAAACGCCGGCCTCGGACAGAACAGACGCGCCTCACCATGCCGGCCCAAGACGACGTCATCCCGGATGCGGCCCACGAAGGCAGTGCTCTGCAGACGGCCAAGGACCTGTTTGCCGGCGCTGCGGGCGGCGTGGCGCAGGTCCTGCTCGGTAGGATTTCTCGGCAGCATAGCATCGGCATTGGCAACTTGATGCGACTTTCGCATCTGGACGACCTTTGCACCTTCGCATCCAAACATGACTGACACCCCCAGGCCAGCCCTTTGACATTGTCAAGGTGCGCCTGCAGACCTCGACGGCCTACCCGTCGGCCCTCAGCGCCGCCACGGCCATCTACCGCCAGGAGGGCGCGCTCGCCTTTTACAAGGGCACGCTGACGCCGCTCATCGGCATCGGCGCCTGCGTCTCCGTCCAGTTCGGCGCCTTCCACCAGGCCCGCCGCTGGTTCGAGGCCCGCAACGCCGCCGCCGCCGCCGCCTCCGGCCCCTCCGGCCCCGCCGGCCCCGCCGCGCCCGGCGCCGCGCCGGCCCCGCTCTCCTACGGCCAATACTACGCCGCCGGCGCCTTTGCCGGCGTGGCCAACTCGGTGCTGTCCGGGCCCATTGAGCACGTGCGCATCCGCCTGCAGGCGCAGCCCCACGGCGCCGGCCGCTACTACGCCGGCCCGCTCGACTGCGTGCGCAAGCTGGTGGCCGCCGGCGGCGTCGGCCGCGGCCTCTTCCGCGGCCAGGCCGTCACCGTGTGGCGCGAGGCCCAGGCCTACGGCGTCTGGTTCCTGACCTTTGAGTGGCTCATGAACGCCGACGCCGCCCGCAACCGCGTCGCCCGCGCCGACGTGCCCGCCTACAAGGTCGCCCTCTACGGCGGCCTCGCCGGCGAGGCCCTCTGGCTGGCCTCCTACCCCTTTGACATTGTCAAGAGCCGCATGCAGACCGACGGCCTCGGCCTCGATTCCTTCCAGAAACAGCCCCAGCGCTACGCCTCCATGCGCGACTGCTTCGCCCAGACCTGGCGCGCCGAGGGCTTCCGCGGCTTCTGGCGCGGCATCGGCCCCACCCTGCTGCGTGCCATGCCCGTCAGCGCCGGCACCTTTGCCGTCGTCGAGGCCACCATGCGGGCCATCAACTAGGCCCCGTCGTCCCCGACATTGACAACATGGCCAGTTGACCTTGCCCGCTGTGCCGTTTTGACATTTTTATCTTCTATGTATCTGTGTATGTGTATGTA
Source organism: Graphilbum cf. rectangulosporium (assembly GCA_019925645.1). NCBI lineage: Eukaryota > Fungi > Ascomycota > Sordariomycetes > Ophiostomatales > Ophiostomataceae > Graphilbum > Graphilbum cf. rectangulosporium. The sequence continues at coordinate 326,266 of JADHKI010000005.1, forward strand.
CAGCTGTGGCTCCTTATTCATAGACGAAATGCAAAAACATACCAAAACAAAAGCGAGAAGAATAAAGGGAAAATCAAACAAAAAACACCAACTAAATCAACGCCCCTCTTTATCGTTTTCCTTAGAGGCCATGCACGTCGTAAAAAAAAAGAGAAAAAACTATCCTGGTATCTGTTGCCTTGTAGAGAAGTCTAAAATCGTGAGAAATCAAAGAAAGGACCCGCAACCCAAAAGCAGTAAGAAAACATACGAGAGAAATGAACAGGCGCACAGAGATTGAACAGGCGCACAGAGATTGAACAGGCGCACAGAGATTGAACAGGCGCACAGAGATTGAACAGGCGCACAGAGATTGAACAGGCGCACAGAGATGCGCAGAAAGCAGGCCGAGAATCAGGCGGAGGATCAGATGCAGAATCACAGAAAGGCGCAGAACGGCGCAGAAAAGCAAACATAGACACAAGCTCACGGGCCTGTCTCTCTTTCTTCCTTAATGCATTTCATCTCCGTGCCCGTCGAAGGCGGAATGGGCTGCGAGTAGGCACTGCTGCCTCCGCCGGCCTGGCGGCCGGGACGGCTGTAGCTCTGCGAAAGGGCATAGTCCACCGAATCATGGCTAGCTCCGCTGTTGGTGCTCTTGCTGCTGGCCGTACCCCCGGGAGCCTGCTGCGCCGCTTCCTTGCCGCCCTTGGCAGGGGCCGCCTCGTTCTGGTTCTGGTTCTGGTTCTGCTCCCGCTCCCGCTCCCGCTCCCGCTCCCGCTGCAGCGCCGACGAGTGCACCGGCGATGTCGACTTCTTGCTAAGCCCATCGTTGGTCGTAGTGCCGCCCCCGCGCGACGAGTTGCGCGGCGAGACCCGCCCGACCTGCTTGGCCCACCGCAGCCCGCAGCTGTTGCAGAGGTCGCGCTGCCCACTCGGGCCGCGCCGCCACTCGGGCGTGTTCCTGGTGTGGCAGTTTGCACAGTCACGCGGCACGTTGCCCACGCCCTTGCGCCTCTTCCGCTTCTTGCGGTTCGTCAGCAGCTGGCCCAGCTCCTCTGCCAGGATCCGGTTGGCCTTCTCCACCTGCCGCAGCTCGTACTGCCAGCTCGTGCACCGTGTCGTCTTGAGCTCGTCAAACATGTTGTCTTCTGCCGCCAGGGCCGCGTCCTGTGACCCGAGCGGCACCGCTTCTCCGCTCGTCGAAACGTATCCTCCCGTCTGCGCGTCGGGGTCGGCAAGCTGTCCCAGCGCCCCGGCGCGGCCAATAGGCTCGTATCCTGTCGTAAGCGTCGGCAGCATGTAACCGCTAGACGATCCTCCCTGTCCAGGCACGCCAGACGGCACGCCAGACGGCACGCCAGACGGCACGCCAGACGGCACGCCAGACGGCACGCCAGACGGCACGCCAGACGGCACGCCAGACGGCACGCCAGACGAGGTGCCGTTCGCAGAGGCAAAGACGCCCGCTGAATGAAGCGCCTGGCTGATGCTGTTGCTGCGGGCAGACGACGACTTTATAAGCCTGGTTTGCCCGAGAAGAAACGTCGGTTTCTGGCCCTTTTGTGCGTCACCCGGATACAAAATGGTCGAGGCCTGCAGAACCTGGCCCCGGCGATGCTGCACTTCGTGGCGGCATGTCGCAATGATCCCGCGCCGCGCCTTTTCGAGCGTTCTGTTGAAGCCAGCGCGAGATTCTTTGCGCATCAGGTCCTGCATGCTGCTCCCGACGAGCGAGTCGGGCTGTTGATCCAGCAGGGAGCGCGAATTTGACGAGATATGCAAGATCATGCCCGACGTGGAGAGCTTCGTCCACAGCTCGCTGTCCCCGATGCCGCCGTTGGTGTCCATGTCGCAGCGGTTCAGGGCGAACACGGGACGCTTCCGGCCAACGAGCACGATGCACTTGCGGCCCTTGCCTTGCTCGACCAGCACCGAGCCGTAGCTCTCGAACCAGGTATAGCTGCTCTCCTTGCGGCGGATGCGGAAGACAAAATTGATAGGCTGCCCGGCGTGCGTGTCCCGCATCTCCCGTGTCACCGGTACGATATCCGACGGGTGGCAGATGGACGATAGCGGACAGCCCAGGAGGTCATCGATTTCGTACTCCAACACGGCCTTGCACGACGGAGACACGTACAAGAAGACGCCCTTGAGCGAGAGAACGTGCACCACGTCGTCAACGTTCTCCAGCAGCATCTTGTCCCACGATTGGCGGTACAGATCGGATGCCGCAGAGCCGGCAATGCCCAGCCCCTTGGAAGTGAACTGCTGCAGCAGCGCGGACACGTCATCCATGCTCAGCGACCGGTCTTGGCTGACGCCCCACTGGCCAGCTTTGGGCGGGTCCCATATGTATTGCGGTACGGTGCTGTGCTTGTAGTCGATGCTCATCGCGTTTCTTGTCTGGCCGGAAATGGCATCGGGCGACTCCACGAGGTCAATCTGAAGACCTATAAAGTACTTGTAGCCGTCCTCGTAGTCGTCCCAGGGAATGGGAATAATGGTAAGCAGGTTCAGAAAGGGCTTGCCGCCTTTGCGGTAGTTGATGAGACTCTGCTGCACCTCACGCCCCGCGAGTAGTTTCCTCTTAATGTGTGATACGGCCTTGTTGTCGGTAAACCCTCGGTGCGAGCCAGCCTCGACCTTGCCATCCGGCGCCTGCAGGAAGCGGCAGTTGTGGCCGAGGATCTCATAGCTGCTGTAACCCGTCAAATGCTGAAAATTATCAGACACATAAATGATTGGAAAATCATCGAGAGTAGCGTCGCACACGAGAAACGCGCAGGAGAAGTCAACTGGGCCTATGGATATTTCGGGATTAGGTCGTGATGACACATAGTAAAGAGCGCGGACCATATCAAAACCACTGGACGAGTAGTAGTTTATTTTGGGCTTCACACTGAGAGCAGTCGCAGGCGAGGAGGAAGACGCCGGGCCAGCTTCAGTGGAGCTGGCCATAGAGAAGGCCGCCTTGGGGGCAGCTGCTGGTGTCTCCGAAGATCCAGCAACTGTCGTCACCCTGCCGATTGTGGTTGGCGACGCCGCTGTTGTAGCCGATGATGCCCCCGTCAGCGGTAAGCCGAAGTTGGGGCCAGATGAGCCGTCTGGGCCACCAGATGGACCAGGTTCAGGCACCGACCCTGAAGCCGGCTCTTGTTTCAAGGGTGGATGCATCTGTGGCGGCGGCTGGTGGCCAGCCAAAGCTGACGGGGGAGAGGGCTGAACAGCAGACACAGGGGTATGGCCAGAACTGCCAGAATTGGGAACGCTGGCAGGGTGCGAACTCAGATTGCCCAAGCCGGATATACCGGACCCGGGCGAAACAGAAGGCGCAAAAGACGAGATGGAGGCGGGCATAGCTTGCTGCTGTGCATAAAGAGACCCCGGCATAGCACACAAGGATGTCGAGGTTGTGGCCTGGCTGGGCTGCGAGTGAGGAAGCGCTTGTGAGACAAAAGTGTTTAGGTGTAAGAGGCCCTGGTGTGGCTGCATGGGCTGGTTCTGCAGCATGTCTTGCTGGCTAGCCAACCCCATGTCCATATTCCCCGGATCCGTGGTACCCATCATGTCCAAATTGTTGTTCAAGCCGTGCATTCCCATGTCCAATGCCGCAGAATAGGTTGTGCCCTGCATTGGGTTGTGGGGAGAGAAGAAATTCAGCCCGCCGGGTTGCAGCGATGCTTGTTGAGCGACCGCCAGTTGGTCCATTTGATCAAGGCTCAGGCCAGAAAAGGCCATCATGTTGTTCAGCATGTGTGGGCTTAGCGACGAAAACGGGTTGCCATGCGCCTCAGCAGGCATACTAGCCGACCCAAAAGAGAAACCCTGGAAAGCGTTCTCGGCGCCGCCAGCTCCGTCGTTTCCCCCATTGTTGTTTCCAGAGGCCGTGGGGGCGTCCAATCTGGCGCCAAAGTCGAACATGGACATACCCGGTCTGGCGCCGTATGCAGAGTCTGACAAGCCTGAATAAGACAGTCGCTGGGGTGGCCGCGGAGACTGATGGAAGCTATGACGCCTGCTGATATCACCTTGAGAGGCGCTGCCGGTGTTGTACAAGCCACCAAAAGACGTATCTCCCATGTCCATCGGAGCATTGCTGTTCATTTGGGCAGCCGGGAAACCGGAGGACGCAGCCATGCCGGCCGATGGCCCCATCAGCACGACATTCCCTGGCATAGTCCCTTCCTGCGGGTGTTGTTGCTGCTGCTCTTGCTGCTCATTATCGTCAATGGCCATGGACACCTGACCGTTGAAAAAAGAGCCCATCTTGGCCGCTCGGGACAAGGCTGATGTTCTCGACACGTGTTTGCAATAGGGACCCCCGAAAAGGCGTTGATCTTTTTTTGGTTGGCTTTGTTGTGTCTCGACAAGTGGTTTGCAAAATAAAGGTGAGACGGGTGGAGTTGTCTTTAACCAAAAAGGCAGACGGGAGACAGCAGCAGCATAAAATGTTCCGTGCCTTGGGTTGATCGACCCGACACAAGAGGTGTGGAGTAAGAAAGAAGGGACTGACAAAAAAAAAGCAAGAAAGCACCCGGCCACCACTCTTTGGCAGCCTCGTAACCGCTTCTGGCATGCACTCTCTAAGCAGGCAAGCTAATGTTATTGGGCGTGGCCAGGGTCCGGTAGGCTGCGTGCAAGTATATCCTGATTGAGAGAGCACAAGCGCATGATATGATGTGGACGTAGTAGGTCAAATACCTCCCCCCTAAAAACGGCACCTCGAAGAAAAAAAGAAGCCAGAGCGACAACCCGTGTCGACCATTGCCGTTGCCTTATTTATACGCCGTTCTGCCCACTCGGTGCTCGCCGGCAAAGCCAACCGCAACAAGCCAGCTCGGACGAAAAAGACCAGCAGCGTGTGTGGTGGTAGCTGGAGAAACACTCGTCAGAGGACAACTGAAAAGGACCGGGATCGGCCAAAAGCGGCAACGTCCCACGGTGTCGCCTGCTGATGTCGCATTAGACAACGGGATACCCAAAACGAAAGAGACGGCAGCGTAAGAGACAGAGAGCAGAGCAGCAACACAGCATAAAAGGCAAGCCAGAACTCGGGGTGTCCAGTCCCCCCACCGCATGATAGACAGCAGTAGTAAGGCCACTGCTGCCCCCGGACCAGTCGGGAATAATAAGAACGAAGCAACAAGACGGGGGCAAAAGGGAACAGCCTGCATGTACAGGGGAGCTCAAAAAGGCCACAGACCAGCGAGGCGACGAGGAAAGCGGTGTGCCACGGCCCCGCAGAAAGCTCAAGCTTTTGGGAGGAAAAGCGAGAGAACGAGGACAGAGAGAAAAAGAACAGAACACGTACGAGAGAGACACAAGGGGCACAGGCGAATAATCCTCTTGTGGTTAAGACAGGTAGACACAAGCGAGGTAACAACGGCAGTGACCGCGCGGCCTTTTGGCGTAGAGGCGCCGCAACCTGGCGCCTTGTTTGTGAACTCCAAGAAGGGAGGAGGGGGGAGAGAGGGGAGAGAGGGGAGCAGTCGAGCAGCGGCCGGGAAACCAGTTGCCGAAAAAAAAAATTAAGGCGTCCACAAGCCAGATTTGTTCGCTGCGCGCGCAGAGAGAGAGAGAGAGAGAGCGAGAGAGAGACGACAAGGTTGACGAGGACGGCGCTCACGTCCGACGCAGGTGAGCCGGTTCTGGTAGCAGGAAGCCGAGCACCAGAACACAGGCGGTGGCGTGCATCGCAGAGAGGTCCGAAGAATGGAGGTGCCGCAGTCTGTCTGTCGATATCGAGGCGGCGAGGTGGCAAATTGAGATAGAATATATACTAGAGAGAAAAGGCGGTGATTGGACAGTCGTGCGACGCGAGAGCGGCAAGAGGAGGCAGGAAGGCTCGACGACAAGCCCACGACGGGCTCCAGAAGAGGCAAGAGCGCACAACCTCGCCAGAGAACGGCCTCAGCGTCTGCCAATCAAGGTGGAAAAATGGTTCGAGGGCGCTCGTAGGGTGAGTCGCAACCGTCGTTAACCGTCGTTTTTTGCCGCTGTGCTGTGGTGCTGTGCTGTGCTGTGCTGTGTTGCCGTGAGGCCAGTATGCAACGGAATTGAGACCACGCCGCCGGCCGGCGCAAAGTGGAGTTGAAAAAGTAAGCAAAAGGTCCAAAATGCACAAGCCCAGAAGCCAGGGTCCTCAAAAAGAGGGGTCGTTCGCCACACGCTATTGTCTAAAACCGCCCGCCCTGAACTCGACAAATGGACTCGGGACAACTTTCCGGTGCCTTGTGGGCAAGTGAGTTTGCCCCGCGACTCTTTGCTCTTATTACAAGTGCGGAGGCTGCATCCTCGCGGCCCCAGCTACGCGGCAAGAAGAATCCCTTGAAAAAAAAAAAAAGCACAGGTCAAGTAAGATACACAAATCGCAGAGCTTTATTGACCCCCAAATAACTGTTAAAGAACGTATCGCAAACATGTAACATATCTGCGCAAGAACTAAGAACTAGGATCCCGATCCGAGGCATGCCGCCCTCCTCCAGGGCTGTAACTCCAGGCACATCTCCTTCCTTATTTTCGTTTTTGTCATTGGGCGCACTTCCGGTGGTCCAGCCCCAACAATGCTCTTCTCGTGTCCTTGACCATCACGGTTCGCAGACCATGGCGGCCCCATTCAAATATCCCAACATTGTGACATATCTCGTTCCTCAAAATAGATAGGGGCATCGTGCAAGTTTTTGAAACTACATCGTCATTGCACACACCAGCAGTCTTTTGCTGCCAATAAAAGGTAAACGGGCGCAACCAAGCTCAAGCAAAGTACGCGCTTATGGTCTGCTGCAACTCCGGCGGGAACTGCTGCAGAAGCGGCGCTGCGTTCAGTCCAGACTCGGCCAGCAACAGCTTCGTAGATTCCACGACCCGAGACGCTGTCTGGCCGCGCAGCACGTCCGCACCCAGGCCCTGTGCAATGTATGTAAACACCTTGTCGGCCTGGGACATGACGGCTGTATGACGTCTGGGGTTGGATATGGTTAGCCCGCGCTGCCTCTCCGCGGGGTAGGAGAAAAAAAAAGATAAACTGGCGAGACTTACTGGTCAATCAGCTGTACCAAGTACGCATATGCGTAGGGTGCCGCCTCTTCGTCGTTTACCACTGGCAGCGTGTTGATCCACTGCGCAATGACCGCCTCGACGTTGGGCACGCTGCCAGCGTTAAAGTGCAGAATCTTGGCAATCGCTGCGCACGCGTTCTCGGTCGCGTACACGTTCTCCTCGTTGCGCGCATCGGGGATCATAATGGCCTGGAAGAGGAATGGGATGCAGCCGCCGAGGAACTGCGACCAGGCTTGGCCACCACGATGCGCGGCCACGCCGATTCCATAAGCAGACGCTTGCCGCACCGCCGGCGCCGAATCCTTGCAGCCGTCCAGCAGAGGCTGCGAGATGTAGTTGGCATAATGGATGCTGTTGGCGCCGCAGTACTCCAGCACGTCGTCCATGATGCAGATGCCCCATTGCCGCTGGCTAGGGTCGTTCGCCTTGAGGAAATTATCGTACGCCGATATGAGCCGCTCCCACGGCCGCAAGAAATCCGACCCGTGGTACTTGAAGATCACATGGAAGGCCTTGCTCATATCTGAGAGCAGCGTCTGGTCGTCTTCCAGAGCCATCAAGAGCTCTTCGTCCTCGTCCTCCGCATCCTCCGTCGTCGCGTTCTGCTTTTCCTCCTCGCGTTGCACCACCCGCTCGCGGTAGTCCTCCAGTGTTGAGTGTACCGAGTCGATGAACTTGTTCATGTGATCCAGGGTTAGGCACGCCCGTCCCACCACCTCTACCGACTCGTAGAAGCACTGGTACATCTCGGCCAGCGCGTCAATGGCTGGTTCTGCGCTGAGCACTTCCAGGAGCTTGTCCACCGTGGCATTCCACAGCCGGTTCATGTCGTAGCCGGGGCCGTAGGCCTTTTGGTAGCAGTTCAGCAGCTGCGGGACCAGCCGGGCCGACATGAAGCGCACAGGGTCGTGGAAGAAAAAGGCAAGGCCCGGTAGGGCGATTTCCTTCATGATCTCTTCCACGTAGGGCGCGAAGGCGCCCTCGAGAACCTGTGCATATACTACCAGCAACTCGATTGCCATATTCTTGTCATCCATACTGCTAGTCTTGATGCCAATCATTTTGCCTTTGAGCGGTAGTAATTCCCAACCGTCCTCCTGCTGGAGCTGGTCGGCCTGGTCCTCGTCGTCGAGCAGCTGAATGTCGGCCTTGGCGCTTCCAAGCTCCAAAAGAGGCGGCATGACGGTGGGTAGGAAGGGAATAAAATCAGTGCCCATGACCCTGCACATGCGGCCCCACGAGTGCATCAGGTACTGAGCTTGCGGGTCGTCCGGATCGGTGAGGCCGCCCTGGATGTTAGCCAGCAGCTGCACCAGATCGTTCGCGTCACGGCCAACCCGTTCCTTGCCAACAGCCAAGGCAATCAGCGTGGCACACTCCATTGCCTTGGCACGCAGTAGCCGGTACTCCTTTTCGGATTCGCGCCGCAGCACGTCGACCAGCAGGGGCATCAGGGTATCGTAGTATTTGCTGAAAGCCTGCTCGGCGGCATCCGCAATAGTGGCAATGGTAGACAGAGCCTGCTCTTGCACATAGCGCTTCTCGTTCTGTAGCAGGTTGAACAGGTGGTTGAGGAGGCTGTCCAGGTATGGTTCCAGAACGCTCTTCTCAGCCTCCTCGCAAAAGTTCACGAGCGCGGCAGCAGCGTGTGCTTTCACCCGCGCTTCCGGCGAGTCGAGCACGGGAATAATGGCCGTGAGTACGGTGTCGTAGTACTCCCGTTGCATCGTCGTGGCAAAATCTGTGCTCATCTGGCCAAGAGCATTGCAGCCTGCCCAGCGCACACGCGGATGCGGATCCTTGAGAGCCGGCACCACCAGGTTCAGCACCTGCTGCAGCTCTCCCAGCATCAAATCGCGACAGCCTTCGGATATCGCAGAAATAGCCATGAGCGCAGCATGGCGGTCTCTCCAGGCGGAGGAGTTGATCATACGCGGCAACCAGCTGAAAGTTGGCGCGAGAATGACAGCACCGCCAAGCTTGTTGGCCAGACGGTCCATACACTGCTCACCAGCCACATGGTTGAGATCGCTCTCCTCTTGCTCGAGCTAACGGCGTCAGAGTCAGCCAAGTGTGGTCTTGTGCGCAGATCGAAAAGGAAAGCAAGCAACATACATCGTCGGCAGAAAGCCACTCGGAGGCATCGTCGTCTCCCTCGCCCAAATCTGTCATGAGGCTCAAGCACTGAGTAATCATTTCCTGGGTATAAATCGGGTCTTTCTTGCACATTGAGGGTGCGTAGTCGGCAAAAGTGGCCATAAGTTCGAGAGCATTCTGCCGGCAAAGATCCGTAAGATCCTTGTCCTGGATAACAGAGATGCTAAACTTGACAAGCTCGTTGAAAACAGGACGGAACATTTTCGGCGACATTTCAGCAAGGCCGATGAGGGAAATCAGAGCATTGCTGAGATCATCGGAATCGTGGGATTCGAGGATAGGCGGCAAAATGTTGAGTACCTCGGGCAGGAGGCCAAAAAACTTTGGCTGGCTCTTCTTCTTGAGACCTCGGAAAAAGGAAGCAAAGGCCTCCATTGCGGCAATGCGAACCTGTTACCACGATGTGTCAGACGGGGCTTGTACAGCGATCAAAGGCAGTTCTCTGCACATCCATTCGCCCAATCTCGGTGACGTGGCCTCCACGGGGAAACGTACAGCGACTGCCTCGTCCCTGAAGCCACGGCTGAAAGCTTCGGAAACAGCATCTTCGTGGGGCTTCTCAATGATCGCCGGCGTAGTCGCAAAGACACGGTAGGCAATTTCGCGCATCCCCGCGTCGTGGGCCATGCTAAGCTGGAACAGGATCTGTAGGAGTTCGGCCCAGGGCTGGTCTGGAGAGCACGGCCGACGTGGCAGTTAGTCCATGTGTCGAGCAGCAGACCAAGGGGCTCGTCGAGGGAGGAAGAAAACGGAATAGAATAGAGGGGGAACAAATCATACCGTTTTCTGTGTATTGTCTCGCAATCTCAGCAACGGCGTCACTGATCTTGTTTCTTACTCCACGATCGCTCTCCTTCGCCAGTGCCTCCAACAGTTTCTGCCGGATTGCTTGAGCCTGTTCCGCGGGTAGCGAGAGGAACAGCTCGGCAATCTCGCCCTGGTCGGATTTGCGAGTCTTGGCCGCAATCTTGCGGAAGATCACGGCAGCAAACGAACGCAGCTGCAGGTCAAAAGGTTAGAAGAGAAACCACAGTAAACGGGCGGCTGGTATGTATAAACGGTTGCAACAAAGAAGACCCCCGGCGCAAGGATACACGGCCAATTCCCCGCACATGTAAGCAAGACAAGCAACGGGTAATTCACATACGCCTGTGAGTTCTTGGCCACCAATCTGCTCGGCCAGGCCCATCAACAGAATCTCAGGCCGGGGCATGGTCCAGTTGTTCTGGAGGTGCTCTTCGGCCTGGGAGCGGATGGTGTTGTCTGGCGACTGGAGGGCCTGCAGGAGCTGCGAGAGCTCCGCAGTCACTTCAGGCGGCAGTACAGACATTGTTGCGGTCGGTTTACGGAGCGACAGTGACAGATCGGAAGATGGATGTGAAATAGGTCGCGAGCCTCGAGGCGCGTTCGTCTGGTGGGATAACGTTCAGGCGCGGGCCGTGGTCGCTTTTTGTGGCGGGGTGTGGTGCGAAGAAAGATCCGGCTGGTGGTCGTGAGCCGGCACTGCTTTCTTTACGGGACACGACCCGAAAAGAAGAGAATGGAGGGCGGTTTGCCGTCGTTGGACGTTGAGCGAGTGCGTGGTGGGAAACAAGAGGGCAGAAAAAACACCGCGAGGACAAAAAAACATTGAAAATAATATTGATAAAAAGCAGGGAGGGAAAGAACTAGTGTATGCACAGAGCGGGGCAGCAATAGCGACTTGGCCAAGGAAAAAAAAAATCAGACATGTGGCGCACTAATCCAACCTTCAGGGAGTTTCAGTGACAGTGAGCGTTGGTGGCTTGTTTTATTTTTTGTTTCCAGTGCCCAGCACTGCTACATAAAGAGCCGTGACGCCACAACCGGCGGCGCTGTCCTCCTTGCGTCGAATGCGCCAGTTGGCGCGGGGTCGTCGTGAAGTATCTTACCTCAACTGTATCGCAAGCTGCCCATTTTCATCTGCCCCACGGCGAATTCACGAAACTACCGGGCGGGCAGCAATGCCATGTTACACCCATGGGGCATTAACCTATTGGGTTTCTCAAGCTATTCCAGTTCGTTAAGACTGTTGCTCTCTAGGGGTGATTCTGGCCATCGTAAGACACCGCAGTGCAGTTCCCACTAAAATGCCGCTTTTGCTCTACCAGGCGGCCGGTCCAATATTCCGTAGTACCGCCAGTAGCTGGCGCTCGACAAGACAGGGCCGTAGGTGGGGTGGGGGGGGGGGGGGTGTCCAGCAATAGCAGCCCCAAAAGTAGCAAACTATGGAGTATAATGTCCTGCTGACGTAGATACGTCCTTTGGTTGCTTCGGCGGGGGCGTTCTGGCCTTACTTATAGTTCGCCCCGCGCTTGGAGGCAAGAGCTTTGAAACGGTCACGTTAAGAACTATACTAGGCGCAGCCGTGACGAGCTTTGAACCTATACTTTTAATTCCAGCATCTTCGCTAGTTCATCTGGTGATCTTTTTGCCAAACCTCCCCCCAAAGCTGCATTTATTTAAAACGCACAAACAAAGATCTGCCAGCGACACACATCAACGAGCCTTTGCTTTCAATTGAGAAGATCCAGAGAACTTTCGAGGTAAGAGCAGCTGTCCGCACCCGGGCTTTCCTGCCATGGACCCTTCGACAACATCGCCAACAGGACGCGGTCCCGGCAGCACTGGCGGCCACGTTCCCGTCTTGACGCCCATTTCCGTCACAGCTCCAGCCGGCAGCCAGCTTCCTGAGCGGTCTCCGTCACAGTCCGGACCCTCGGCCTTCCAGTCAGTGTCGCACCGACAGAGCTTTGCCGAAAATCTACGCAACGCGCCGCCTTCGCCGCGCTCGCATCGAATTCCCTCCGTCACGCAGCAGGCTGTCCAGGACTTGCTCAACTACCCGCCGCCCCAGCGCCAGCCCGACCCTCGCTTCTCAGGGCGTGACTGGCGAGATGTCTCCTTGGGAGATCTCGTTTCGGACGATGACGTAAAATGGGCTGAGATGGACACAAGCGTCGAAGATTGCACCAAGGTATGTTGACCACGGACCCTAGCGGCAGACCGCAACGGCAGGCCCCAACGACAGGGCAAGAATCTTCTTGTGCTCATTGTGTGATAGATCCTGCTGAAGAAGAATGGACCACGAACTGTTCTTCTTCGCGAGTCACCGTCCGATAAAACAGCGGTAGCGACGTTTGACTTTAGCGACCTGAACGCATATCTTCTTGCTGTCATCGGCCTGGCCCAGACCGAGCCTGAGGATGTTGAGGTACTTCGCAGAATTTCCCGGGCGGCTCAAGAACATGTCGCCATTTCCGTTCGCGAGATCCAGCCCATCTGCCGCAGAGAGCCCATCACCACGCTCTCGGCAACGCAGCACCTGGACAGGGCCATTGAGCTATTCGGGAGCGGCGTGCACCGCATCCTTGTCACCAGCCCGTCATCCTCGGACGTGGTGGGCATCCTCACGCAGCTACGCCTGCTCGAGTTCTTCTGGAACGAAAGCGTCAACTTCCCGCTCATAGATCGGCTGTATCCCATGACCTTGCGCGACCTCCACATTGGCACCAACGAGGCCATCTCGATCAAGTAGGTTGCACCCACCCTCTTGTGTCGTTTGTGTGTGGGGACCCACCGCTGACCTTTCCCTTCCTAGTGCGGACCGTCCTCTGGCCGATGCCCTGATGCTGATGAGCACGGAGGGGCTGACGTCGGTCGCGGTCGTGGACAATGGCCTCAATATAGTGGGCAACATCTCGGCCACAGACGTTGAGAACCTCACCTCTGCCGCAAGCTTTCCCCTTCTCAAGTCCTCCTGCATGTACTTCATCTCTGTGATCCTATCGAAGCGCGGTGTCGAGGAGGGCCGTGACTCCTTCCCCGTGTTTTATGTGAACGCTCACTCGACTCTGGCTCACACCGTCGCCAAGCTGGTGGCTACTCGATCGCACCGCATGTGGGTGGTCGATACGGCCTCGCCATCTCCGTCAGCACCCCATACACCACTGCTGGCTCCTGTCCAGACAAGCTCTTCTGTGTCGAGCTCAAGTGGTTTATTCTTGCTCTCTACCAGTGTTGAGACCGCGGTCCTGGCCAGCGCTGCTAGAGAAGATGGTGCCGCTGCTCAGACCGCTGGCTCCAGTGCCAATGACGGATCTCAACGCCAGCCGACGGCCGTCACCTCTTCAGCCAGCGAAACAGCAACCAGACGGTCCCTGTCACCGGCCACTGTCCCTGCGTCTTCTTTTGCGACTGCGCCTGTGCCAGTCCCGTCCGGAAGTCGTTCGCACTCAATGCCTTCGGTTCCAGCTTCCGCGCTGCCTGGCGCGTACATTTCCAACCATCTCTCCGGCGTGATTTCGTTGACAGACATTCTAAATCTGTTCGCCAAAACCACCGGGCTGCGACCAAAGGATCCTGCAGATATACGGGCGCGTCGCAGACAAAGCAGCAGTGAGTTCTTCTGTTCATGTTTACATTATGCCACTTTATCGAATTCTCTCATCTCTGCTGACACCGCTTCCTCGTGACATAGGCAGCTCTGTACGTCCAAGCCTCGATGGCTTGAGATCTAGCTTTGACATGCGGAGGTGATTACCAAATCCGATTTCGGTCTGGTGGATACAGGTGATGGCGTTTTGCTCGGTATCTGTTTTTATTTTCTCCCTCCACTCTTGAGCTGTATGTGGGCCAAGCAAGGTGCGAAGAACGATGAACAGTGTGGCAACACCTGGCATGTCGTTGCATCAAATAGGCCCCCAACTGGGAGAAATGCGTGACTTTGGGACAGGTTTTTATTACGACACGGGTGCTACTGGGGGACCAAGGGTTTAGGCTAGTCAATTTAACGAGGAAATCATGTCATTATTCGTTATAGATGCCCCTCTGATTGCTTGCAGATCATATGGCCGTGACGTTTAGGGAGATATCCTCCAACGCACCCAGACTGATCAGCTGTCTCGAGTACTCCCATATTGCAGGCAGAGCTGTATATGCTGCGAAGCAAATCTCTTCTAAGAGGCGTTGACGCAGGAATCATTCGGTTGTGTGTAAAACATTTCTGCCAATGAAGCGGCAAGACTTCGTACTGGTATTTCCCAAGTCAGCCATGCCAGGATGCAGCGTATGAGTCCGGGGAGACTCGTTGTCCCTTGTCTTGTATATGGCGCCTTCTTATGTCGAAGTAGCCGAGTATCTTTTTCTTTTTTTCTTTTCGCTTCCTCTCCCTCAAGACATGGCCACGTCGGTCGAGGTCACCGCAGCATCGGTAGTCGCGGCCGACAGGCCACTCTTTGCAGCGATGGCCTGCACACCCAGTCCAATGGCAGCTTCGGCCTCTTTTTGCGTGTACGGCTCTCCCTCCAGCTGCTTGAGCCGCCGCTTGTGCGGCTTTGCGCGGCGGTGGCCTTCGAGGGCGCTTGGCGTCTCAAACCACTTGGCGCAGGGAATGCAGTAGTTCAGGCCCAGGCCGGGCAAGTCCTCGGCCGCCTTTGTGCCTGTGAAGCGGGCGAGGTGAGCCGGAGAGCCAAGGTCGGCCTTGATCTGATCGACGTCTCTGCCATGCAGGTCAGCGATCTGATGGCCACGGTTCTGAGAAGAGACGGCTTACCTCGTCTTTCGCCGAGTCTTGGTCAGTGTTTTCTTGTTTGCGATCCCCATTATAAATCGTATATTGAGTCCCGGTGTTTTATCAATGTAATCGACACTTGCGACAGAGAAACAACGCGCCGTACACGTTAAAAGAGGTTTCTTTTCCCTTCACGTGGTGATTGCAACTGTGGGGTTGAAGTTTTTTTTTTATCTGCTATCGTTATCAGTTCTACTTTTGATTTTTTTTTTGATTTTTTTATGAGTTTATTTTCGATTTATTTTAATGGCTCAGCATCAGTATCACCAAGTGATAAGATCCTTGACGTCGCCGATGCTTTGTGGTGATGTCACTGAAAAAAGCACGTGCCCTCTGAGCGAAAGGCCTCGGAAAGTATCTTACAGTGTAGGGCACAGCGACGGGATTGCAGTAACAACCCATGTATTGTTGCCCTGGCGACAATTCCCGCCATTCTCGCGCAAAGACTGTACAGAAAAGTGGGAAGAAACTGGCTGTCCGCTCGGGCATGCCGAAACGCGCCCGTCGGCCGGTCGGCTTCCAAAGCGGCGACAGTTCGTAAATACTCGGAAAAAGCAACGGCTGCCGAGCTTGCAGGCGGCGCTCAGGCCAATCAGAAAGCTGCCCTGCGAGCCGCGGACCCACTAAGAGGGGTCTGCAGACCAAACAAATCGCCAGGAAAAGACCTGCGTAATACTAGTACGCACTCATGTGCAAAATCGTCCCCAGGTCCGGCAGACCAAACAGAAGGCCAGGAAATGGAGTTAGTCATTTAGTCCGTACTTAAGTGCCAAAACCACCCATCTAGAGGATTCTTTGCCCTGAACTCAAGACACTCTGCCCGTGCCTGAATCAAGAGTCTGCGACTCGAAAAGCACAGTTTGTTATCATCAAACACTCCCACCGAGTCCCCCCTCGCTTGCGCTCAGAGACTTCAAGCTTAATCTTGCGCTTATCTCTGCGGCCCCTCTGGCCAATTGATGATCTAGCTTACCCGAGGTAAATTCACTCACAAAATCTTTAACAGCGCCCCCCGGCTTCTATATATAAAAGCCCACCCCCCACATCTATTCCCTCACTCCCTTTCCCTCTTGCATCCACGATCCGCCTTGCTAACTCGTGCGCCCCGGCGCTTTCTCCAAGTAGGTTCAGGAGGCCAATCCTTTTCCACGGCTCGAGGAGTCCAAAAGCTTTCTTTCGAGTGTGCGCTCGCGCTCTAACCGTCTGAAAAGATCAAATCCCCCCCCCCCTCTCTCTCTCCCTCTTTTCTCTCTCCCTCTCTCGACACAATGCTCGCGAGCCGCCAGCTGCTGGGCCATGCGGCCCGGGGCCGTGCCGCCTTTGCCAGCGTGCCCCTCCGCCGCCACATGGCCACCATCTCAGAAAACCCGCTGGACCGCAAGGTGAGAACGCCCGCTTTCTGTGGTGGGAAGCCACCCTTGAGAGATGGTGACGGCCCCCGTTGCTGACACGTGCGCCCTCGGCGCTTTCTCCGCAAACAGGTCAAGCAGAACAACTGGGAGGCCAGCAACTTTATCAACTACAAGAAGATGTCCGAGAACCTGGCGATTGTGCGCTCGCGCCTCAACCGCCCGCTGACCTACGCCGAGAAGATCCTGTACTCCCACCTGGACGACCCGCACGGCCAGGACATCCAGCGTGGTGTCTCGTACCTGAAGCTGCGGCCGGACCGCGTTGCCTGCCAGGACGCCACGGCTCAGATGGCCATCCTGCAGTTCATGTCGGCCGGCATGCCCGCTGTGGCGAACCCCGTCACTGTCCACTGTGACCACTTGATCGAGGCCCAGGTGGGCGGCGAGAAGGATCTGGCTCGTGCTGTCAGCACCAACAAGGAGGTTTACGACTTTTTGGCCTCGGCCTGCGCCAAGTACAACATTGGCTTCTGGCGCCCCGGCTCGGGCATCATTCACCAGATCATCCTCGAGAACTACGCCTTCCCCGGCGGTCTGCTGATCGGCACGGACTCGCACACCCCCAACGCCGGCGGTCTCGGCATGTGCGCCATTGGTGTCGGCGGTGCTGACGCCGTGGACGTCATGGCCGACCTGCCCTGGGAGCTCAAGGCCCCCAAGATCATTGGTGTGAAGCTGACGGGCCAGATGTCCGGCTGGACGGCGCCCAAGGGTACGTTTTTGTTCCTTTTTTTGTTCCTTTTTTTTGTTCCTTTTTATTTTTTTACCCCCCCCCCCCATATAACATGTCGTGACGGCTGCTGATGACTTTTTTCTAGACATTATCCTCAAGGTTGCCGGCATCCTGACTGTCAAGGGCGGCACTGGCGCCATTGTGGACTACTTTGGTACGTTTTGCTCTCCCCTGCCGCGTACCGACACGCCTCGAGGTCGCATGCTAACGAAAGTGTTTTGTGTGCAGGCCCTGGTGTCGACACGATCAGCTGCACGGGCATGGGCACCATCTGCAACATGGGTGCTGAGATTGGCGCCACCACGTCCATCTTCCCGTTCAATGACCGCATGTACGACTACCTTGCGGCGACCAAGCGCAGGGACATTGGCGACTTTGCCCGCTCGTACGCCCACAACCTCAAGGCCGACGAGGGCGCCGAGTACGACCAGCTGATCGAGATCAACCTGTCTGAGCTGGAGCCGCACATCAACGGCCCCTTCACGCCCGATCTGGCCACGCCCATCTCCAAGCTCAAGGAGACGGCCAAGGCCAACAACTGGCCCGAGGAGGTCAAGGTCGGCCTGATCGGCTCCTGCACCAACTCGTCGTACGAGGACATGACCCGTGCTGCGGCCATTGCCGAGGACGCCATGGCCCACGGCGTCAAGGCCAAGGCGGTCTTCACGGTCACGCCCGGCTCGGAGCAGATTCGCGCCACCATTGCGCGCGACGGCCAGCTGGCCACCTTTGAGGAGTTTGGCGGCATCGTGCTGGCCAACGCCTGCGGCCCGTGCATTGGCCAGTGGGACCGCAGCGACGTCAAGAAGGGCGAGCCCAACACGATTGTCTCGTCGTACAACCGCAACTTTACCGGCCGCAACGACGGCAACCCGGCCACGCACGCCTTTGTCGCCTCGCCCGACATGGTCGTGGCCCTGACCATTGCCGGCACGCTCAACTTCAACCCCCTCACCGACACGCTCAAGGACAAGGACGGCAACGAGTTCATGCTGACGCCGCCCGCGCAGACCGACGGTCTGCCGGCCGCCGGCTACGACCCGGGCCTGGACACGTACCAGGCCCCGCCGGCGGACCGCTCGACCGTGCAGGTGCAGGTGGCGCCGACGTCGGACCGTCTGCAGGTGCTGTCGCCCTTTGCCGCCTGGGACGGCAAGGACGCCCTGGACTGCCCGATCCTGATCAAGGCGCAAGGCAAGACCACGACGGACCACATCTCCATGGCCGGCCCGTGGCTCAAGTACCGCGGCCATCTGGACAACATCTCCAACAACATGCTGATTGGCGCCATCAACGCGGACAACGGCGAGGCCAACAAGGTCAAGAACGAGGTGACGGGCGAGTACGACGCCGTGCCGGCTGTGGCGCGTGACTACAAGGCCCGGGGAATCAAGTGGGTGGTGGTTGGTGACTGGAACTACGGCGAGGGCTCGTCGCGCGAGCACGCGGCCCTGGAGCCGCGCCACCTGGGCGGTCTGGCCATTATCACCCGCAGCTTTGCGCGTATCCACGAGACCAACCTGAAGAAGCAGGGCATGCTGCCGCTGACCTTTATCGACCCGGCCGACTACGACAAGATCAAGCCCGACGACAAGGTGCGTGCAGATGGGTGTTTTCCTTTATTATACATATATAACTAACATGCTCCAGGTCGACATCCTGTGCACGGAGCTGGCCGTTGGCCAGCCGATCACCATGGTGGTGCACCCCAAGGAGGGCAAGCCGTTTGAGATCAAGCTGGGCCACACCTTCAACGCCGGCCAGATCGAGTGGTTCAAGAACGGCAGCGCTCTGAACACCATGGCCAAGGCGCACGCCGCGAAGTAAGCCGGAGCAGCGGTGAAGAAGGGGGGGGTGAAAAGAAACAAGACATTTGGACATGGAAAGTAGTTTAAAGAAGCCACAAAAAAATGTGAAAAATTGCCAAATCGAAAAGAACGACTGTGCTGAGGTGGTTGGTAGGCGGGGACTTTTTTTTTTTGTTGTTGTAAGTTTGCGGTTTTATATCCGTCTCTTTAGTGTGTTCTGCTGTATTCATACTTGGGCCGAAGCCGATTTCACGATGCCGTGTGACACGCTCAGACTGTAGCTTTTGCAGCTGCTGTGCATGACTGGTGAAGCATTGCAGAGTTGGACGAGCGATACAAGGAAAATCGCTGCAAGGCGCACTTATTACACATTTTCATAGTGTGTTGCGCGAGCCAAAAGGCCGAGTGCGCTAGTGCCTAAATGGCATAAAACAGTGACGGCGAATCTCCTATTCTTGCCTCGACTTTCGGATCCTGCACCTTGCACACTTTTGAGCTCCTAGCGCCCTCCTCGACACTGCAGCGGACGGCCTCTGGCAGGAGACATGGCGCGAGCCTAAACAACGACTTGCTTGCGACGGGCACTCTAC
Source organism: Graphilbum cf. rectangulosporium (assembly GCA_019925645.1). Classification (NCBI taxonomy): domain Eukaryota; kingdom Fungi; phylum Ascomycota; class Sordariomycetes; order Ophiostomatales; family Ophiostomataceae; genus Graphilbum; species Graphilbum cf. rectangulosporium. The sequence goes on from JADHKI010000005.1 coordinate 345,597, forward strand.
ACGATCTCCATCTCTGCGCGACTCGCGCTGCTCTTTCGGCTCTTTCTCGGTTCTGTCGGCGTCGTCGTTTGTTGGCATCGTTGTTTGTCCATCTTGTCGGCACCGACCAGTTCCGCTTCGTCCTCCGTCGTCTCCGGCGCCCAGTCTGCGCGATATGCCGGCTCCGTCGCCGCCGCCGCGGCCTTCCGGCCTGGCCGGGCTCTGGCCGCCGCGGGCCTCGTCGTCCGGTGCCCTCGCCTCGTCGGGCTTTCATGCCGCGCGGTCGTCGACGCGGTCCTACCTGCTGCGCCTGCCGCTGATCACCCGCGTGATCTGCGGACTGGTTGTGCTCCTCTACTTTGCCAGCCTGCAGTCGGCCTGGGACGTGCGGGCGTGGGGGTCGGTGACGCCGCTGGAGCTGTCTCTGAGCAATTGTGAGGTCCCGAAAATAATAAGAAAAAAAAAGAAAAAAAAGAAAGACGAGTGCTGACGAGCCCGCTTCCAGTGTACAGGACAAATACGTTTCCTCTGATCCACATGGGCCTCTTCCATACCGTGGCCAACCTGATTGCGCTGACGCCGCTGCTGGAGCGGTTCGAGAGCGAGCACGGCACCCTGACGACGGCGGCCCTCTTTTTTGGGCGTACGTATCCCCCCCCCCCCCCCCATCTATCCTGCTGCGCTGCGGCTGCCGTGCATGCACTGACTGGTTCTCTGGCAGCTTTCGGGACCCTGCCAGCGGTCATCTACACCTTTAGCGAGCGGTTCCTGGGCCTCAACACCACCGTCATGGGGGCGAGGTATGGATGGCCCCTTTTCCCTGCTTTTTTCGCCTCTCCTCCCTTTGTCTTGCGCTCTCTGCCATTCCTTAAGCTAACGCGTGCTCGCCAGCGTCTGGGTGTTTCTGCTGCTGGGTGTCGAGGCCATCAAGACGTACCGCGCGCACCCGTCCTTTGTGGTGGCGTCGGTGCCCGTGCCGACGTGGACCACGCCGCTGGGCGTTCTCTTTGTGGTGGCGGTGCTCGTGCCGAGCTCCAGCATGCTCGGGCACCTGTCGGGCCTGGTGGTTGGCTATCTCTGCGGCCTCGGCTACCTCAAGTTCCTGGCGCCGCCCGAGACGGTGCTGCGCTGGATCGAGGGGCGGCTCAACCTGCTGGGCCGCCTGCCGCACTATGTCAGCGTCGACCAGAAGACGTATGGCCGGTTCGGCGTGCTGCCGAGCGTTTCCGGAGGCCCCGGCGAGGGGCCGGCCATTGGCCTCGTCGGGTCGACGCAGCGCCTGGGGCCCTGAGCCGGCTGTGCCCCTGGCCGTGTGCCCACAACTCTGAACTTTTGTATGCTTACGGGCTGCACGGCCTGCAAATACTACGGAATCTGGCTGGGAAGAGGCCTGGAATGCTGTTTGTTCTACGGATGTATTTCAAAAGGCCTGCACTTTGTGATTCTGGGGACATACGGCGTTTTATATACGGTAACCTGGTCTCCGTACCGACACGATCAAGCAAGACACTATCCAGGAAAAGACGGTCCAGGAAAAAATAATCCGGGAAAAACAGTCCAGGAAATAGACACCATCCAGGAAAGTTACATATACGTTATGCAGTAGGAAAAGTTGATCCGCGATCAAGAGACGTGTCGTCAGGCTGCCCCACTGTTTTCCAGCCGATAAGTGATAGCTGCACAGCCTTTTAGGGCCATCGCGTCCTAAGCAAAGCTTCCCCCCCCTTTCTCACGACTTTGACTTGGGACGGCCCGAACATGAATCCGCTGCCGCGCAGTCTCCCATGATGCCGCGACTGCTCAGTAAGTACGCCGGCTTTTTTTCATCTTTTCTTTCAAAGATCCAGTTTCTCTGGGGTTGTGCGCGTGCTGACGACGGGCGTTGCTCCAGCTTTCCTCGCGCGTCTCCGGCGTGACCGACGCCTGCTCAAGCTGCCGCGGTACCTGTCGCTGCTCTGCATCGTGGTGGGCGTGGCGTCGCTGCTGGTGCTGCCGCTGGACGCATACTCGCGGCGCACGTACATTTCGGAGAACGCGCTGCTGCCGGGCCAGGTGCACACGTACTTTGGCGGCAGCGACCAGCACGTGTTCCGGGCGTACCGGCACGAGGTGGCGGCGCTGCAGGGCGCGGCGAACAGCGAGATCAACACGCAGCTGGCGGCGATCCTGGCGGCGGCGGGCCTCAAGGTGGGCCGGCAGAACTTTACGTACCGGTCGGCGGGCGCGGCGGCGGCGGGCGCGGCGGCGGCGGGCGAGAACCTGTACGCGATCCTGCAGGCGCCGCGCGGCGACGCGACCGAGGCGCTGGTGCTGGTGGCGCCGTGGCGCAGCGTGCACGGCGTGGCCAACGTGCCGGGCGTGGCGCTGGCGCTGGCGCTGGCGCGCTACTTTCGCCGCTGGTCGCTGTGGTCCAAGGACATTATCTTTCTCTTCCCGCCCGACAGCCTGGCGGGGCCGCAGGCCTGGGTCGACGCCTACCACGACGCGCACGACGGCCGCTTTGTCAGCGCGCTGCCGCGCAAGTCGGGCGCGCTGCAGGGCGCCGTGGCGCTGGACTACACGCTGGTGGCGGGCGGCGGCGGCGGCGGCGGCGGCCCGGGGCTGCCCGGGACCTCCGGCTCCGGCTCCGACTCCGGCTCCGGCTCCGACTCCGGCAGCGACGCCGCCTCGCCCGACAGCCCGACAACCTTCTCGGCCGTGCACGTGGTGTACGACGGCGTCAACGGGCAGCTGCCCAACCTCGACCTCATCAACTCGGTCGTCGCCATTGCCGGCGGCCAGATGGGCGCGGCCGTCTCGCTGCAGGACATGTGGCGCCACGACGACGGCTACGCCGACCGGCTGCGCACCATGCTGCGCGGCATGCTGCGGCAGGGCCTGGGCGCCGCCACGGGCGCGCACAGCGCCTTCATGGCCTACCACGTCGACGCCGTCACGCTGCAGCCCTACACGGCCACCGCGCCGGGCCCCGACGGCCGCACCCTCGTCGCCACCGGCTGGCAGCAGGACGAGATGGCCATGGGCCGCATCCTCGAGGGCACCTTTCGCAGCCTCAACAACCTGCTCGAGCACCTGCACCAGAGCTTCTTCTTCTACCTGCTCATGGGCCGCGAGCGCTTTGTCAGCATCGGCACCTACCTGCCCAGCGCCATGCTCGTCGCCGCCAGCTTCACCATCATGGCCATTTCCGCCTGGGTCCAGAGCGGCCAGCCGGAGCAGGCCGCGCCGCCGCCCACGCCCGCTGCCGCCGCTGCCGCCGCCGAGCGCAGCCTCTTTCTGCCGCTGGCCGTCGTCGCCCTGGCCCACGCCCTTGGCCTGGCGCCGCTCTATCTCTTCCACCACGTGCCGGGGGGGGTAAGTCGCGTTTTTTTCTTCTTCCTTTTCACCTTCCTTTTTCTTCTTACCTTTTCTTTCTTTTCTCTTGTTGCTGCTTAACTCCCCCCCGCTAACCCCCAGCTCCTCGCGCCCGTCTTCGCCCTCTTCGCTGCCGCCAACGCCGGGCTGCCGCCGCTGCTCGCGCGCGTGCTCGCCGCCTCCTACCGCCCGTCCGTGCAGCAGTACCAGCTGGTGCAGTCCTTTTCGCTGCTGCTGCTCGGCATGTTCTTGTCCTCGCTGGCCACGCTCAACTTCTCGCTGGCCTTTCTCATCGGCCTGCTCGCCAGCCCGCTCTGTGTCCTGCCGCTCTGCCCGCCCCGCCCGGCCCTGCGCTGGCTCGCCACCCTGCTGCTCCAGCTCGCCTCGCCGCCCGCCGTGCTCGTCGCCGGCTGCGCGCTGTGGCGCCTCGCCCTGCCCGAGGCGCTGCGCCTGGCCGCCTTTGGCTGGGACGTCTGGGGCATGTACACCGCCGTCGTCGTCTGGTGTGTCTGGTGGCCGGCCTGGCTGGTCGGCGCCGTCCTCGTGCAGGCCCGGCCCCCCGGCGCCGACGCCAAGGAGAAGGCGGCCTGAGATTGGGTACCGGGGGGAGGCCTTGGGAGGAGTGCGTGCCTGAACAAAAAAAAGGCCGACTTGGCGAGCCTGCAGGTCAGAGGATGACGGCGCAGACAGGGCTTGAAGTAAAAAAAAAAAACAAAATAAAAAAACGATATGATTTAGAAAATACAACGCGCGTCCTCATTGTCAAGCTCTGTTTATTGCCTCCTTGGAATTACAGACAGAACCCCCTCCCCCTTCACCCTACACCGCCCAAACATCCTGCCCGACCTGCTCGATCCAGTTGCCCAGCTGGTTCACGCTGGCGCCCCATTCTTCTAACCGGTCGCGCATGTTGGCAATCTGCTTCTTGTCCAGCACCTTGGGCTGCACCCAGCTGATGTGCGCCACCTCCTCGACCTGGTCAATGGTGCCGCGCAGCAGGCCCAGGCTCAGCGCCTTCATCACCAGGTGCTCAATCTCGTCCGGCTGCACCCGCGTCTCGTGCGCAATCGTCGCAAACGACATGGCCCGCGCGTGCGGCGGCCGCCGGAACACGGCCTCTGTCAGCGCGGCCAGGTAAATCTTTTGCCGCAGCTGGCTGCTGTTCTTAGCGAGCAGCGGGATGCTGGCGATGCGCCCGGCGAGCCGCTCGTACGTGCGCAGGTCGCCGCGGTTGAAGGCGAAGAGCAGCTCGCGCAGCCAGCCGTCCGTGTCGTTGTCGTCGTCGTTGTCGTCGTCGTCGTCGTCGCTGCCGCTGCCGCTGCCGCCGCCGCTCAGCGCGTCCAGGATCGGGTGCATCAGCAGCTCGCCAAAGTTGTAGATGCTGGGCGACACCAGCGCCGCGATGCTCAGCTTGTACGCCCGCTCGTGGCAGTCGTCCGGGTCCAGCGTCGACACGTCGTCCACGCACGCCAGGTACAGCAGCGCGTTGCGGTAGTAGAGCGCAAAGTCTGCCTTGGCCGCGTAGTACGCCGCGTTGGTGTCGTAAAAGGCCGCGTGCACCATGTTCTCGACCGCGTCAAACGAGTCCAGCACCCGCTCCGCCCGGTCCAGGTCCTGCCGCGCGCCCTCAAAGTCCCGCAGCAGCAGCTTCACCCGCGCCACCGCAATAATGGCAAACACAAACGCATCCTGCGAGTCCTCGCTGTCGACCTTTTTGGCCACGCTCTCCAGAAACGCAAGGCGCTCTTGCTTGTCTACCATGGAAAAATGTCAGCATCCCCTTTCCGTCCGTATCGCACTCCGTCTGTATCGCACTCCGTCTGTATCGCACTCCGTCCGTATCGCACTCGGTCTCCTCTCCACACGCACCTTCGCAGCAGTCGGCCGCCTTCAGCGCCAGGTCCACAAACTTGAGCTGGTTGATTCTTTCGGCAAACTTGATAATAAAGACCTTGAAGAACGGCAGCCGCAGCGGGCCGCTCTCCTCGTGGTTGAACAGCTCGATCAGGGCATCCGTCAGCTCGTTCCACAGCTTCCGCTCCCACAAGTCGCCAATGATCACAATGTTGCCCTGCAGCTCCACCGGCGCCTCGTCACGCTGCGTCGAGAGGAACTCGAAGATCGCCTCGGTGTTCAAGGCGCCAAAAGGGCGCGAGGAACGCATTTTTGGAGAGAGAGACAGGGAAGGGGGTGGGTGCGGTGTGCGATGTGCGTTCAAAAGTCGGCCGTGGCCGCGGTCGTCGTGTGTCTGCTGCGCTGTGGTCGTGGACGTGAGCACAGGTTGCGGTGTGATCTTGTGTCTTTTCAGCCCAGAGTTGGAGGGAGCTTCCGGCTTCTGGGCTTCTGCGGACGCGGCTCGGATGCAGCCTACCAAGCTTCACTTTGAGTGGGGGGGGGTTTCCGCCGCAACAATGGATTCTCCGGTCCAAGCAAGGAAGCTACGCCCCGCTGCAGATCACGTGCAGGCCGTTCGCCCAACCCGTCCGCACCCGCCAATGGGATGGCTAACATTACTTTTGCTCCATCTTCGCGAAACGAAAATCCCAAAAGGCACCGAGCTTCGGTATCACTACTGCGCCGCCCACCCTCCCCGCCACGGAATCCGGAAGCCGGGGACGCTCGCGAATTCGACCCCATCGACCTCTTTTCTATACACCCTCGACTTCGACTCTTCCCCCCCCCTCCTCCTCTCCTCTCGGCCCCCCCCCCCCCGCGCTTCCTTTGCCATGTCGTCGCTCCCGGCCGCCGCCGCGCGGTCTTCGCAAAAGCTGGCCCGGAGCGTCTTCCAGCAGCACCAGAGCCGGAGACTGGTATCGGATGTGGCCGTTACGCGTACCGGCAAGCCCATTATCCGGGTGCAGGGCGGACGGTACGTGGCGCCCCGCCGACAATGGCGTCTGCATGGGGGAAGCATCTGTAGCTGTTGCTGACTTGCTTTCTCTCTTTTCTTACACAGGTCTTCGCTAGGAGGTGTGCAAGGCCCTACATGTCTTTTACCTGCTCTCTGTCTGTGCAGGCCGCTCGTACGGGATCTGACATGTCCATCTAGGTCACACGGCAACCGTGTTCGGCGCCACTGGCGCTCTGGGACGCTACATTGTCAACCGGCTCGGTGCGCGCCTCTCTTTTTTTTTCTCCCTCTCTCCTGCCGTGGAGAAGCCAGAGCTGTGCTGACGGCGTTGTGGTGATTTAGCCCGCCAGGGATGCACAGTGGTGGTGCCCTTCCGCGAAGAGATGGCCAAACGGCATCTCAAGGTGACGGGTGATCTCGGCCGGGTTGTCTTCATGGTACGGACTCGAATCTGACTGCTCGGACCACACGGGCCGCCGCTGCTGACACGGCCCAGGAGTACGACCTGCGCAACACGGCGTCCATTGAGGAGAGCGTGCGGCATTCCGACGTGGTTTACAACCTGGTGGGACGGAACTACCCAACAAAGTGCGTTGCCATGGGGAGGGAATGGAGGAGGGGAGGAGGAGTACTTGACACGGGGCATGGCTGACATGTGGTCGTTAGGAACTTCTCCCTGGAGGACGTTCATGTGGAGGGCACCGAGCGGATCGTGGAGGCCGTGGCCAAGTACGACGTCGACCGGTACATCCACGTCTCGTCCTACAATGCCGATGTGAACTCGCCGTCCGAGTTCTTTGCCACAAAGGGCCGCGGCGAGCTTGTCGCTCGTGACATCTTCCCGGAGACGACGATTGTGCGCCCTGCGCCCATGTTCGGCTTCGAGGACAACCTGCTGCTCCGGCTCGCGGGCGTCTACAACCTGTTTACGGCCAACAACATGGCCGAGAGATACTGGCCGGTGCATGTACGCCTCCGCGCTGTCTTTTCTTTTTTTTTTTTCCCACTCTGGCCAAAGCACAAGACTCACGCTCAACTAGGTTATCGATGTCGGCCGAGCGCTCGAGCTGCTGCTGTACGACGACAACACGGCGGCGCAGACGTTTGAGCTGTACGGACCCAAGAACTACTCGACCGCCGAGATCGCCGAGCTGGTGGACCGCGAAATCTACAAGAAGCGGCGGCACATCAACGTGCCCAAGGCGATCCTCAAGCCCGCGGCCACGCTCCTGAACAAGGTGCTCTGGTGGCCGGTGCTGTCGGGCGAGGACGTTGAGAAGGAGTTTATCGACCAGACCATTGACGAGACGGCCAAGACGTTTAAGGATCTGGGCATTGAGCCGGGCGAGATCAGCGACTTTGTCTACCACTACCTGGTAAGTGTTTTTTTTTCTTTCTGGGTTTGGCCCTTTGTCCCTTACTGACTCGCCGTGCAGCAAGGATTCCGCAGCTCAACAGTCTACGATCTGCCCCCGACGACGGAGCGGGAAAAGAGAGAGGAAAAGCAGTACCTGCACGTTGTCGACGACCAGTAGTGGCATGGCCGGGTTCTCTGGAATGTGCAGGTTGACGTCGTACTTTTTCGCGTTTGACAGTTTGCGGGAGGACGTGTATATATGCGAATACAGAGCAATGAAAGTAAAGCAAAAAATAATACAAGAGTTGGGTTGTAGTGCGGTTCGGTTGGCGGTCTTTTAGTTGGAGGTCGTGTAGAAGCTAAATCGCAAATCGCAAACGCAAAACGCAAAACGCCGATTTTTTGAGCCTCAGTTTCCGACAACCACACACCACGGGCGCGTATGCCTCTGAGCACTGTTCACAGCCCCCCGACCGGACGTGAAAATGGCGTCCGATAGCGACGACGAGCTGTAGGTTGGGCTCTGTGATCACGGCCAGGGGCTGGAGAGGGGGAGGGGGAGGGAGGGGGAGGGGGAGGGGCTGACACAGAAAACCAGGACGCTGTCGTCCTCGACTCTGGACGCTCTCAAGGCCTTTTACGCCGAGCGCGATGACCACGCGCGCCGCTTTGCCGACCTGGCGTCGGCGGCCGAGGCGGCCGAGGAGGCGCGGGAGACGGCTGCGCGCGCGCCGCTGACGATGGACGCCTTCACGGAGGACTGGAACGAGTCGCAGTTCTGGGCAAGTGGTTTCCCGTCCGGGCGCTCCCTCGCCCGCTCGGCAACCAACGGCCGCTGACCGCTTCTGCAGTACGCGGACGAGACCGCCCAGACGCTGGCCCGCCAGCTGCTGGACGGCGCCGATGCCGCCTGCACCATTGTCGTGGTGTCGGCGCCCAGCGCCTTTGTCGCGCTCAAGAACCTGGCGGTCTCTCTCTCTCGCTCCCTCTCGCTCCCTCCCTCTCTCTCACACACACACTCTCTCTCCCTCTCTCGCTCCCTCTCCTTCTCCCTCTCCCTCTCCCTCTCCCTCCCCCCCCCTCTTGTGTGCGTCGCTGACTGGCGGCAGGCCGCGCTGCCCGAGGACCGGCGGCCGCGTCTCTACCTGCTCGAGTACGACCAGCGGTTTGCCGTCTTTGGCTCCGAGTTTGTCTCGTACGACTTCCACAGCCCGACGAAGCTGCCGGGTAGGTCCCCTCTGGTCGCCAACAGCCTCGTCCCGTGCGGCACCGTGTGCTGACCGCACTGCCGCCCAGCCTCCTTGAAGGGCTGCGCAGACCGGATCATCTGCGACCCCCCCTTTCTCAGCGAAGACTGCCAGACCCGAGGTGTGTTTCCGTCCCCCCGGAAGAAGAGCATCCGTCCCCCTCCCCCCCGGAAGAACACGGCGGCAGCAACTTGCTCACGCTCGCAGCGGCCCTGACGGTCCGGTGGCTCAGCAAGCCGGCGGCCTCGCGGGTGATTGTGTGCACGGGCGAGCGCATGGGCGAGCTCATCACGACCAAGCTGTACAAGGCCCAGGGCGTGCGCACGACCACGTTTGAGCCGCACCACGCGCGCGGCCTCAGCAACGAGTTCTACTGCTATGCCAACTTTGAGTGTGCCGACTGGACGTGGCGGGCGGCGTGAGCGGCGGCGCGGGCGGCGGCATGATCGGCTGCTGCGTTTGCTGTGCTGCAGGTAGTCGGACCCTTACGTCGCTCAACGCCAAAAAAAACAGTCTATTGGGCCCGGCGCCGTTTGCGATGCTCCATCGTTCTACCTATGTACGCGTGCATGCGGACACAAAAGTGAAAGAAACAGAAGAGAAAGAAACAATACCCGAAAAAGAAACAACAGGGACGAGGTGTCGTCGGCCCGGCCTACGCCAGAGAGCGGATGATGTAGAACAAGAGGTAGGCCTTGGCGCCCAGGACCTCGGAGTTGGAGGCCAGCTCGACGCGGTGGTCGTTAAAGGCAAACCACTGGTCGCCGACGCGGCAGTAGGCGACGTAGTGGCCGGTGTCGATCTCGCCGACGTGGACGACGACGCTGAGCAGGTCGTAGACGCAGGAGCGGTTCAGCTCGTAGCTCTCGCGGGCGTCCTGGCTGCGGCTGCGGTTGGTGTAGGGCAGCATGTTGAGCTGCAGGGGGAACTCGACGGGGGTGTCGACCTTGACGGCCTTGTCGTGGCGGCCCTGCTTGTATTCGAAGCGCTGGCGGTCAGACAGAAGAAGCAGACGCACAAACGACAGCAGACGCAAGCAGAGAAGAGGCACAAATGACAGCAGACGCAAGCAGAGGCACAAACGACGGCAGACCAAGCAGAGACCGACCTTGAGCTGGATGGACAAGACGTTGGGCAGCGACTTGATGGAGGTCTGGCGGCGGGCGAGGCGGGTGGAGTCGCAGCTGTGGCAGCGGTACTCGCACTTGTCGGACTTGATGTACTCGTCGTCGAGGCAGTGCTGCAGGGTGAGCTTGGGGGGCGGGGCGCCGGCGGCGGCGGCGGCGGCGGCCATCTTCTTGCGGCGCGGGGTCTCGAGGCCGAGGCTGAGGTCGAGAAAGGACTGGACCTGGTTGGTGACGCCGTGGCACTGCTGGCAGGTGGTGGTGCTCTGCAGCTTGCCGTAAAAGGTCTGGTGCACGATGCAGGTGCACGAGTGCTCGCTGCCGTGCTCGGGCTTCTTGCCGTCGCCGTTGCGCTCGTGCAGCTCCTCGGCCAGGAACTGGAAGAACTCGTGCGCGTCCTGCTCCTTGGTGGTGACCAGGTTGGCAAACGCCTTTTTCTCCGAGATCCAGAAGCTCGACAGGATGTTGGCCGCCGTGTAGCCGTTGGTGGTCTCCTGGCCGTAAAACTCCTGGAAGACGTCGTCCATGGCGCAGCTGAGGCAGTGCGGCGCCTCGCACAGCGAGCTCTGGTGGCCGTCGCTGAGGTAAAAGTTGCGCAGCAGCGGGTTGTGCAGGAAGCACTGCATGATGACGTTCTGGTAGCACGTCGCCCCGGCGTTGTAGATGCCGCGCAGCCCGCTGGCCCGGCACGAGGCCAGCGTCGTGTTGGACGCAATGTAGCGCGGGTCGTCCTTGAGCGAGTCCGAGAAGAGCTCGTCGTGCTTGCGCTTGCGGTTGGCTGCGGTGTCAGTCGGGCTCTGGCCATTCTGATGCTGATGCTGATGCTGATGCTATCCTGATCCTATCCTGATCTCGACCGGGTCCTTGACCTGATCCTATCCTGATCTCGACCGGGTCCTTGACCTGACCTTGATCCTGATCCGATCCTGACCTGACCCCTCCATCTTGACCTACTAGAAAACGAGCCGGTGCCAATCTTTCGCAGCCGCAGCTCCTCCAGCGTGGGATCGTACACGAGGTCGTCGCACATGTGGCAGTAGAGCAGGCCGCAGCGGGAGTCCACGTCTGCACGCCGTCAGCCGTCTGTCCGGGACACACACGCTCCCCCCATCCATGTGGAGCACACACGGTCCCTCTTGGCACACTCACAGAAACGGTGCCCCTTGGCCCGGCCGTGCTTGGCAATGTCCTCCTCGACGAGGGTCGTGGGACACTGGAGGCAGAGAAAGTTGGAGATCAGCGTGGTGCAGGGCTGGCCATCGGCGCTCTTGAACGTCTGCGGCACAATGGGCGGCTGGTCAAAGATCTTGCGCAGGATCATCTTGTAGTGGAGGATGGAGGTATTGATGGCCTCCTGGCCCTGCGTGAAGAGGCGCTGCACGTGCTCTGCCCGGGCGTCAGCAGGCACTGCTCTCGGTGCAGCCGACGGAAGCCAATGAGAAAGAGAAGCGAGGGAGACGTACCGCAGCCGTACATGGGCATGCCCGGCACGGCCGCTTTCAGCTTGACCGTTTTGGGCGAGTTGGGCGTCGTCGGCCTCGTTGCCATGGTGGCGGGCAGCCGCGGATCGGATCACGTCGTTGCTTTCGGGGCAACAGCAATACGCAGGCAGTCGTGCCCGGAGCAGAGAGAGGGAGACAGACAGCTGGCCGCAATCACCTGCCGTCCAGCTGTCGTGTCGGGGTCGGGGTCGAGGTCGGGTCGAGGTCGAGGCGAGGTCGGTTCGAGGTCGGGTCGAGGTCGGGTCGAGGTCGAGGTGAGGTCGAGGTCAAAGAGTCCAGAGCTCTTCTTCCGGTGGGCAATCTCTCCGAGGCAGCGGCGCCAATGGTGCGATGCAGGGGTCTGCTCCGCTGGTGCACCGTGAATCGTACGCGTGGCTGCGTGTCGAGATGGGCGTGGTCTCCGGTTCGGGGGCGCTTTTGGCTGTGGCCCCGTCGTTTCCCAGCTTCGCTTTTCCAAGGGTGGAGCTCAGGCAGGCGCTTCTGATTCGCTCATTCGCCAGCATCCCGCGGCAGCAGATCGCGTCGGCACGGGCGGGGCTGGGCGGCGTCGCGCGGCCCAAGCTTGCTGGCTCTCTGGATCAAGACACGCTCGCCGGGCCCAATGCCTCTGCAGGACGCTCCTGTTGGGGCTGTTTGGTTGCGTAGCTGTGCTGATGGAAGCGCCAGAGATGCCAAATCCCATCCAGGGCAAATCCGTCCTGAGAGGGCCTTATCAGCACCTGATCCGGCTTATCGCCTGCTGTTAGCGGCCACTGTAACGGCACTGCACGGCTAGCGCTCTCCATAACTTTTTGCGCGCGCTTCCAGCCGCAAAGGCAAATCATGGGAGCTTTGCCGGGCCCGCTAACCTCAACCGAGGCTGAGCAGAGCTCCAGAAGCAAGAAGACGTCATCCAGGCGCCGCACACGACATCCGGCCATGAGAATGGCCTGAGTGGTACAGAGTGACAGCGCGCACCAAGTTGTCTTTCCTTACTTTTTGTGTGGTTCTCACTTGTCTGGTTCTCGCTTTTGTCTGGCTTTTCACATTTGTCTGGCACTTTTGTCTGGCTCCTCACTTGTGTGGCTCCTCACTGTTGGTCTGGCTCGCTCATGCGGCCGAAACTGGCAGCTTTCTCTTGGTTGCCGTCCCGAGCTCTGCTAGGTCGGCCCTTTGCACCCGTCACACGCGCACCGGCGACTGCGCCCAGTCTCCCCAGAGGCACGGCCAGGATGGCGACACAACAGCTGGAGCCGCTGCCCGAGGTCGAGCGGCTGAGCCCGCGCTGCATCCGCATCCTCGGCGGGAACCCGGGCAAGTTCACGCTCCAGGGCACCAACACATACCTGCTGGGAACGGGCCGGCAGCGCCTGCTGGTCGACACGGGCGAGGGCGTCGCCTCCTGGAAGGCGGCCCTGGCCCGCACGCTGGCGGCCGAGCAGGCCACGCTGGCCGGCACCCTCATCACCCACTGGCACCCGGACCACGTGGGCGGCATCGGCCACGTGCGCCAGCTGGTGCCGGGCGTGCCCGTGTACCAGAGCCAGATCGGCAGGTCCGCCCGAGGCGGCGGCGGCGGCGGCGGCGGCGGCGGCGACGAACCAGAACCCGCCCAGCAAGAAGACGTGGTGGATGGCCAAGAGTTCTGCGTCGAGGGGGCCACGCTGCGGGCCGTCCACACGCCTGGCCACACGACCAACCACATGGCCTTTGTGCTGGTCGAGGAGCACGCCCTGCTGGCCGGCGACAACGTGCTGGGCGTGGGCACGGCCGTGTTTGAGGACCTGGCCGTGTACCTGCAGAGCCTGGCTCGCATGCGGGCGCTCTTTGGTGGCGGCGGCGGCAGCAACAACAGCGGCAGCGGCAGGCTCTATCCCGGCCACGGCCCGGTGGTGGCCGATGGGGCTGCCAGGATCTCAGAGTACATGGCGCACCGGCAGCAGCGCGAGGACCAGGTGGTGCGGCTGCTGCGGACCCGCCGCCACGACGCGCAGCCGTCACCTACGAGCACGAATGCGCCGGCGACGACGACAACACCCGCTGCCGCATCGTGGACGCCCCTGCAGCTGGTCGAGGTGATCTACGCCAACGTCCGCAAAGACCTGCACCCGGCGGCGGAGCGCGGCCTGTTGCAGATTCTCCACAAGCTGGAGAAGGAGGGTAAGGTGACGGCAGCCGCCAACGGCAGATGGACGCTAATCAAGGACCGCTCGCCACTGTGATGTCAACGATGCTTTTTTTGGGGGGGGCGTGGGCGTGGGCTTCCATGCGCGAATGTGATCGAGTTCCGCGCCGCCGGTGCGCCCTAGCCTTTTGAGCTTTCTTTTTTAATTTTCCTTGCCTGATTCGTTCCATCTTGTTGCCACCGGTGCTGGGTTTGATGGTTAGAGTTGCAGCTCCCTGCGTCTCATTCGCGTGCAGCGATGCCACCGGCTGCGTCTGAGCGCGAGGCGTGAGATGAGCCGGCTCGGACCGCAGATGCGGCTGAAGCAGATGTTTTCTGTTGATTTACCAGTCTTGTAGATCCATCTATACTCGTGACACGGCTTCAGCTGAGCGCTGCCGCGTCCTCTGCCTTTGCGCCTACTCTGAACCAGAGCCCTCTGCCTTTGCGCCTACTCTAAACTATAGCGAGTATTTCTCTAATTCTAGTTTGCGCATCAGAAATACGCGACGGCTCTGCGAAAAGCGTCGAGCCCGTGTGTCTTTTCTCCATGGTATCCGTTGCATGAAACCGCGTTGACGAGGGCGTACAGAGCACATCTCAAGCCGCAAGTCCGATCTCGCAGTGTTCGCGATGCCCAACTACGGGCTATGACCGCATTGCTGATCGGCAGCGGTGGGGCCTAGCAGGTTGCCCCATAATAATATATTGCAACGGGTAGGGCGGAAATGGCCGTTTTTGGCGAAGAAAAGTGACAATGGCGTCAAAAACGCCCCCCCCATGACGCGGAAAACCTCGGAGCTCCTCGGGATGGCCAAGTCCCGGCCGGTCCGGCCGTCTCTCCAGTGCGCCTGCTCGGGCAGATATCCTCTTTGCAGTGAGTGAGTGCCAAACGCCGACAGCATGAGCGCTGCATTCTAAAAGCAATGCGCGCTGCTGGAAAGTTTTGCTGTATTACAGGGCCCGCCCAGAGCAAACAAAATAAAGGCCCCACTTAACCGCCGTATGGCGGGACGGGGCCCAGCTCGCTTCTTCGGCCTGTTCGACATTCTTCCATCCTCTTCCGCCGCCAGTGGAGACGGGGCCGGAGAGGAAAAAACTCTGACGAGGACGGAGCCCGGGGCCGGCGCTATTCCCTGTGCTCCGTAGCATGTTTCCAGCGTACGGCGGCTTTATTCGGGCCTACAAAGTACGAGTAGTATGTTGCGTCGTACTTACTTGCTTCCCTATCCCAAACCCCAAACCCGTTGTCTGAGCTTCCCCCATTCCGGCGCTCCGTCAGCATTCCGGCGCGCCTGGGTGAAGACGCACGGGCGTGCCGGGCAACCAAAGAGTTTTATAGAGCTGTCTGTCTTCACTGCGGCTCCGGCAAGTGCTAGTCGTTGCGCCGCGTTTCCGCTAGCCACCGGATTTAGCGACCTGCAAGCAGGGTGCCAACGGTTTCTGGGCGGTTTGAGTTTCGGGTAAGAATAACAGCCCGTCCCAACCCCCGTCCCCCCCCCCCCCCCCTAGCAAATTAAATCGTTCAGCTGACGGTCCAAGGTTGGCACTAACACTGGGCAAGGCGGCTGCATGTGCGAGCTCGCAAGCCCCGTCCTACGTGTGATATGCAAAGCTGGCTGATTTGCATGTGTCGGGTTTGTTCCAACTCCGTACGAGGCCAAGACACACACACCATCGGCGCGATCACGATGGAGGCCCACAAGGTGTTTTTGGCCTTTCTTGTCGTAAGTTGGACAAGGCCATGACTACGGAGGTGTTTTGTCTGCAACGGCCTGCAGCCTCCTCGTAAGATTTTGAAAGATACGCATCGTACACGCGCAAGGGGGTTGTTGTTGACTCCGTAGGCTGGGGTCTCTCCAGGCATGATATGACGTCCGTGCCGTCTGTTCCGTCTCTTGTCACACACGGTCACATTGGGCCAACACAAAACATGACAGGGCTCTGAGCGTTACCCTCCATCGTCCTTGGCCGCCAGACAGCGCATCGCGCCGCACTTGTACCCCGTAGATGGTAGCAGGACGTTGCCGCTCAACCGCGCTCTGACCGGCTTTCCCAAGACAATCGGCGATCCTCCCCCACCACACTTTAAGTTGTTTCGTTGTCCGGCGTTTCTGCGCAAACGCCGAGTTCGCATGTATCTTACGAGAGTGCGTAGTCAGCCGACGTAGCGAGTCACCGGGGGTGGCTGGCTTGGCGGGTCCTTTTTTATTTTATGGGCCTAGCGCGGCCGCTACGGTACCGTGCACGCCGTCCATCATTTCACTGTCTCCAGGGTCTTGCGAGCCAGGGCCACCTCTGCATCGAGATCGCTCTTCTGGGCCGGTCCCGGGGGTTTTGTTCGGCTTCTGCCTGCCGATGGAGCGTGCTTTGTGACCAGTATTCCGTAAAATGCGACGACGCCGCCGACGTCTACAAGCGTCAGCTCGGCCGAAATGCCTTGGTCCCCCTCCTACCAGGCAGCCAGGATTGGGCACGTTCTTGCCATGCGATTGATATATCAGCAGTGGCTGGAGCCCGACTTGGGGCTAGCCCGTCGCTCTGGCGGCTTTCGTTCTGAAAGGCTGCTGACCAAGCTGCTGTCCTCCCGGCTGCTCCAGCCAGACCTGCCGGTGTATCTGCCGTTTGGGATTCTGGTAGCTGCCGTGTCCAAGTCGTGAGCCGCCGTGTCCAAGCCGTGAGCCGTTTAACGCCACCCTCCCTCCCTCCCTCTCTCTCTCTTAGTCGATTATCCGCGCCGGCAGCTGGGAGGGCGTCCACAATAACAGGCCGGCTGCTTATTGGTCTGCCCTGCGAGAATGGAGCCCGTTCAGAAAAAAAAAATCAAAAAGTCACAGAAGTCGATAGATATATTACAAAGCTGCCACAACATCATACCTTTGCCCCCCCCCCCCCCCGGTCGACAGACCCACAACGTACCGCCAGACTGTGTGGAGAATGAGCTCCCCCACTGCTCGCTAACTGCATGTGTACGCCTATTGCTGTTTCTGGTATTGGTGCTGCTGGCCCCGTCCACCCTGGCTCTCTCTCTCTCCATGAAGCCATGCATCTTTTCTGCTGCACTTTGGCTCTCGGGATGTTCGGATACCAAGGCTACGTCAAAAAACTCGCGCCCGTTCGGCGGGCGTGTGGTCTGACTCAACAGCCGCACTGTCTGATTTTCCCGTCATAGTCCCGCAGACATCCGCTGCTCGCTGTTCGGCAGCGTAAGCCCGGCGCGACGTGTGCCCATTGTTCCTTCCGTTGGCCGTCTAAGCGCGATCCACCGCTCTTTTTTTTTTCCCTTGCCTTCTTGCCTTGCCCGGCCTAAACGCTCTTTTGAAGCCCTGCCGTGGTCGTAGCTTCCCTCGGACCTTACGACGTAACAGTCAGTACCTGCACCAAAGCTCTTTGCTTATATACTTGGCCGTACTGGCCACCTCGTCTCGACATTCACACCCTCCCTCTCCTCCTCCTCCTTCTCTCTATCCCACCCGCCTCTCCCACCAAACAGAGTTGTATCTCACTTATACTCTTACGGACTGCACTCTTTACGGACTGCACTCTTAACGGACTGCCTCTTGCGTCCTGCTCTTTTTGATTTTGACGCTCGCCATCTCTCCTCTCTTCTACTCCCAACGTAGCCAGCAGCAACAGAATAGGCAGAAAGCCGGATAGCTCTACGTCGTCGTTTGGCAGGTTGGCCGGTGCCCTCTTGTGCGACCAAGTGAGGGACGGCATAGACCCATTCTCGAGCGGACATGCCGTCTATACCGCGCTCCGCAGCAGCCTCGGCGCTGTTCGTGGGCTCTCTGGTGCTCGCGCTTGCGCCAGCAGCTGCTCTGGCCCATGGCGGTGCTGAAGGGGGCATGGATATGGGGGCGGGCAGCGGCGACCCCCCCAAGCCCGACGAGTCGAGCTACCCGCCGACGTACTTTGCGCACCCAGAGCACCAGGGCCTGATCTACACGCACATTGCTCTCATGACGCTTTCCTGGGTGGTTGCGCTCCCTGTTGGTAAGTTTTTTTTTTTTTTTTTTTTTTTTTTTTTTTTTTTTTTTGGAGGACAGCACACAGGAACAGGCGCTGATATCCATCTTCTGTCCTCCTGCAGCCGTGATGCTGTCCCTGGCGCGCTCGCGCTATACCCTGCTCTCGCAGCTGGTATTCCTGGCCGGCAATGCCGCCGGTGTCTTCTTTTCCGTCATCTACAACGCAAGCACGCCGGACCTGTACCCAAACAACGCCCACCACAAGGTCGGCTGGATCGCCACTGCCTTTGTGTCTGCGCAGGTATCCCTCAGCCTGCTCGCGCACGTGTCCGGCGCTTTCCACAGCAAGGCCGCCGGCGCCGGCCGCGCGTCCTCCGGCGCCGCCCACGGCCGCACCGGCTCCGACGGCGCCAACGCCATGAGCAGCGTGGAGCGCCGCAGCTTCATCCCCGTGTCCACCGTCGCCCTCGCCGAGCACCGCGACCGCCACCAGCCTGCGTCGTCGCCTTACCGCATGTCCAACGACAGCGGCCAGGGCACCGAGCCCAACACCGAGTCGCTCCGCGGCAACTCCGTGTCCACCAGCGACGGCGACTGCGAGCAGCCCAACAAGGAGAGCTTTGACATTCCGCTCAACGACCGCAGCGATGCGCGTCGCTACGGTGCCCACGACCATGATGACGCCGACGACGACGACGACGATGACGACAACGACCTCGAGGCGCGCCTGCCCTCGTCCTTGCGCCGCCAGAGCGGCAATCGCTTCTTTGCCATGGCCGGCCGGGTTGCCGACAAGATCTCGACCAAGGCGTGGCGTGGCCTCATGTTCGCCTACGACTTCATGGACCGCACCGTTCTGATTCTGGGCTTCATCGTCTACGCGCTTGGCGTCGTCGCGTTTGGCCGTTTCTTTGTAAGCCACGTTGCGTGCGTTGCGGGCGCAGGCGCGGGCGCGCGATGCGACCCGGACGGGAGGGGTTCTCTTTTGCCAACGCTAACAAATCGCTCTAGGAGGGTCACGGCGTTTTCAGCGGCCTGGCCCACTGGATCAAGGGTGGGGTCTTTTTCTGGTACGGCATTCTCACGCTCGGCCGCTGGGCTGGCTGCTTTGGCGAGTGGGGTTGGGTAAGTTTCTCTTTTTGGGGGGGGGGTGTTTTCTCTCCCGAGATCTCGCTGCATGAGATGCCTGCTAACGCTAGTACCAGGCCTGGAATCTGCGACCCAAGACGGCCGAGCAAAAGTGGCGGCCGTCGGCCGAGTTTGTCGAGAGCTTCCTCATCTTCTTCTACGGAGCCACAAACATCTTTCTCGAGCATCTCGGCAATGCCGGCAAGGGCTACAGCATGCAGGACCTGGAGCATGTCTCTATCACGGTCCTGTTTCTCGGTGGCGGCCTGGTAGGTTTTCTTATCTTTTGCTCTTTTAATCTTTCTTTCTTTCTTTTTTTTCGCGCATGGTGCATAATTAACTCTCTAGTGCGGCATGTTGATCGAGTCGACGCGCATTCGTGATCTGCTCAACACCACCGTGACCGAGGCCGCCCACGAGTATCCCGAGCACCTCTACCACGACGATGAGCGGGACGCCCTCCGCCCGCCGGCACAGTACGAGTTCTCCATCAACCCGATCCCGGCTCTGGTGATCCTGCTCCTGGGCGTCATGATGGGCTCGCACACGCAGCACACAATGATTTCGAGCATGGTCCACAAGCAGTGGGGAAACCTGCTTTCCGGCGCTTCCTTTGCTCGCGGCTTCAGCTACGTCATTGTCTACCTGCGCCCGCCCAAGTCCATTCTTCCGTCGCGGCCCCCGACCGAGCTCCTGACCTCGTTCGGCCTCATTGCCGGCGGCATCATTTTCATGGCCAGTGTAAGTTTTTTTTTTTTTTGAGCCCATCCCGCCCCTGTTTGAATAAAAGTCGGGCGTGAAACTAACGCGAGAAATCAGAGCAACGACACGATCAGTGGCATGATCCACTACGACCTGGACGCCATGTTCATGTACACTGTGACCATGGGCTTGGTCGGCCTGCTCATGGCGTGGGTCATTTTGCTCATCGCCCTCAAGGGCTGGGCTGTCCGCAAGGAGTCTGGCCGGCCCGTCGGCTCCTACCAGCTGGCCTGAGCCGCCGCCGGCCCTTTTTTTTCTTTTATCGGAGCGAGTATACGACCTCGCTCTTTTTTACTAAATTTGCATTTACATGTGGATTTATTCATGATCATCAAACGAGCCCTACGACACGGCTTCTTCACGGATGTATGCATAGCTCGACGGTAATAAGCACGACCACAGGTCGGCGTGGTCGGCGACGGATTTGGGCTTTGGACTCTGGGCAGTCTCTCGAGCAAACGGTTGCATACTTCATTTTTTTATTTCTGCTTCCTTCCTTATATATCCCACTTTGCCTCTTTTTTTTTTCGATTCAAGTCAACGTCATGAGATACCCAATTTTACCTCCCCCCCCCCTCGTTTATTTATCATTTTGACAGCTGGCCCACAGCACGAGGGGAAAGCGTTATGGATGCTTTATTTGAAAGCCATAGTATTAGTGTTAATGTCGATTCGATCGAGATAGAAATGGTGCGAGGTGGATGCAACGGCTAATACGAATGCTTTCTCAATGCCTTTGGCCTGGTTGTGATTGTTTAACTGGTCTGTCCCTGATGACTGTTTAACTGGGTTGTCCCTCAAATCTGGTTTGTCCCTGATGATTGTTTCATTGGTTTGTCCCGGATGCCTCTTTAACCTCTGGATTGGTTCGATCCCGTTTGTAGCTGGCCTGAGATGGCGCTGCGTGAGGCTGAGCATCTTCGCTGGGGAGAGTGGGCGAGCCGCTTCTGCCTACGAAGTGATCTGTCCTCTTCATCTTCGGTGGTGCGTCAGACTTGGAGTGATGGTGCGCCAGGCTCAGAGTAGACCGTGGGAGAAGGATGTGACTGGCCGTGGCCACGTCTGCTTGGCCACGTCTGCTTGGCCGCGTCTTGTGCTTCTGGGCTTTGGGGGTCGCCGCCCGGCCCGCCGCCCTTTCAGGCCGCACTGCCCCCGCCGGCCGCCGCCGGCTTGCCGCCTCCCACCACCCGCTCCTGGTCGGCCTCGCTAAACATGTCTGCTCCCTGCCGCAGCGCCGTGATCAGCATCTGCAGCGCATTGTCGTTGGCATACGGGGCCGTCCTGGCGGCCGCGGCCGCGGCCGGCGCGCCGGCGCCGCTCCCTGCTGCTGCTGCTGCTTCTCCGTCTGTCGCTGTCGCTGTCGCTGTCGCCGGTGCCGTGCTGGCCTCGGCGCTGCCCATGCGAAAGTCCTCGGCCGTGCGCAGCTTGTCCAGGTCCTCGGCCAGCTCGACGGTGGTGCGCTGCAGGTAGTAGGCCTGGAACTGGGCTTCCGTGTTGTTGGGCATCTTGGTCGGTTTGATCTTGGTCGAGTGTCAATGTTTCCTCAAAAAAGAGCTTAAAAAGCACGTGGAGGAAAAGGCTGTCAGAATTTTCCACCTTTTTAAGGCCCGAGAGCATTTTATATGGGACCGCTGCCGTAGCCTTCTCGGGCCCGCATTAAATCAATAGTTGATCATTCCCTGGTTCTTCGAAACTGAAAAAGCTCTTGTAAAGATTGCCACCAATTACTCAAAAGTCGGCTACATAACGTAAAATGTCTTTGCGGTAGACTTTCATGCATCAAAGGTCGCAATAAAACCAGCGTTTTGCCAAGCAAAGTCCCCCTTCCCCCCCCAAAACAAAAAACTTGCCGGAACACCGTCCATTTTGAGGCCCTTGATATCACTTCCTATTGCGCCGAAACCCTTTTTCCCCCTCAGACCCTTGCTAGGTCATCATATCGCCCATGAGAAGACTTTGTTGCGTCTGATCAGTGCGCATACTCGTCGTCATACACCATGTGCTGCTGCGCGGCCGCCGCGGCACCGCCGGTATCGTCAAGCGACTGGTAAAAGTGGTGGGTTTGCTGGGCATGGGGCGGCTGCTGTTGCTGCTGATGTTGCGGCGGCAGAGGCGGCCTGCCGGCCGCCAGTCCGCCGCCGCGGCCCCGCACCGCGGCACCTCCTCCTCCTCCTCCTCCTCCGCGGTATCCGCCCCGACCAGAGGAATAATAGCCCTGCCCGCGAAACGAGCTGCCGCCGCCGCCGCCGCGCCCACCTCGGGAGGGGCCCGCAGGGTAGTGGTAGCCGCGGCCGGCCGAGGGCCCGGTGGGCGCCGCAAAGGCGGCGGCTGCGGCAGCGGTGGCGGCGGCGGCGGTGGTGGTGGTGGTGGTAGTGGAGTGCGGCGTCGGCATGGAGCCTGTCTGGTACGGCAGCCGTGGCCGCTGCGCATCGTAGGCTGTCCAGCCATTGCCACGGGTGTTTGCCGTGTTGTGCTGGTCGGTGTGTTTGCGCTTGACGGGCTTGCCGCCGCCGCCGCCGCCGCCGGCATGGTATGTGTTGTCGTCGTCGTTGGCCGCCGCCGGCCCGGTGTGATCGGGCTCTACACGGAGCACGGCCTTTTCCCCCACCGTCGTCTCAAACACGTAAGCCTGGTCGCGCGGCACCGGGTGCCACTTGCGGATCCGGCTCGCGTCGTACGGCCGTGCGTGGCGGCTCACGGCCAGAACGACCAGCGGGGTTGGCCCGTCTGTGTGGACGACCGTGGTCGCCGGCACCGGGCGCACACTGGCTGCCCAGACGCCGTTGTCCGTGCTGCCGGTGGCGACCACCTCCCAGGACACCTTGTTCCCCAGCCCGCCCACCTTTTCCAGCAAGGCCGGCGGGCAGGGGCGCGGAAGGATCATGATGCTGTTGCCCAGGTACTTGAGGTCGCGGCGCGCAACCGGCTGTGCCATGTTCACCAGGCCAAGCAGGCGCTTGGTGTCGGCCTCTTTGATGAGATAGCCGGTGAAAAACACCTGCTTTCTCAGAGCCAGCCGCTCAAACCGGCTGCGGAGGCGGCCGCTGCCTGGGCCGGCGCTGGCGTTGGCGGCATTGTGGCAGTTCACCATGTGCTGCACCTCGGCCACCTCGACGACCGGGTCCAGCGTAGCGGCCATGTCCGGCACCTGGATCACCTCGCTCGCGATGGGCGACCGCGGCGGGGAGGAGGCGCCGCCGCCGCCGCCGCCGCCGTGTTGCTGCCGGCGCTGGTTGTACTCGGCGAGAAAGTCGCGGAAGCTCTTGACGTGCTTGGGACGGTCCTCGTAGATGCGGATCTCCCGGGCCGCCGGGTAGGTCTCCATGAGCGTCTCCAGAAAGGCCTGCTTGAAGGCCAGGGTGCTGGAAAAGTGCTCATTGTTGGGCCCCACGGCGGGCTTGAGCGTGACCATGTCAAACCCCAGGCCCTTGCTGCCAATCATGCGCTTGATCAGGTCGCCAAAGCCCGTCTCCGACCGCCCCGTCAGCAGGACACAGAGCGCGTCGGGCTGCTTCTCCGACAGCCGTACCAGCTCGACAATCTCCTCGTTCCACCACCCCTCCCAGGCCCGCGGCTCTTCCTTGGCCTGCCCCTCGCCCGTCGCCCCCAGTATGCGCGCGTCGTGCCACCACCCGCCTGTCGAGAAGACGTCCTGGCTGGACAGGTAGCCCAGCGTCTGCATGTTCCAGAGCTTTGGGTTTGGCAGCGGCGTCTTGAACACTATGGCGACAAGCGTCAGCCGTGGCCCGACCAGACGAAACAAGACCAGAAAAGCCCAGGCAAATTATAAAAGCCACTCACATGTGTTGTCAAAGTCGTAAATGTGCAGGCTCCGAATCGCGTCGGCCGCCGGCAGCTTCCGGTTCAGCAGAGACCAGCGGCCCAGCGCCGTTGTCGTGTATCCGTCGGAGCTCTTGACGCCGTTTTCCGTGCCGCCGCTGCTGTCGCCGCCATTTCCCTCGCCCACGTGGCTGCTGGCCGGCGCCGCGGCCGGAGCAGCAGAGCTCTTCACGCCAGCCGTCTGCGGTTGCGGCAGCTGTGGTGGCGGCGCGGGGTGCGCCCGGGCAGCCGCATAGACGGCCGCCGCCGACAGTGACATGGCCGGACGACGAAAACGGGGAAAAAAGACAGGGGGCGAACGCGCAATCTCCCTGGCGGCAGCGAGTCGCCGTCAAACGTCCCCAGTGGCTGTCTGTCTCGGTACCAACAAGCAGCAGATGCGCTGCCTAGGGCAGTGGGAGCGCGGGGAGTGGTGGCGATGGTCGAGAGAGAGAGAGAGAGAGAGAGATCAAGCTTGCATCGGGCCTCAACAGTGTTGGAAAAAAGTGAAACGCCTCGAAAAGACGTGTCGTGGGGCGGAGATGTGGCGCAAGCTACCCCGGCGCTAAAGGTGACCCGCACAAGGTAACTTGTCACTGAGGCATCGTACCTACAGGTAGCTAGCAAGCGCCCCGCATGCATCGGCAGGGCGTGTACGGAGTAGTAAAAGTTGAGTTCATTGTATTGGATGGTGGCTTCTTTAGCCGTGAGTGGAGCTTTTTACTTTTCTATTAGGGTCTCTCAACTATGAGATCAACTATGGATATATGTAAATGGTTCAAGATGTCCCCAGGCTCTCCAGACTTCCCAGAACGAAGAAAAACTTTGCCGGATATACAAGGAACCGGTAACCAACAATCTCAGCCGCTGGTGGTGTACAACACGACAAATCCAACTAGAGATAACACAGGAGAAAAGACAATGGGAACGCCGCCGATGACTTCCGATGGATGCAAACGAGTGAGTGGTGGTGGTTCTATGCTGGGGCTAAAAGGCAAGGTGTACATGAACTTGCAAAGAGCGGCTGGGTGTGGGAGGGTGAGGGAGGGTGAGGGTGAGGGAGGGTGGGGGAGGGTGAGGGAGGGTGTGGGAGGGTAAGGGAGGGTGAAGGAGGACGAGGGCGGACGAGGGCGGACGAGGGCGAGAACTCGACTCAAGACGGCTGGCCGTGCCTAGTGGTCCGCGGCCGAGCGTGGGGTCCACAGCACGGTTTCTTCATCGTCAGAGTCTGAGAGAGACGCCTCGTCTCGTCTGGACTGTGGGTTGACCTTGGAGCTAAAGTCCTCCGCTTGGTCCGCCAAAGATGAAAAGCAGCTGGCCCCTTCGTCGTCGCCGTCCTCGTCGACTTCCTGGATGCCGTGGCTGTCCTCGATATCGGTGTACACGTCGTCCTCAGCCTCGGGCCTGACGTTGCGGCGGTCAACGCGCCCTGCTCTGGACCGAAGCTCTGCTCTGCGGCCGAGCGGGTCTTCCAGGTCCGAGTAGTCCCAGCGCACCGGGATGCTCTCGCCAGCGTCGGTCTTGCCCATGGCGAAACCACGCCACTCTCCCGATATGATGCGGGCCGCCACCCTCAGCATCAGCGCAATCAGGTAGCCTGGAGGTACCAGCAGGATCTCCATGACCCTGTAGATGATGGAGCCTGGTATGCGGCGGACGGCCTCGAGACGCGTGGTGGCTCTTCCAGAGTTGCCGAGGAAGCGAGGCTGGTGGTGTGGGTTGATAATGGTGACGGCGGGGGGGAGCGGTGCCAACGCCGACATGGAAGCCACAGATGTCGTGGCCCGATGGCGGATGAGTGGGGGTGGCCGCTGTTCCGTGGCCGTGGCCGTAGCCGTAGTCTGGGCCGAAGCCGTGGTCGGGGCGGTGGTCGGGGCGGTGGTCGGGGCGGTGGTCGGGGTGGTGGTCGGGCCCGTGGTCGGGCCCGTGGTCGGGCCCGTGGTCGGGGTCGTGGTTGTGGCCGTGGTCGTGAACGTGGTTGTGTCCGTGGCCGCGGTCGTGTCCGTAGCCGTGGCCGTAGCCGTGGCCGTAGTCGTCGGGGCCGTGGAAGCACCGGTTCCGTTGAACCGCTTCCGTGCATCCTCGTAGAGGGAAGACAGCCCCGACGGGCCCGGTCCGTTGTCGGGGCCGCTGGGGAAGCCGACGACCGAGCCAGACGTCGACGACGGCGGCGATGGTGGTGGGAGTGTGCGGCCCGGCGAGAGCCAGGAACGGATGCTGTTGAAGGGGCTCGAGTCGACGGTGGAACGGTCCGAGTCGGCGGTGCCTTCATACCACTTGCGGTCGAGGCTCGACCAAGTGGATCGCAAAAAGGAAGTGTCGCTGGTCACGGACAGGGCTCGCTCCCGCGACGTCCTTCTCTGCCGGTCGTTGGACGCCGGCACGTATGGCGCGTTTTGGTTCCGCCACGGAGTCCCTGCCTTGTTCACCTCGATCTCGCCCGCTTTGGCCTCCATGATGATGCGCTCGTGCTCGGCCACCAGGGCCGGCACGAGCCGTCGGCCGAACTCGTCAACCTCCTCCACGCTCTTGTTGCCCTGGCTCTCGAGCATGGCGGCCCATTCCCGCCTTGTGAACTCGAGAGGCTGGAGCGGTTGCACAGGCGCTGCATGTTTGGGCTGGGGCGACGTGGACAGTGATCTCTGCCGTTGGTCTGGCACCCGGGCGGCAGGCGACGGCGATCGGTATTTGAACTCCTTTGTCGGTGTTCGTGTCATCGACGCGGCCGGTGGCTCGGGCTCTGGGCGCTTCACGGGCGTCCAGGGACGCTTCTTCACCGGTCCGGACGGCTGCTCGGGAAGCTCAACGGTGAAGTCGCGCTTAAAGGGGCACGGCGTCTTCTCAAACTGCAGGATGTGGTCGAGGACCTCGCGGAGCCGATGGGCGCGTTCATCGTTCTCGCCGCCGTCGCCAACGGGCACCTCGATCCGCCAGTACTGCGGGCGCCGGATCTGCAGGATAAACTTGCTCGACTCTTCGTCGATGCACCAACACTGGCTCTTTGGCAGGATCGGTTGGAGGGCACTGCCGCAACTCAGAAAGGCGACAGAGCCGGGCGCGCGGTAGATGCATAGTGCTCCTGTGAGGCACACCGCCAACGGCAATCATCAGCAAAGGTGCCACGCCCACTTCTTCTCCTCCTGTCCGTCAGGGAAGAGGGGGGGGAACATACCGACAGCAATGGTCCGCTCAAACTGTGACGACCATGCAAGGGTGCCTGGTTCAATGTCGTCCTCGAGTGTGCTGATGCTATGGCGGGCCCGGCTCCGGCTGGCGGAGCTGCTGCCGGCGTCGAGGGCCCAATTTCGTGCGCCGGCCGAGAAGGAGATGATCTTGGCGGCAGGGTGGGTGTACAGCGTTTCGACGACCTCTCCGTTGGCAGTGTGCGTCTGGCCTTGCTCAGCGGTGGAGGCAGTAGTGGTGGTGGCGGCAGAGGTGGAGGCGGAGGTGGACGTGGATGTGGATGTGGATGTGGATGTAGAGGTGGATGTAGAGGTGGTCGGAGCCGTGTTGGCCATCGATGCCGCGGGGTTGGGCCCCAGACCTCCGGCAGCGGCAACAGCGGCGGCCTCGGCGACCACCGCCGCCATGGCAGCAGAGGCAGATCCGTCTGTTCTTGCAGGGGCTCTGGTCGACACCACCGGTGAGCTGGCTGGGCGCGTCACGGGTGTGGTCGCGGCACGGCGCGGCGGCGCGGGCGCGCCCAGCCCGTCGTCGGCAGGACCGGCAAGGTCCATGGCTGCGCAAGTTTGTGCTCGTATAGGTAACGTGCTGGGACCGGTCGTCGCGTTCGGGAAGGGTCCGTTGCGGCCGGCGAATCTCCTTAATCGGATGCGGAAGATGGACACGACAGGGGGTGGGCAGGGCGAGCTGGGCGCGACGGTGACGCGATAACGCTGACTGCGCGCATGGCCAAATCCGGCCGTCTTAATATACGGGTGCTTGCCGGTACAATCTAGAGGGAGCCCTTGTTTACCTTTTTGCCCTAGTGTCGACGAGGGGGGGGGGGGGGGAGAAGTGGAAAGTACAGCGTAAGATACTCTGGGGCGCTCGGTGGAGGACAGCGATGCCCAGAGGGAGAGGGAAACAAGCGTGTGTGTGTGTTCGATCTGTGAGATTCCCAGGTTGCGCAGAAAAGAGAGGAGCAAACGCAGGCGGTCAAAATGGCCAAGGGGGGTGGTTAATGAGCCGATGGAGTGCGGGTAAGCCCCGATTATTTTCACGCGTTCTGGCAAATCAGCGCTGCAGTGGCAGAAACAAGGCTCCGTCCAGTCCGAATCTAACGCTGCACGTCGTTGGCCAGCTCACTAGGGCCCATAAAACGGCTGTTAGGGGGGGGGATTCTGAGGAGGGGTGAAGCGTGATGCGACAAGACGTTGAACGATATGGCGCTCTTTTGGTATTTGAAATGGATGTGCCTCGTGATGGGCCGATAAATGGGCAAGAACGCTCTCTTGCAAATAAAAAAAAAAGAAAAAAAAAAGGCGGTCGAAACAGAAAGGGGCAGATAAGACGTCGCGGTGGTCCAAGGAAAGAACGAATGACACGCGTCTGATTGCCTTGCCGCATTCCGCAGCTATCTTGACCCCCATTTGTTGGGAGTTGGTGGACTAGCAGCTGCAGGTGATAAGATACGCCCACCCTGAACAAGAGATGTAGAGCGTGCTAACACTGCAAGCCCTTATAGGCGGCGAGCTTCCTATGCGGGGTCAGCCGGCGAAGCCGTTCGTGCAAGGCTTGCCCTTTGCTTCCTGGGACGCTCAAGATACGGCTTCAAGCCATTTTGGGGGGCTTTAAAGTCGGAGCGCCGATCGCGAAGAAAATCCAAAAAGCAACTGTAGCTGAAGCTCGAATGCCGATACTTAGGCGAAAGCATTTTCAGCACCAAAAGCAACTTCTCACGGCGTGTAAAGAGTCACGTGGGCAGCACCACCTGTAGATTAGCGCCTCTCGCAGTAACAGCGTCTTCAGCGCAACGGGGCCCTCATTTTACAGCTCATAAATCACCTCGTCGATGTAAGCAGCTGTTTCGACCCCATACGTTTCTCGACAACACTCGTTTCCAGCGCCCCGTGTATTTTGTCGCTTTTTGCTCTGATCTCTATTTCTTGCTTCGGACGCTCATCTGTCCTGCTCGGAGGAGGGCGGCTCTCAAGCGGTGCTCGCTGCTCCGATCTGTTACCAAATCTGATCTTTCGACAAACGGCGTTGAGAGCAGGTCTCGTCGCTTCTGTCCCTGCGCCCCGCGCTGAGGTCGAATCCTATGATTGGGTAAGTACACTTGGCTGCGGTTTTTCTTTCTTTCATCCTGGTAAATGAGAGCCAAGAGCAGGCATGCATTGGCTGGTGAAAGCTTCTCAGCATGAGTGGTCTCCCGATATCAGCGTCGTGTTTTATGCCGTGGTGAGCGTGGGCAAAGCACAGCGTGCCGTGAACACGATCTGTATGAAAATAAAGAGTTTGTTTGATCTATATTCGTCTAATGAGCACGCACTGCCTAGAACAAGAGAGCTTAGAGCGACACACTGACCGACGAGGCCCCCTGCAGACTTGACACGGGGGTGATATCGCTGGAGGCCCGGAAGAAGCAGCATGGCCTTTGAAACCACCGACGCCACGGCCGGCACGGCCAGCGCTGCCGATAGTGCTGCTGTGACTGTGGCTGTGGCAGACGCTCCCGATGTGGCCGACCGCATGCAGTCTGAACATGACACGAGCTTCTCATGGCTGTGCGTTTTGGCCGCCTCTCGGGCTCTTTTGCTCTCGACTTTGGTCTTTTTTTTTATTTTCTCTTTGGTGATGACGGTGCTGGCTGACCATTTCCCTGCGCCAGAGACCCGCATCCCATTTTTGTCATCGTTCTCGTCGGCCCCGAGGAGATGCCCTTTGGTATCCAGAAAGACTTTCTGTGCGCAAAATGCCACTACTTCCAGCAGTACTTTGGCCAGGAAGAGGACCAGACAATTGAGCACATTGTCAGGCTGCCCGACACGCCGGTCCAGGTGTTCGCGTACACGCAACACTTTCTCTATACCGGCAGCGTCTGCGCCCAGAGCGACCACATCCCGTCCTACGAGACCCTGGCCGGCCTGTGGAAAATCGGCAACACGCTGGGCGTTGAGGGCCTCTGCGAACGTTCCCTGGAGGCCATGTCCGAGCACCGGCGAGCCACACGGACCATCCCGGCCACGCCGCTCCTGGTGCAGGTATGGAGGGAGACGCCCATTGGCTCGTCCATCCGACAGCTTCTCCTCTCCTGGGCGGCCGAATTCTTACACTCCAGCCCCGAGCGGTCCGGGTTCGCACGCTCGCTCCCACAGGAGCTCTTGAGTGAACTGGTTGTGGCCATCAGCGCGTACGGCGACGTCCTGTCAACCCCGTCGTCTCTTCTCGACGAGGAAACCACCAACCAAACCGGACTTGCCTCGACGGAAGGCGACCACAACGGGCACTCTGACGGTCCCACGGATGAGAATGGCGGGGCCACCCCGGCTAGCGGTGGCCGGGGAGCAGCAAAGGGACGGAAGTCGTCAGATCCACCGGCCAAACGGACGCGCTATTCCGACAGCACCGGCAAGGCCAGTAGTACTGGCAAGAATGGGACAGCACCAGGCTTCACTACCGCCTCTGCTCAGTCGGCTTACGGTGGACGCAGCGCAGGAGGTGGCAGCAGCAGCAGCCGAAGGGCGTCTGGGAGCTCACTGCCGACGCGGACGCTGCTCAACAAGAAGCGAAACCCGCCGGTGGATGTCTACAAGTACACCCAGAGTCAGAGGCTGCAGTTCTGCTCCAATCTGGTAGCCCGCATGCTGTCTGGACCAGGTAAGAACCCGCCTTGTTGCATGCAGTGGCGTTGGAAGCCGAATACTGACTTTTACATCCAGGCTTTTGGACGCGACTCGTCGGACCATTTAAGGAACCGGTAGACCCAGTCGCGGAAAAGCTGCCTGATTACCTGGACATTATCAAGCGGCCCATGGATCTGGGCACGATTGAGAAGAACCTCAAACAAGGCCGGTATGAGACGGAAAAGGAGTTTGTGGCCGATGTACGGCAGATCTTTACCAACGTGTACACATATTGGAAGAAAGGCGACCCGGTCTGGGTTACCTGCGAGCGGTTTGAAAAGACGTTTGAAGAAAAGTACGGGCAGATGAGCAAGTGGCTGCGCAACCTGGAAATGGGGACAAAGGAGTTTTACAACAAGGCCGAGCAACAGCATTAACGGCAAAGGACGAGGGGTCAAAAAAACCCGATCTGCTTCAGAGCATGTGACATTATTTGTGTGATTTTCCTTTGATTTCTTTTGCTCTCAGCGAGAACGCTGAGCCGTACTATAGGGCAGGACAACCGCTGCCAAAGTACAATACAATGGCTACGAGGAGCATTGATGTATAGAAAGCTCCAAGCGTCGCAAGCTCGTGCCGATCTTCACGTCCAGTTGATGCCAAACAGCTTGGTCTTCTTGCTGCGGTCGCCGCCGCGGTCGGCCAGGTCATGCTCGAGGTAGAGCCGGTCGTGGCCCGGCACTTCGATAAAGAAGTAGCGGTAGGAAAACTCGCTCTGGCCCGGGTAGCGCACCATGTGGAGGTGGGCAACGCCTTGGGCTTTGGGGCCCTGCACGTGAAAGTTCATCACGATGTGCTCCATGCCCTCTGGATCGGTGCGCGTGGTGGATCTGCGTGTGTTAGCAGCGCCGGGTGTGTGTGTGTGTGTGAGAGAGAGAGAGAGAGAGAGAGAAAGAGAGAGAGAGAGAGTGCGTGTGTGTGTGTGAGCGGCAACATACGCAATGGGCCGCGCGCGGCGCCACTTGTTCCACGTCTCTTCGCCAAAAGCGGCGATTTCGAAGCCGCCGCCGCCGAGCAGATCGGCACACCGGGGGTCGTCGCGGATGCGGTCCACGGCGCGGTTAAAGTACGTCACCTTGCTCGTGGGCGAGAAGACCTCTGTGTACAGAAAGTAGGCAACGCCGCCCTGTGCCGCCGGCCAGAGTCAGCATCGGGTTCCTTTACCCCTCTTCTCCCCTTCCTGGCGCTTTTTCCGTCGCGTCTCATACCGTCAAGACCACCCCGACAGCCACCAGGCCAAAGTTGAACGTCTGCTGCGCCGCCCGCGCCGACTTCTCGCCGATCGACAGCTCGGCCCACGGCACGTGGCCGTCGTCGTTGAAGGGCGTCACGGCCTGTCGGCGGGAGGCGGCGCCGCCGCCCGACGCCGACGCTTTCTGGTGCTGGGTGGCATAGCCACGCTGTGGCAGCGGCAGCGGCAGCGGCAGCGGCAGCCGTTCAGAGCGCAAAGACAAAAGTAGAGAGCCGGCGCCCAGGCCCGGCCCTGGCGTGCGACGGCGGCGGCGCAGCCAGCCTCGGCCGACCAGCGCGGCTGCCGACGTCAACGTTGACGTCGACGACGGACCAGTCGCTGCGGCAGCATGGGCAACGGCAAAACAAAGGCTTCTTGGCGGGTTCATGACGGATAAGACGCTCGCTGGTCGCCCATGGTCCGCTTCTCACTGAGCACGGGCTGTAGCAAGGGGGGTCCGGGGGGGGGGGGGGGGAGATTGCCGTTGGCGAGTTGGAGCCGGAATTTCAGCCATCAAGCAAGGCCTTGAGAAGCGGCTGTGGTTCTGGAGAGTTTCTTTAAAGTGGAGACGGTGGCTAGCCGGGTATGGCTAGCCCGTATCTCACTCGTACTTACTTATTCGTACAGTGGCCTCTCCGCTGAAGCGTGTGAAAGGGGGCGGTAGGATTAGGGGGGAATCCAGGGAGAGGGCCCCCCCGTCCAGAGCGCTGGAATTGAAAATAAAGGGACGTATCTTTTTTACCTTTTTGTATCATCGCGAGGGTTTTGTCCTTTTTTGAACCCCCTTCACTCCACCGCCTACCACGCCCGTCCACGAGCAAGCCAACCGTCCGTCTCCCCTCCCCACGTATCGGGCGGTTTTTCTTTCTTTGGCTTTTCTTTTTTGTATCTTTTCCCCCCCCCCCCCCCCCTTCTGATCCAACGCCGACGACAAAGATGAGCGGCCTGGCGACAAAGCAGCAGTCGCTGCAGATCTTTGAGAAGCTGAAGACGAAGCCGGCGAACAAGGTGAGAGCGAGCCAGCCAGCCAGCGGCCGATGCGTGCTGTTCGGAGAGGGAGACTTGTGGCCGATCGCGCGCAGCGCAGCGGCTGACGTGGGCGTGTTTAGATCTGCTTCGACTGCGGCCAGAAGAATCCCACGTGGACGTCGGTGCCTTTTGGCATCTACCTCTGCCTCGACTGCTCGGCCAACCACCGCAACCTCGGCGTGCACATTTCGTTTGTGCGCTCGACGAACCTCGACCGTAGGTGTCATCATTGTTGCTGAGAGAGAAACCAGTTGAGAGCGTTGGGGCAAGGACGGGCTGCTGACGGGCAAAAGAGTGGCAGTGGGAGCAGCTGCGGCTCATGAAGGTGGGCGGCAACGAGTCGGCCACCAAGTTCTTCCAGCAAAACGGCGGCTCGGCCGCCCTCAACAGCAAGGATGCCAAGACCAAGTACCAGTCGGCCGCAGCCTCCAAGTACAAGGACGAACTGAAGAGGCGCGCTGCACGAGATGCCAAGGAGTGAGTGTGATTGTGTTGTTCTTCTTTCTTTTCTTTTTTTTTTTTCGCCTCTTGTCGTTTGATGCTTCCGACGTCTGCCGCTCGAGTGCTAATGTGTGCGCGCGCCAGATATCCTGGCGAGGTAGTGATTGCCGACAGCGACACGCCCGAGGCCTCGAGCACGCCTTCCGGAGAACCCGAAGATGACTTCTTTTCATCCTGGGACAAGCCCGCCATCAAGAAGCCGACACCGCCGCTGTCCCGCACGGCCACGCCCCCCGTTGTCGGGCGCACACCATCGCCGTTTCTCGGCTCGGGCGCCCCCGCCGGTGCCGGTGGCTCGCGCGCAGCATCGCCCCTCGCCAAGACTGCGGACGGTGAGACAGCCGCGGCGGCCAAGCCGGCCAGCCGCATCACGCACTCGTCTGCGCTCAAGAAGACGGGCGCGGGGCCGCGGAAAACCAACGTGCTGGGTGTCAAGAAGGTGGCCAAGCTGGGAGCCAAGAAAGTCACGGCCGACGTGATTGATTTCGACGAGGCCGAGAAGAGGGCCAAGGAGGAGGCCGAGCGCATCGAGAAGCTAGGCTACGACCCAGATGCCGAGGAGGATGCCGCCGTGACGGCAGCGGCGGCGGCGGCGGCGGCGCACAAGACGGGCGCCAAGGCAGCGGCCAGCGCCGCTGCTGTGTCGGCGGCGGCGGGGGGCTCGGCCGCGGGCGGCTACGGCTCGGCGCATAGCCGCGAGAAGTCGGCCTCGGAGATGGAGCGCCTCGGCATGGGCATGGGCCGCTTAGGGTTTGGCCAGGTCGGCGGCGCCCGCGGGGCGGCGGCGGCGGCGGCCAAGAAGAACGGCGGCGGCTTTGGCTCTGTAGGCCCGATCAAGGCAGCAGATGGTAAGGGCAGGCGGCGGCTCTCTTCCTCGGTTTTTCTTTTTCTTTTTTTTCTTTTTTTTTCCTTATTTTTTTTACCTTTAGCTGACCGGATCCAGCCGACGACGAAAAGTATGCGCGGTCCAAGTTTGGCAACCAAAAGGGCATCTCGTCGGACGAGTACTTTGGCAAGGGCCAGTTCGACAAGAACGCACAGCAAGAGGCCAAGACGCGACTGCAGGGCTTTGAGGGGGCCACGTCCATCTCGTCCAACGCGTACTTTGGCCGGCCCGAGGAGGAGTCGGCCGAGGACTATGGCGATCTGGAGTCGACGGCCAAGGACTTTATCCGCAAGTTTGGCATCACCGCCGGCGACGACCTGGACAACCTGACGCAGGTTCTCGGCGCCGGCGCCACGCGGCTGCAGGGTGCCATCCGGGACTACCTAGGTAATTAAGTGTCTGGGCGGACGTCTGGGCGGACGTCTGGGCGGACGTATGAGGATTTGGCTTCTTTTTTCTCTCTTTTTTTTTAAACTTTTTTCTTGTTCTTTGATTCTGTTGGCTTTTCAGCCCCCCTGCCTCACCAAACTTAACCTCTCCCGCAACCTTGTCCACTGCAACGCCTTGGACACCCGAGCTGCGATGTGGGGGAGGATGGCAGTGTGTTTTAATCTTACACATACGACGTACGGCGGCGGCGTATCATGTTTACTTACGATGATGTCTATTATGGGAGGGGGAGGGGGGAAAGGGGGGAAGTGCCGGGCATGGAGGAAGCATGCACACAAAATATATGAAATAGCAGAAACTTTTATAGAAGCCGTCAAGGGGAAAAAACACTTTTTTCAGCGTAAAACTACCCAAAAATGGGAATACAGGCATTAAGCAGATATAGTAGGCAAAGAAGCAACCAAGAACAACGTATCCAATACACGCCCGCAGCCCGCAGTGCGGCAGCGCACAACCCGCCGTGGTCCCCGTAGCGGCAGCGGCGACGCTACAGCTTCGCGACGAGCTTGGAGGCTTCCTTGAGGGCGGCGGCGGCGTCGTTGACAAACTCGTCGACGACCTCCTTGGCGGGCATTTTCTTGTTGACGACGGCGGCGCACTGGCCCATGAGGAAGGGGCGGAACTGGTCCATGACGTCGTCGACGTCGTCGCTGTCGGCGTCGGCGTCGCTGTCGCCGGTCTTGGCCGAGGCCGGGGGCGCGATCTCGCCGGACATGAGCTTGTCGAGGTCGGCCTCGTAGGGCAGCTTGCCCTGGGCGGTGAGCTGCTTGATCTCGTCCTGGCGGTCGTTTTCCCAGTTCTCAATGTAGGGGTTGCGGCGGACGCGCAGGGGGCGGCCGGTGAAGATGAGCGTCTTGATGGTGTCGTCGAAGCCGGCGGTGCGCACGGCCTCCTTGTGGGACTCGGGGGCGCCGGCCTCGTCGGTCAGGATGAAGCGGGTGCCGACCCAGACGGCGGCGGCGCCCATCATGAGCGAGGCGGCCAGCAGGCGGCCGTTGGAGATGCCGCCGGCGGCGACGACCAGCACGGGCCCGCCGGTCAGCGGCGATTTGTGGCCGCGCACGAGGCGCACGACCTCGGGGGTCAGCACGGTGGTGGGCACCTCGCCGGTGTGGCCGCCGCCCTCGCCGCCCTGGGGGCAGATGATGTCGACGCCGAGGTCGAGGCACTTGGCCACGTGCTTGGGGTGGCCGATCATGTTCATGTACAGGATGCCGTGCTTGTGCAGGCGCTCGACCACGTGGCGCGGCGGCACGCCCACGGCCGACACAAACAGCTTGGCGCCCTCCTGGATGATGATGTCGATGAGCTCGTCCAGCTTGCCCTTTGTGTAGTCGTAGCTGGCCGTCAGCATGTTTCTTCTCCTCTTCTTCTCTTCTTCTCTTCTCTTCTTCTCTTCTCTTCTTCTCTACTTCTCTTCTTCTCTTCTTCTCTTCTTCTCTTCTCTTCTCCAGCCTACTTTGTCTTGCGCGCGCTGCCGCCGACCTGGGGCAGCAGCAGGTCGACGCCAAAGGGCGCCTTCTTGTCGACCAGGTGCGACTTGAGCTCCTCGATCTGGTCGCGCAGCATCTCGGGCGTGTAGTTGACGCCGCCGATGACGCCGAGGCCGCCGGCGTTGGTGACGGCGGCCGCCAGCTGCGGCCCGGCGGCTACGTTCATGCCGGCCAGCAGCACGGGGTGCCGGATGCCGAACAGGTCGGTCAGCGGGGTGCGGATCTTTTCTGTGCAGAGAGAGAGAGAGGTCAGTCAAAAGCATGTGAGACAGCAGCGGTGGGACGGGGGGAGAAGGAGTAGGGAACCCGGTTGTCTGGAAAAGCACGTACGAGGTGAAGCCATGTTGACGGTTTGCGCGAGTTGCAGGTGTTGCGTAGGTGGGAGGAGGAAACTGAAGGAATAAAAAGGGAGGACGAGGCGGAAGCGGAGGCGAAGAGGCCTGGAATGGGAGAGGTTGCCGTGTGGAATTAGTGCATTTAACATGGGATTTTTTTTTATTCAGGCAGCCACATGCTGGCAGGAGCCGAGGTGCACCGCTCTGGGCGACTCCGCTGGAGGGCGGCGCTAGCAGAGTTCCCCGGGAGCAGCGTGGGGAAAAGGGCGCCCATGTCTCCGCACGGCAGCAAGCTCCGCAGCGGTAGTGAGCCGAGGCACGGCTGGTTCGATCAGATACGGTTGAAGGTCAGAGGCAAGGTAAGGGGCCGTGCGTGTTTACAGTGTGAATCGCATGGCACGGTGTGCCACGATACGGTTGGTCACGTGACCAGTCACGCGACTCGAATTCTTTTACGCCTCACCAGAGGGGCAATCTACAAAGACCCCAAGCACGCTGGCGAGCATAAGATGCATAGATCTGCGCTGCGCTCGGTTGCTCAGCTGACTCTTCGCGGCACGTCTCGACCAGGCTGCGTGCCAACAGCGTCCACACGGTGGCACAGCAGCAGCAGCAGCAGCAGCAGCAGCAGCCGCAGCAGAAAAAGAAAGATGAAGAAGAGGGCGTACATTGCGCTGGGGAGCAACGTGGGCGACCGGATCGGCTGGATCGAAAAGGCGTGCCGGGAGATGGATCGGCGGGGCGTGCGGGTGTGCCGGACGAGCAGCCTGTGGGAGACGGAGCCCATGTACGTGCTGGAGCAGGACAAGTTTGCCAACGGGGTGTGCGAGGTGGAGACGGAGCTGGCGCCGCTGGCGCTGCTGGACGAGCTGCAGGCGATTGAGCGGGCGCTGGGGCGGCGCAAGCTGGTGGACAAGGGGCCGCGCAACATTGACCTGGACATTTTGCTGTACGGCAACGAGCGGATCCGGCACGAGCGGCTGACGGTGCCGCACGCCGGCATGGCCGAGCGGGAGTTTGTGCTGCGGCCGCTGGTGCAGTAGGTGCCTGTGAAGTGGTCATGTGAAGTGAATGAAGTGGTGAATAAAGTGAAAAGTAGAGGGGCTAACGGTTCAGGATCGCGCCGAACATTGCGCTTGACCCGCGGCGGCCGTGGAAGCTGTCGCAGGACTACCTCAACGAGCTGCCGGTAGCGTCTCCGGCGCTGACGCCGCTGACGCCGCTGGGCAGGGCGCAGGCGCCGCTGCAGGCGCTGCGGGCGGGGCGGCGGACGCGGGTGATGGCGATTCTCAACGTGACGCCGGACTCGTTCTCGGACGGGGGCCGGCACTCGGCGGCGTCGGCGGCAGCGCTGGTGGAGACGGTGCGGGGCTTTGTGCGGGCGGGGGCGGCGGTGATTGACGTGGGGGGCCAGTCGACGGCGCCGGGGCGGCCGCAGGTGTCGGTGGCGGAGGAGCTGGCGCGGGTGGTGCCGGCGATCGAGCTGATCCGGGGCGAC
Organism: Graphilbum cf. rectangulosporium; assembly: GCA_019925645.1. Lineage (NCBI taxonomy): Eukaryota > Fungi > Ascomycota > Sordariomycetes > Ophiostomatales > Ophiostomataceae > Graphilbum > Graphilbum cf. rectangulosporium. Next base: position 383,105 of record JADHKI010000005.1, read on the forward strand.
GCGGCGTGCGCGGGCGTGGCCATTAGCGTGGACACGTACCGGGCGGCGGTGGCGGAGGCGGCGGTGGCGGCGGGGGCGGACATGATCAACGACGTGTCGGCGGGCGACATGGACGCGGACATGCTGGCGACAATGGCGCGGCTGGACCAGGCCACGGTGTGCCTGATGCACATGCGCGGCACGCCGGAGACGATGAGCCGGCTGAACCGGTACGGCAGCTCCGGCGAGGACGACGACGGCGGCGCCGGCGAAGACGCCTCCGGCCGCGGCAGCGGCGGCATCGTGGAGGCGGTGGCGCGCGAGCTGCTGGCGCGGGTGGCGGCGGCGGAGGCGGCCGGGGTGCGGCGGTGGCGCATGGTGCTGGACCCGGGGCTGGGGTTTGCCAAGGTGGGCGACCAGAACATTGAGGTGCTGCGGCACCTGGACTTGCTGCGGGCGTGGCCGGGGCTGGAGGGCCTGCCGTGGCTGGTGGGCTCGAGCCGCAAGAGCTTCATCGGGCGCACGACGGGGGTGGCGGCGCCGGCGGAGCGGGTGTGGGGCACGGCGGCGACGGTGGCGGCGGCGGTGCAGGGCGGCGCCGACATTGTGCGGGTGCACGACGTGCGCGAGATGGCCCAGGTGGTGGCCATGGCGGACGCGATCTGGCGGGTGGAGGAGCATTGAGGGGGTGGAGGAGGAGCATACGGAGTAGAAGCGGAAGTCAGCCGGGAGCCTACACATAGAGCTAGAAGCTAGCGCCAGCAAGAGTAGAGAGCGCTAGAAGCTTGGAAGCAGCGCAAGCTAGCCCAGCCTAGAGAGCCCAAAGAGAGAGCCCTAGCAGAGCCCAAGCAGAGGCCTAGCCAGAGCGCAAGCTTAGAAAGCCAAGCAGAGCCCAGGCCTAGGCAGAGCAAGCCTGCTCCGTAGAGAGCCGAGTACTAGACTTCGGTCCGCGCCGCCAGCTTGATACGGCCGTTGCAGCGTACGGCCGTTGCATCTGCTCCGGACGAGCACAACCGAATCTTGCATCCCCCGGGCATGAGCTCAGCTGAAGCCCCACTGCGCCAAGCCTCCCACCGCCAGTACCACGCGGCGATGCGCTGGCCGTGAAACGGGCGCCAAGGCGCCAGTGAGATATATTCAGCCTGTGTCTGGAGTTTCTGTTTAGAGTCTTTTTTGTTTGCGTCTGGATTTCTGTTCAGAGTCTTTCTTGTTTGGGTCTGGATTTCTGTTCAGAGGCTTTCTTGTTTGCGTCTGGATTTCTGTTCAGAGTCTTTCTTGTTTGCGTCTGCGAGTTCTGTTCTGCTTGCGTTCTGTTCTGTTTATTCTATTCTTCTTTGTGCTTTCATCGCCATCTCATCGCCATCGCCATTCGCTACCATGGCTACGCGGCGGTCCAAGACCGAGGCCGACAAGCAGGCACTGGCGACGCTGCCGATGCACCGCTGCGAAGTGCCGGCAGCAACGGCAGCAGCATCCCCGGCGGGCGGCGGCGGCGGCGGCGGCGGCGGCGGGTCCCGGCTCGGCGGCGGCTTTCTCGGGGGCGGGTTCTGGCCCGGCGCGGACAGCCAGGGCCTGCGGTTCCGGCTGCGCCAGGAGGGCGACAGCGGGCGGCGCGGGTTCCACCCGGGGCACTTTTTTGCGATTGCGTTCCGGTCGTCGAGCAAGGTGTCGGCAGCGGTCAACGTGCTGTGGCCGGTGGTGCCGGCGGCGCTGGCGTGCCGGTACGCGCTGGCGGACACGCCGCGCAACCACCTGACGACGTTTATCCTGGCCTACATTGCCATGGTGCCGTGCGCCAACATGATTGGCTTTGCCGGCGGGCAGCTGGCGAACAAGGTGCCGCACGTGCTGGGCGTCCTGACCGAGACGACGTGAGTGGGGGAGACACACACACACACACACACACAGTGCTGACCGGCAGCGTCGGATCGGTGGTCGAGATTGTCATGTTCAACGTGCTGCTGACGCGCGGGCTGTACGCGGTCATCCAGGCGGCCATCCTGGGCTCGGTGCTGGCGACGATGCTGCTCTGTCTCGGGCTCTGCTTCTTTGCCGGCGGGCTGCGGCGCGACGAGCAGGAGTTTAGCGAGACGGTCAGCGAGGCCGGCAGCGGGCTGCTGCTGACAGCGTGGGTTTTGTTCTGCTCGTTTCTGTTGTTTCTGCTTGTTTCTGTTTCGTTGTTTCTGTGCTGACCCCCAGTGGCTTTGCCCTGGCCGTGCCGACCGTGTTCAAGCACGCGGTGCCCAGCGCGCTGCTGACGGCCGAGGAGCTGGCGGACAAGACGCTCAACATCTCGCGCATCACGGCCATCCTGCTGGTGGTGGCCTACCTGGTGTACCTCTACTTCCAGACGCGCACGCACCACGGCATCTACGACGAGGTCTTCCGGGCCGACGAGGCGCGCGATGCCGACGCCGCCGACGCCGACGCCGCCGGCGGCCGCGAGCACGGGCAGCTGACCATGACCGAGTGCGTCGTGGCGCTGGCCGTGTCGGTGGCGCTGGTCTCGCTGATTGCGCTGTCGCTGGTCGAGGAGATTGAGTTTATCGTGACCGAGCGCGGCGTGCCCGACGCCTTTATGGGCCTGATTCTCGTGCCGCTGGTCGAGAAGGCGGCCGAGCACCTGAGCGCCATTGACGAAGCGTAAGTGGGGGGTGAGAGAGAGAGAGAGAGAGAGAGAGAGAGAGAGAGAGAGAGAGGAGAGACAGCGAGAGCGAGAGAGAGACAACGAGTGCCAGCGAGCGCGAGCTGACCCCCAGCTACGACAACCAGATGAACTTTGCCCTGTCGCACGTGCTGGGCGCGACGCTGCAGACGGCCCTCTTCACCGGCCCGCTGGTCGTGCTGGTCGGCTGGGGCCTGCACCGGCCCATGGGCCTCGACTTTGAGCTCTTCAACCTGGTCATGCTGATCCTGGCCATCATCACCGTCGGCAACTTTCTGCGCGACCAGAAGAGCAACTACCTCGAGGGCTTTTTGTGTGTCATTGTCTACATTGCCGTCGCCGTCGCCTCCTTCAACTACCCGAACCCGGTCACCGAGGCGGCCGAGGCGGAGTGAGTGGTTGGAGGAAGTGTGATGCCGGAGGGAGTGTCATGGCGGAACTGTGCCGGCGGGAGCTTCTGAGAAGAAAAATGTCTGCGTGAGATAGAGCAATACAGATCAGAAAAAATACAGGTCCTCGCGGCGCCAGCCGAGGTCGGCAAAGATGGCGCGCACGCTCGCCTCCATCGCCGGCGGCCCGCACACGAGCACGAGGTCGCTGTTGTCGTCGTCGTCGCCGCCGCCGCCGCCGCCTCGCCGGCCGACCTCGCGCTCGAAAAAGGCGCGGTCCATGTGGCCGCGCAGGCCGGTCCAGGCGGCGGTGGCCGGCTGCGACAGCACGTAGACGCGGCGGAAGCGGTCGGGGTGGGCGGCGGCCAGGGCGTCGAGCTCGGCGCGGCAGAGGATGTCGGCCTCGGTGCGGTTGGCGTCGAGCAGCAGGCAGCGGGTGGGGTCGACGGCGGGCGCGGCGGCCAGCACGGCGCGCAGCACCTGGAAGACGGGCGTGATGCCGGAGCCGGCGCAGACCATGACGAAGCGGCGCACGGTGCGGGTTGGCGGGCGGCGGGCGGGTGCGGGTGCGGGTGCGGGTCGGCCTCCAGTCCCGGCTCCGGCCCCGGCCCCGGCCCCGGATCCGGCTCCGGCTCCGGCTCCGGACCCGCCCCCCGCCCCCCCCAGAATGCAGCGGCCGCCGCCGAGATAGACAAAGGCGCCGACGGGCCCGCGCAGGTCGACGACGTGGCCGAGCGGCAGCATGTCGAGCGCGCGCGTCATGCGGCCGCCGCGGCCGGGCACGGCGGCGTACGTCTTGACCAGGACGTCGACGGCGCCGCGCACGGGCCGGTCCAGGCCGTTGACGCCGACCAGGTCCGCCGACAGCGGCGTGTAGGCGCGCACAATGGCCTCGCGCGTCACCGGGTCGCGCAGCCGCAGCAGCACGTGCTGGCCCGGCGGCAGGCCCAGCCGCTGCTGCGCGTGCTCCAGCCGCAGCGTCAGGATCTTGCTGTCTGCCGACACCGCCTGCCGGCCCGCCAGCACCGCCCGCATCCACGCCTGCGGCTGCAGAAACACCTCGCGCGGCCCGCCGCCCGCGCCGCGGCTGTCGCCGTTGCCCAGCTGCGCCAGCGCGTCCGCGGCCAGCGCGCCCACGTGGAACCGCGGCATCATGGCTTTTGCGTTTTCCGAGTCTGGGAATTAGCATTCAGGACTGCTCGCTGCAAAGTACTTGCAAAGGACTGCTCGCAAAGACTGCTCGCAAAGACTGCTCGCAAAGACTGCTCGCTGCAAGGCGCACTCACGGATCGCCAAAAACTCCTCCGTCATGTCCTGGCCGGCCGAGCTCGTGATCGACGTCGCGCCGCCCGGGTGCGCGTCCAGAAACGCCGTGCCGTCGTACACCTGCCCCTGCACCACGAACCAGGGCGCCGTCTCGCCCGTGTGCGCCTGCAGCTCGTCCCGCGTCACCACGGTGCCGAGCTTGCTCTCGTCTGTCATGCAGGTGTCCGGGGGTGGGGGTGGCGGGGCCGGCGTGGCAGTGCCGGCTCCGGATCCGGCTCCGCTCCCGCTCCCGCTCCCGGTCCCGGTCCCGGTCCCGGCTCCGGCTCCGGCTCCGCTCCGGCTCCCTCTCCCGACTCCGCTCCCGCCCCCGCCCCCGCTCCCGCCCCCGCTCCCCGCCGAAAAGCGCTCCCCCCAGTAGCCGTCGGCCAGGTCGCCCCCGCCTCGCTTGACGCGCTCCATCCAGCCCTGGTCGGCCGGCCGCGGCGGCGCCGGGTGCTCAAAGCGCAGCGTGCGGCCGCCGTGCTCGCGGCAGATGACCACGCGGAACCAGGCATTGTGCATCATGCCCAGCACGCTCCAGTACATGTCGCGCGGCTGCACCATCATGGCGTCGTCCATGGCCCGCACCGCCACGTCGTCTGCCGCCTGCAGCTCGGCCACGCGCACCTCGAGCTGCCAGAAGCACCAGCAAAAGCTCGTCTCCCGGTACGCGTTGTCGTCGTCGTTGTCGGGCTGAGCCGCCGCCGCCGCTGCCGCCCGGTATGCGTCCTCGGGGTAGTCGAGCTGCGCCAGCCGCCACGTCCGGCCCTGGTCCAGCGTCACCTCGACGCGCGTCACCCGCCGCCCGCCGCCGGCGTACGCGTAGCCGCGGAGGGTGTAGGGGGGGGTCTCGGCCTCGGCGTCCCCGTGCCCCGGACCCCCGGGACCCCCGGGACCCCCGGGACCCCCCGGACTCCCACCCCCCAGACCCCCGCCCCCCCCCACGTCCAGGCGCTCCCCGTGCGCCGGACACGCCACCACACTGTTCGTGTTGAGCGCGTAGATGGCGTAGCGGTCGTCGCGCCAGACGTCGGGCCGCGCCGCGCTGGCCTCGGGCGAGAGCGTGGTGGGCAGCACGCGGTTGTCGTAGATGTGGTACCAGCTGGTGCTGGGCTCGGCCGTGACCACGATGCGGCGCAGCCACTTGACGCTGCGGCCGCCAATCATGCCCGGCACGACCACGCGCAGCGGCCGGCCGTGGTCCGCCGGCAGCGGCGCGCCGTTCATGCGGTGCGCCAGCAGCATGCCGCAGGCCGGGTCGCGCGCCCAGGCCAGCTTGACCGACGTGGCGTACGCGCCGTTGGGTAGCGCCTCGGCGCCCTCAAAGCACACGTAGCGCGCGCCCGCCCGCGGCCGCGCGCGCGCCAGCACCCGCCGCAGCGCCACGCCCGTCCACAGCGCCGTCGACACCCCCGCCGCGCCCCAGGAGAAGCCCTGCGTCTTGCGCACCACGTTCTGCTCCTTGCGCCGGTTGCCCGCGCACACCAGCGTCACCGGGTACGTCTCCTGCGGGAACGCCGCCAGCAGCTGCCGCACGCTCAGCCGCTCCGCCCGCTCCACCAGGCCCTCCACGCTGACCTCCCAGTCCAGGCACGCCTGCTCCGTCGCCACCTCCGGCACCGGCCCGTGGTTGCGCACGTAGTGCAGCTCCGCGCTCGTCAGGAAGCCCTCGCCAAAGAGCGCGCTCAGCGGCGCCTCCGCGTTGAACGGGTGCAGCCCCGTCAGCCGGATCAGCCGCGCGTCGCGTCCCACGTGCCGGTCCGGCGTCTTGAGGTCCTCGGGCAGCACCGCCGCCGCCGGGAGGGCGTAGCCATGTGTGTGTGGGTGAGTGGGTGAGTGTGTGGGAGTGGGTGAGTGTGTTTGCGTGTGAGAGTGTGTGTCTGCGTCTGCGTTTGAGAGTGCGAGTGCGTCTGCGTTGTCTGCGTGTGTGTCTGCGTTGTCTGCGTCTGCGTCTGCGTCTGCATCTGCATCTGAGTCTGCATCTGCGAGTGCGTGTGCGTGTGCGTCTGCATCTGCATCTGCATCTGTGTCTACTGGCAACCCAATCTTTTGCGTCGCCTCTGGCGCAATCTCTTGCGTCGCCTCTGGCGCAATCTCTTGCGACACCTCTGCCTCAAGCACCTCTGCCTCAAAAGGCAATCCCATCATGGCCAACAGCAGTAGCAAACATGACTCGATCCAAGCTGTGAAACGGCAGTCTCGCGGCCGCCACGCCGGAAACACTCGTAGTGCCAGCCCTGCTCCCGTATCGTATCGTACATCTCCGGCGACACTTTCCCCCCCCCAACAGATCCTACCGAGTACGTGCCGCTTTCCAGCGCAGCGCGGTCATGTGAGGCTGGCAGAGCTCTTCCGCGGACATGGTCGATTCGGGCGTCCTAGCACGCCAAACAGTCCCCCCGCAGCTTCCGGTCTATAGCACTGGGCCGCCGGTCTTATGCTCTTATTGGGCCATGGCGTGCTTCGGTTTGTGCTGTAACTTTAGCTTGCCAGGAGATAAGCGCCGTTTGCACGGAGATGCGCCCGTCAGAACTAGCGTGTAGGAAAACAAGAATCTTCTCGAGTGACTGTGCAGGGCTCGAATTTAACAAGGTACGAGATTGGGTCCATGTCTGGAATGTAAAAATGTCTGAGCATTTGACAACGTCTGAAAATAGCCGAGACTGTCTGAGACTCGCCGAGACATGTCTGGGGACAAAAATATCTCATAATTAGACCCAACAGCAAAAAAACCCAAAAATAAGTGGTCCCGGAGGGGCTCGAACCCTCGACTTTCGCATGTATTCTTCGACGAAGGATATTAGTACGATGCGCTAACCAACTGCACCACGGAACCCGCTCGATTGGAAGAGGCAGTCGCAGCCTGCTCTATCAACGCGAGACACCGCTAGCCTAGCGTGCTTTGTTGCTGTGTAAACGGCCCTCGGGCAAGGCTCAATGGCAACCGGGCAACGGCCCACGTGTGTGGCCACGGCAAGAGCTAGCAATCCTCCGGGCAAGCTAGCAATCCTTCAGGCCCGGCTATCACGTCCCGGCCTTGCCTACAGTCCTGCAGGCCGACGCCGGGGGCAAATAGGAGCGCGTAGGGCAGCAGGGCGCCTGAGCAGCCACGGATGCAGGGTTCCGGCTGAGGCCGAGGCAAACGCGGTCTAGTGGAGCAGTCCGTGTTACCATCGGAGCCGTATTCTTGTTCTCGTGTTATTTGTGTTTTCGTGTTATTCGTGTTTCGTGTTTATTCGTGTTTCTTGCTTTTGGCTTTTCGTCTTTTCTTCTCACCCTTCTCATCTTTCCACCCTTCTCACCTTTCCACCTTTCATCCCCTCTCACCTTCTCACCTTTCATCCTCTCTCACCTTCTCACCTTTCCACTCTTCTCACCTTCTCACCTTCTCACCTTCTCACCTCCACTGCAATCAACTCCACCAATCACACTAAATCACCCCCACCCCACCATGCGTTCTCTTTCCGTTGCCGCTGCCGTCGCCAGCCTGGCTGTGGCCGGCGTCCAGGCCGACACGATCCGCATCAACGCCGGGCCCGGCCTCTACTTCCAGCCCAACACCGTCCAGGCCGCCGTCGGCGACGTGCTCGAGTTCCACTTTCTCCCCAAGAACCACAGCGTGGCCCTCGGCCAGTTTGCCAGCGCCTGCGTGCCCGCCGCCAGCGGCGGCTTCTTCTCCGGCTTCATGCCCGTGTCCGCCGGCGAGAGCGTGCGTCGCCCCAGCCTTGATTTGATTGTTTGATGTGTATTTTGGTTGTTTTGTTTGGTTTGATTTGATGTGGTTTTTGGTTGTTTATTTGGTTGTTTGATTTGATTTTTGTACTGGTTGTTGTAAACTGCTTTTTTTGTACTGTTTGATTTGTTACCTCCACCCGCTGACAGCCCAGTCCACCACCTTCAGCGTCACCGTCGACACCACCGACCCGCAGGTCTTTTACTGCACCGTCGGCCCGCACTGCAAGCTCGGCATGTACGGCGTGATCAACCCGGCCGCCTCCGGCGCCAACACGCTCGGCGCCTACGCCGCCCTGGCCAAGAACGCCTCCTTTGGCGTCTCGCCGCCGAGCGTCTTTGGCGGCACCCTGGGCCGCAACTCGGCCAACTCCACCGGCTCCGCCTCCGCCACCACCAGCGTCGCTCCCGGCTCCGCCACCAGCACCGCCGCCGACAGCACCGCCACCGTCAAGCTCAGCGGCGGCGTCCGGTCGGCCGCCTTTGCCTGGGGGTCCGCTCTGCTGGCAGCGGCCGCCTTTGCCGTGTAGGTCTTGTCGGCTACAAAGGGAACAAATCAGGCGCGGCTTGGAGGGAAAGCACTAGCGCCGGTCCCATCAGGCGACAAGGAAAAGGGCACCGGTGTTTAACTTGGATATGTCTCGAAAATGCACGTAAGCAGCAGCAATACAGCGTGGCCCCACTTTGCCTCCGTTGTCCAATCATGGGCGCTGCAATCCTTTACGCCGGCCTGCCTCGGCGTTCGGTGGTCGCGACCCCATTGGCCCCGTGATATCCCGGCATTCGGGCTTGGTCTTTTCAGCATCAGCCTCGCTCGGCGCTTGATCTGGGCCCGAGCATAACGACGCTGCGTAGCGCTTCCCTTTTCTGGTGGCCTTTTCTGTGATTTTTTTTCCTGTGATTTCGCAAGATTTTCCTGTGATTTCGCAAGCAACCATTACGAAAAACGGAAACGTTTTCCCTGTAATTCCGCAAGCAGTCATCACGAAAAACGGAAACGTACTTCTTTCAGCCAATCGGACAGAAATCGACTGCCCTCGACAGTTCCCGCCGACTGCCATGCAGATATGATTGCACGCACCGCCTCGACCTCCAGCGCCGCGTCGCCCTCTCTTGCCACTCTCGCGCCCCTTGTCCGCCGCGGGCTTTCCTTGCAGGGCCCCGCGCCGGCCCCGCGCCGGCCACCACAGCCGCCGGCCTCCGGCCTGGCACCCGTCTGCGGCCGATGCCTGCACACGCGGGCCGCCTCTCGGCTGCCGGCAACGCCTGCAAAGCGCGGGCAGCCACTGTCGCCTGCACGGGGCACGCGCGATGCCCGGCTGGCCGCAGCCCGGGAGGCAAGCCGGAGGCGCTTCTCGGCCGCTGCGGCGGCAGCCGCCGAGACGAATGGTGCGTTTTTGACGGGGGGGGTGGGGGGGGTGGAAAGGAGAGTCGGGGGCACGCGCTGACACGGCCAGGCGACGCGAATCGCGACGACATTGGACCGTTGCAAGAATACGACCGGCGCGTGGCGGCCGGCCTCTTGCGGAATGACGAACACCAAAGAGGTGAGAGGGGGGGGGGGGGGGAGGGGAAGCGAGTGAGGGAGAGGGGGAAAGAAAGAAAGAAAGAAAAAAAAAAGAAGAAAAAAGAAAAAGAGCTGCGGAAACTGACAGCAAGGCATCATCGAGAGCCTCCAGAACATGCACGACGAGCTGCGGCACTACAAGGCACCGCCGGTGGTGCACCCGAGCCTCGAGAGCCTCAGGCCACGGCCCAAGTCGCTGCTCGGCTCGTGGTTTGGCGGCGGCGGCGGCAGCGGCAGCGGCAAGGCAGCCATTGGGCAGATCCCCGAGAACCTGCCCAAGGGGCTCTACCTGTACGGCGACGTCGGCAGCGGCAAGACGATGCTGATGGACCTCTTTTACGACACGCTGCCGAGCTCGGTGCGGTCCAAGACGCGCATCCACTTCCACAACTTTATGCAGGACGTGCACAAGCGGCTGCACCGCCTCAAGATGCAGCACGGCAACGACGTGGACGCGGTGCCCTTTGTCGCGGCTGACATTGCCGACAAGGGCAACGTGCTGTGCTTTGACGAGTTCCAGTGTACGGACGTGGCGGACGCCATGATCCTGCGGAGGTGAGTCGGGTGGCGGGGGCGGGCGGGCGGGATGGCAATGGCTGACCGGCAGGCTCCTGGAGGCGCTCATGTCGCACGGCGTGGTGCTGGTGACGACGTCGAACCGGCACCCCGACGAGCTGTACAAGAACGGCGTGCAGCGCGAGTCCTTTATCCCGGCCATTGAGCTGCTGAAGCGGCGGTTGCACGTCATCTGCCTGGACTCGCCCACGGACTACCGCAAGATCCCGCGGCCGCCCTCGGGCGTCTACCACGCGCCGCTCGACAGCCACGCGGCCTCGCACGCCGAAAAGTGGTTCCGCTTCCTGGGCGACCCGGCCTCGCCGCCGCACCCCGAGGTCCAGCACGTCTGGGGGCGCGAGATCCGCGTGCCGCGCGTCAGCGGCCGCTGCGCCTGCTTCACCTTTGACGAGCTCATCGGCCGGCCCACCTCGGCCGCCGACTACCTCGAGCTCGTGCGCGCCTACGACGCCTTTATCGTCACCGACGTGCCCGGCATGACCTACCAGCAGCGCGACCTGGCCCGCCGCTTCATCACCTTTATCGACGCCGTCTACGAGGCCCAGGCCAAGCTGGTCCTGACCACCGCCGTGCCCCTCAACCAGCTGTTTGTGTCCAAGGAGGAGCTGCGCCAGTCGCTGGCCGCCGCCGCCGCCGCCGCCGCCGGCCCGGGAGGAGGAGGCGCCCCGGGGGGGGCCTTGGACGGCCCGAGCGACGGCGAGGTCAGCTCAGCCCTCGACGACCTGGTCGACGGCATGGACGGCCACAACATGGCCACGCAGCTGCGCCGCTCCAACCTCTTCACCGGCGAGGAGGAGGCCTTTGCCTTTGGCCGCGCGCTCTCGCGGCTCAGCCACATGGGCAGCAAGGAGTGGGTCGAGCGCGGCATGGGCCTCGAGGCCCAGGGCGGCAAGCCCGAGCACGACAACTGGACCAAGACGCGCAGCCGCCAGCTGGAGGACAGCATGTAGGGGGGGGGAAGAAACGGATAGAGGGAGGGCAGAAATGAGCAAAGGGGGCAGAAATGAGAAAGGAGGGCAGGAGAGATCCTGGGAGTATCCTGGGAAATGAGGCAAATCGCATTCGGCAGGCTGCCCTTGGTAGAACCAGCATAGATACAGCGTTCACACTATCAGCGACATGGCCATCCGTTGAGCGAGTGCGTTTACTTTGCGTTTGTGCGCACGGGACGTTGAAGAGAGTTTAAGCAATCTGGGGGCGATACTGCGGCCCATATTTTAGCCTTTAGCGCGGCTGACGTCTCTCTCAGCAGTGAGAACGCACTCCACCAGGCCGAGTGCACGGCATGTTGGACTAGATGCAGGAACAAGGATGAAATGCAGGAACAAGACAAGCAGTGCATCCTGGAGAAAAAACTTCTATTGACAGCACCATTGAGCTTCATGGGTACGGACAAGCGATCCAAGTACGTCATGAGACACCAGGCCAATCAGAGCACAGTGGGGTTCGGTCCTTGGTAGCCCCGAACTCCGCTGTCGTATCATTGTCTCTAGGCAACCAGCAACGCTCCTCTTCCTCTTCCTCTTCCTCCTCCTCCCCCATCCATCCATCCAACAACCATCGCATCTGCTCTCACCGTCAGCATGAAAGTATCTACTGCCCTTGCGCTGCTGCTGCCGGCGGCGGCGGCCCGCTACGTCGACTACCTCGAGACGGACAATGTCCAGCTGAACCCGGAAGTCACGGCGGCCGAGAAGTTCCTGGTCGAGCTGGGCCCGGGCGACACGCGCTGGGTGACGGAGGAGGAGAAGTGGGAGCTGCGCAGGGTGAGTGGGAGGTGACGTGTGGGAGGTGACGTGTGGGAGGCGTGTGGATCTTGTTGTCCGAATTCTTCCAACTTCTAACGCACCTTGTGACACACCTCCAGAACGGCCACCGCTTCATGGACATTACCGAGCACGGCGACCTGGGCCTGCTGCACGCGCAGACGGCCGCAAAGCCGGCACGGGTGTTCCCGCAGAACCTGACGCTGGGCGCGGAGCTGGCGCCGCTGCTGGGCAACCTGTCCAAGGCGGAGATGCAGGCGCACCTGGAGAAGCTGACCAGCTTCCACACGCGCTACTACCGGTCCGAGTACGGGCGGCAGTCGTCCGAGTGGCTGCTGGGCCAGGTCAAGAAGACGATTGGCGAGGCGGGCGGCTTTGCGCACAACATCTCGGCCAAGCCGTTTGCGCACAGCTGGGGCCAGAACTCGATCATTGCGCGCATCCCGGGGCGCACCAACCGCACCATTGTCGTGGGCGCGCACCAGGACTCGATCAACCTCTTCCTGCCCTCGATCCTGGCCGCGCCGGGCGCCGACGACGACGGCAGCGGCACGGTGACCATCCTGGAGGCGCTGCGCGCGCTGCTGCAGTCGGACGCCGTGCGCCGCGGCGAGGCGCCCAACACGATCGAGTTCCACTGGTACAGCGCCGAGGAGGGCGGCCTGCTGGGCTCGCAGGCCATCTTTGGCCACTACGAGAAGAAGCGCCGCGACGTGCGCGCCATGCTGCAGCAGGACATGACCGGCTTCGTGCAGCGCACCCTCGACGCCGGCCAGCCCGAGAGCGTCGGCGTCATTGTCGACTACGTCGACCCGGCCCTGACCGCCTTTATCAAAAAGGTCGTCTCCACCTACTGCCACATCCCCTACGTCGAGACCCGCTGCGGCTACGCCTGCTCCGACCACGCCTCCGCCTCCAAGGCCGGCTACCCCTCCGCCTTTGTCATCGAGTCCGCCTTTGACCTCAGCGACGACCACATCCACGGCACCGACGACCTCATCAAGTACCTCTCCTTTGACCACATGCTGCAGCACGCCCGCCTCACCCTTGCCTTTGTCTACGAGCTGGCCTTTGCCGACTTTGACAAGCTCGAGGCCGAGGCCACCGCGGGAGCCGGCGAGGCCGTGGGTGAATTGTAGGGGCTGTGGGTGAATTGTAGGAGGGTTGAATGTTTTTTTGGTTTTTTTTTCTGCTACATGTGGGATAATCAGCATCAGAGCTCGTGTATCATGATAATCCAGCGTTATCAGAGCTCGTGTTTTCATGAACATCCATCGTTATCAGTTTGGAATTCCATCGTTATTAGAGCTCGTGTGGCCAGCTGAATTCCTTCGTTATCAGAGCGTGTAATCAAAGCGCCTGTGGTCATTGAAATTCTACCGTTAACAAAGCGCCTGTGGTACTGGAATTCCATCCTTATTAGAGCCCGTTCAACTATTGTATGACGTAGCCGACTACATTGCGCATTCGCTTCCTTCACGCTACCCGACTAGCGAAAGCTTGGCCAAAGCTTGACTCGCATGCGCTGTCCCTCCTTCCCCAGGATCTAGGCCCTGAGCCCCTGGGCGGGAGGGGGGGAAGGCGACACCCAGGCTGAGCCGGTCGCCGCTCCCTTTTTAGGATGCCGTTTGTTGTGGCTGGCCGCTCTAGATAGTGACGTAGGCTGTTCTCACAAAGCACAACAACTACAATTCATCTTCTTCCCTCCTCTTAAACATTCCTGTCCTCCTGCGTAGACTCGCTCCGAACCTACTGTCTCCTTCATGACTCTCCGAGCCTACTGTCTCCTTCATACATCGTGCTCGCCATGTCTTACAACAACGAACCCATCCTGCTCCAAACCACCATCAGTGACAGCCTCATCAAGCTCTGCACATCCTCCCAGAGCGTCTCTTCGGTCCTGGCCGCGGATCCGGCACTGACACCCGGCGATGTGTGGCAGTCTCTCTATGGCCAGCATCACCCAGATCACATCCCGGAAGAGGACAAGTACGGGGACATTGACCTCGAGCGTGCGGCCCGCTGCGGACACTGGGGCTCGACCAAGCCGGACGAGCTCTTTCTCAAGGCATGCTAAGCAGAAAAGAAAAGAAAACCAAAAACCAAAAAAAAAGAAAAAGAAAAACACTCTTCAGCCAGCTTTGCTGACCCAACAGATATACCGCGATGCACTGGCTGTGGTCGACCAGTCTCCCGACGGGGCCATGGTCAGCCCGTCTCTGATGGGCAGTTCCGGCATCGTGGCCCTGACTGTGATATCGACGTGAGTTGGTTGGCGCTGCTACGCCGCATGAGAAGCAAATCTGCCGACCCTGACCTGACCGGTGAACAGCATCCCAGACATTGTTCGCCACATGGCCAACTGCATCGCCCGCGCGGAAAAAGAGGTCTTCCTGGCCACCAACTACTGGAAAGACAGCGTGGCCTCGCACTACCTGACCGATGGCCTGCGCGAGCTGGATCGCCGGGCCGGCTCGCGGGGCGCTCGCGTGGTCGTCAAGATCATTTACGATCGGGGCAGCGCTCTCCAGGCGGTTGACCCGCACCACTTTGTGTGCGTGTCGGAGTATACGGGCAAGAACATTGAGTTGCCGCCGCCGCACGAGCTGCCCAACACGGACCTCCAGGTCATGAACTACCACCAACCCCTCCTCGGCACCTTCCACTCCAAGTACATGGTGGTGGATCGCCGCGTGGCCATTTTGCAGAGCAACAACATCCAGGACAACGACAACCTCGAGATGATGTGCCACTTTGAGGGGCCCATTGTGGACTCCTTTTACGACATGGCCCTCTTGTCGTGGCACAAGGCCCTCACCCCGCCGCTTCCGACCTACAACTCGCCTGCTGCCGCTACCGCCGGCAGCGAGAGCCGTCCCGGTCCGGCCGACGCTGCACAGGCGCCGCCGCCGCCGCCGGCGCCGGAGCTAGCACAGCACGCGGAAACGACAGTCCTGGAGGCACCAGAGCCCTCCAGGACCCGTCCCAACATGCCAAACGGGCCGGACGCTGCGACAGAGGCCTTTCTCAGCCACCGCAAGGCGGCCTTGCCCGAGAGCCGGATCCTCCAGCCGGTCGCGCCGGGCGTGACGCTCCCACAGAGCACAGCTGAGGATTTCCATTACGACGACAGCACGACGGCCGAGGTGGCGCGCGTGCAGTTCTCGGTCACGCCCCGGCCGGGAGAGCCCAAGATGGAGCCCGTCTCGCGCCTGCTGAACCACACGACAAGCCATCTGGCCGCAGACGCGCCCGACTACCCCGAGGGGCAAGAGATGACACCCTACATCCCCCACGACACGCGCCAGAGCTTTCCCATGGCCATGGTCAACCGAAAGCCGTACGGCACGCCGATGCACTGGTCGGTGGTGCAGCCGCAGAACGCCGCCTGGCTGTCGGCTCTCAAGAACGCGCAAAAGAGCGTCTTTATCCAGACGCCGACGCTCAATGCTGCGCCGCTGCTGCCGGCGATCAAGGAAGCCTGCGAACGAGGCATCGAGGTCATTTGCTACGTCTGTCTCGGCTATAACGATAGCGTAAGTGCGGTGATGTGGTGGTGGGATGTGGTGATGGGATGTGGTGATGTGAGGTGGTGATGGGATGCGGTGATGGGATGCGGTGATGCGGTGATGCGGCGATGCGGCGATGCACAACCCAACTTGCTGACCCATCCAGGGCGAACTGCTTCCCAAGCAGGGAGGCACCAACGAGATGGTAGCACACGAGCTGTACACAACAATGTCCGAACAGGCACGAGAGCACCTTCATTACTACTGGTACGTGGCCAAAGACCAGACGCGGCCGATTCCGCAGAAGAAGAAACAACGCGACTGCCATATCAAGCTCATGATTGTCGACGAGCACATTGGCATCATGGGCAACGGCAACCAGGACACGCAGAGCTGGTTCCACAGCCAGGAGATCAACGTGATGCTGCAGAGCGCCGAGGTCTGCCAGGCGTGGATAGACGGCCTGGTCCGCAACCAGAACACACACATTTACGGCATGCTCGACAAGACGGACGGCGTCTGGCGCGACGCGGACGGCCAAACAGCCGATGGAGCCCTGGGCATCAACCCCGGACACTTTAGCTGGGCCAAGGGAATCGTGGGCGCCATCCAGCGCGTACAAGGCAAAGGCGGCTTTTAGAGTAAGGCAGGGGACACAAGGCAGTGGACACCGAGAGGCAGGAAGTTTGACAAGGAATAAAGCGACTTGTAGAGAGCCAGCAGACTCGGCATTGATAGAGAGTAGTTCTAGTACCCTAATAAACACGTCCTTTCTCGGGTAATCACGGCCCCAACACCCGCTGGCTGTACAAGGACACGCAGACAAGTAACCGAGACGGGACTGCAACTGTCACTGCGCGAGAGGTGGCTGGAAAGAGGTTGATTTGCTTGTTCTTTGCTGCTGCTGCTGCTGCTGCTGCTCCCTCTCAGTAGCTGCGGCCAAACATGACAAAGGTCTCGGCCTTGCGGCTGCACTCGGGGCTGAGGCACTTGGTCTCGCCCTTGACGAGGCCTTCGGCCGGCTGCTCAAAGGGGATGCACAGGCTCTTCATGCCCATGGTGGGCGCCTTCTGGCCGTCGGGGCCCTCGACGAGGTCGTCGCCCTTTGTGAGGTCCTTGATGCGGTCCTCGCACTTGCCGTCGAGGCAGTGGGGGATGAGGACGACGTTGCGGGCGTCGAGGGCGGGCACGACGCGGTCCCAGTCGGTGATGACGAGGCGGTGCTCGCGGAAGGCGGTGTCGGCCTTGTCGTACATGTCCTTCTGGATGGTCTCGAGCAGGGCGGGCACGGCGGTGGCGAGGTCGGCGAGGGGGATGGTGCCCTTGGCGGCGGTGTCACGGCGGGCGAAGCTGACAACGTCCTGGGCGGCGTCCTTGGGGCCGAACTCGAGGCGCAGGGGCACGCCCTTGAGCTCCCAGTCGTTGAACTTCCAGGCGGGGGTGTAGCCCTCGCGGGCGTCAATGTCGACGCGGACGCCGGCGGCGTGGATGCGGTCGACGAGGGCCTCGCAGGCGGCCAGGTGGGCGGCGCGCTCGTCGGCGGTCATGCGCGCGGTCATGCCGACGGGCACGAGAATGGCCTGGGTCTTGGCGATGCGCGGCGGCAGCACGAGGCCCTTGTCGTCGCCGTGGATCATGACCATGACGCCAATGACGCGCGTCGACAGGCCCCACGAGTTCTGCCAGACGTGCAGGTGCTTGCCGCGCTCCTGGGGGTCCTCGACGGTGATGTCAAACATCTTGCTAAAGTTCTGGCCCAGGCAGTGCGACGTGGCGCCCTGGATGCCGCGGCCGTTGGTGGGGATGTAGCCCTCGACCGTGGTGGTGTAGTAGCCGCCGGCAAACTTTTCGTTTTCCGTCTTGCGCCCGCGCACCACTGGCACCGCCAGCAGCTGCTCGTACACGCCCGCGTACAGCTCCAGGATCTGCAGCACCTCCTCGCCCGCCAGCGCCTCCGTCAGGTGCGCCGTGTGGCCCTCCTGCCACAGGAACTCGCGCGCGCGCAGAAAGGGCGTGGTCTGCTTGGCCTCCCAGCGCACCACCGAGTTCCACTGGTTGAGCCGCAGCGGCAGGTCGCGGTGGCTGCGCACCCACTTGGCGTAGTAGGGGTACATGACGGCCTCGGACGTCGGGCGCACGGCCACCGGCACCTCGAGGTCCTTGTCGCCGCTGAGGGTCAGCGAGGGTCAGCGAGGGTCAGCCGAGGGGGGGAGAGGAGGGAGGAAGCTGAACAGAGAGAGACCTACGCTTTGGTCACCCAGGCCAGCTCCGGGGCAAAGCCCTCGACGTGGTCCTTTTCCTTTTCCAGCGACTTGGCCGACAGGAACATGGGAAAGCTGGTCTCCTCGACGCCCATCTCCTCAATGTGGGCCTGGAACCACTTGCGGATGACGTTCCAGACATACATGGCGGCGGGGCGCAGGATGTAGAAGCCGGCAATCTCGTTGTAGTACTCAATCATCTCGGCCTTGAGCACAACCTCCTGGTACCACTGCGAGAAGTTGTCCGTCTTGGACGTGGTGATGCCGATGATGTCGTCCGTCTTCTTGCCGCCCACCACGGCCACCGTGGCCGTGGCCTTGGCCGCCTTTTCCGCCTTGGCCGCCGCCATCTTGGCCGCCTTCTCGGCCTTTTTCTGCGCGCTCTTCGACGGTTCTTTGGTCTCGTCCATGGCGAAGGATGTGTGCCCGATCTCGTTCTGTTTACGTTAGCCGTTGAAAAATAACAAGAAAAGAACAGAAAAAAAAATACGCGACGTTGCAACGTTCCAGAGGGCAGATTTTCCCTTACACTCTGGAGCAGCCACTTCAGTAATTCTCAATAATTCTCAAAAAACCAGAGAAACGAAAAACACTCACAAAAAAGGACCAAGAGTCACCCGCGAGCTGCTTCAGTTGTTTGCATTTATGGCTTTACTGGTAGTTTTGCATCGTGCCCCGCACTTTTACCCCCCCCCCCCTGTAGGCCGATAAGAGGGGCCTCGCCGATAAGGCATGTTTCTGTGCTGGGGGGGCGTGGATCAACTGATTATCCGGCTGAAATTTGCTGCGGGACAGGAGAGAGACCGGAGCTTCCCAGCTGTGGATTGTCGTCGTAGGAAATATTTCTGCCTCTGCGAGCTGTGGGACCCACGACACGACCAAGGCGAGACACACGGACAAACACTCGCAGCCCGCACAGCCACACACGACGAGAATCACAAAAGGGCCGAAAGACGCTGAACCGGAACCGGGGGCCCCGTTTTGTCTAATCATCACAGCACGGATCGCACCAATCTCTTCCCCGCCCTTTTGCCGTCAACATGGCGTCCATGTTCGAGCAGTCCCGGACAGGCACCCTCTTCCTGGGGGGCCAGAAGATCTCCGGCGCCGACATCCGTGACCAGAACGGTGGGTGCCGGCTGGCGGCAGGGGGCTCTCTTGTGTTTGTTGCCACGAGGCGGACGGGCAGGGCAGTGGGCTAACCGGGAGACAGTCAACGCAACACAGGCGATTGCCAATGTGGTCAAGAGCTCGTTTGGGCCCAGCGGCCTCGACAAGATGATGGTGGACGACATTGGGGTGAGTTTGGGGTTTGGGGGGGGGTGGGGGGGGGTTTCTTTTTTTTTTTTCTCTGTCCAGAGACTGACTCGACAGGACGTCACGGTGACAAACGACGGAGCGACGATCCTGACGCTGCTGGACGTGGAACACCCGGCGGGCCGGATCCTGGTGGACCTGGCACAGCAGCAGGACAAGGAGGTGGGCGACGGCACGACGTCGGTGGTGCTGATTGCGGCGGAGCTGCTGCGGCGCGGCAACGAGCTGATGAAGAACCGCATACACCCGACGACGATCATGACGGGGTACCGGCTGGCGCTGCGCGAGGCGATCAAGTACATGAACGACAACATCAGCATCAAGGTGGAGAGCCTGGGGCGGGAGTCGCTGCTGAGCATTGCCAAGACGTCCATGTCGAGCAAGATCATCGGGGCGGACTCGGACTTTTTCGCCAACATGGTGGTGGACGCGCTGCAGGCGGTCAAGTCGACCAACAACCGCAGCGAGACCAAGTACCCGGTCAAGGCGGTCAACATCCTCAAGGCGCACGGCAAGAGCTCGCTGGAGTCGCTGCTGGTCAAGGGCTACGCGCTCAACTGCACGGTGGCGTCGCAGGCGATGCGCACGCGGGTGCAGGACGCCAAGATTGCGGTGCTGGACATGAACCTGCAAAAGGAGCGCATGAAGCTGGGCGTGCAGATCACGGTGGACGACCCGCAGCAGCTGGAGCAGATCCGGGCGCGCGAGGCGGGCATGGTGCTGGAGCGCGTGGAGATGATCCTCAAGGCGGGCGCCAACGTGATCCTGACGACCAAGGGCATCGACGACATGGTGCTCAAGCTGTTTGTCGAGCGCGGCGCCATGGCGGTGCGGCGCTGCAAGAAGGAGGACCTGCGGCGGATTGCGCGGGCGTCGGGCGCGACGCTGCTGAGCACGCTGTCGGACCTCAACGGCGACGAGAAGTTTGAGGCGGCCTACCTGGGCCACGCCGAGGAGGTGGTGCAGGAGCGCATCTCGGACGACGAGTGCATCCTGATCCGCGGCACCAAGGTGCACTCGTCGGCCTCCATCGTGCTGCGCGGCTCCAACGAGTACCAGCTGGACGAGATGGAGCGCTCCGTGCACGACTCGCTGTCGGCCGTCAAGCGCACGCTCGAGAGCGGCAGCATCGTGCCGGGCGGCGGCGCCGTCGAGACGGCGCTGCACATTTACCTCGAGGAGTACGCCGGCACCGTCGGCTCGCGCGAGCAGCTGGCCATTGGCGAGTTTGCCCAGGCGCTACTGGTCATCCCCAAGACGCTGGCCGTCAACGCGGCCAAGGACGCCTCGGAGCTGGTCGCGCAGCTGCGCTCGCGCCACGCGCTTTCGCAGCGCACCCACGAGGCCGGCAGCGGCGAGGACGACGAGAAGACGCTGGCGCGCAAAAAGGGCTACAAGAACTACGGGCTCGACCTGGCGCGTGGCCGCGTCGTCGACGAGATCAAGGCCGGCGTGCTGGAGCCGAGCATCAGCAAGGTGCGCCAGCTCAAGAGCGCCGTCGAGGCCTGCATCAGCATCATGCGCATCGACACCCTGATCAAGCTGGACCCGGAGCAGCGGCAAGAGGAGGACGACGGGCACGGTCATTAGGGGGGGGGGGGTGGTAAAGGGGGTGAGAGGTGAGAGGAAGGGTGAGAGGAGGAGAGGAAAGGTGAGAGGAAGGGGCGAGAAAAAAACCCCGAGAGGAAAGCAGAGGAAGCCCGAGAGGAAAGCAGAGGAAAGCAAGGACAGCCCTAGAGGACGACGAATACAGGAGCGGGAAGACGGGCAGCGTCACGCCGCCTAGGTAGATGCAATATACGACATGATGTGTCAAGAATTGGTATTCAGGTTTATGCGGCTGTGCGGCCCTGATCGCCTAGCTTCGGCTTAGCGCAAGGCTCCGCTTGCGGCCTTGCTCCTGCCTAAAGCAGACAGCGACACGGTGTCAAAAGAGCAACCTTTTTGATGCTACCATGAAGACGGAGCCGACGAGCTGCACATGTTTTGATGACTGTTTGAGTGTGCCTGTTTTCTGACTGTTTTCTGACTGTTTTCTGACTATTCGTATCGGACTGTTTTGGAGCGTTTCGATCACTCGCGTCTGCTGCCCCCGGCCCATCCATCATCCTACCTGACCGATCATGGCCTCCGAGTCCGACCTGCCGGCAGTCTCGGACGCCTGCCTTGTGCTGACCAACCCGACGCCGGAAGAGCGCGTGCGCACCTGGACGCTGACCCATCCGCTGTGGGGGCCGGCCCTGACCGTGGAGGACTACGTCGACCGCGAGGCCTTTCTGACGACGGTGCCGCTGTCGCTGGACAATGGCATCACGCACTGGATCCTCACCGACAGCCGCCTGCCGCCCAACAAGCGGCCCATCCTGTCCAGCTGCGAGTCGCTGCGCAAGCCCGTCTTGGTAGCTGAGGGGGGGGCGGCGGTGGCGGCAGGGGCGGCGGCGGGGGCGGCGGGGGCGGCGGTTTCTTCCGGGGCCGGAGCGGCGGTCAGGACGCGGGACGGCGTGGCCCACGGCGTGGGCTCGGTCTTTACGGACCCGCAGTACCGCGGGCGCGGCTATGCAGGGCGCATGCTGGAGATTCTGGGCCCGCGGCTGGCGCGGTGGCAGGTCCGGGGCACGGGCAAGCCCGAGGGCGAGGAGGGCGGCCGCGACACGGGCGACACGGCCGCCTTTTCCTTTCTCTACTCGGACATTGGCAAGGCCTTTTACGCCAGCAAGGGCTGGTCCGTCTTTCCCAGCCTGCACCTCGCCTTTCCGCCGCTGGCGGCGGCGGCCACGGCCACGGCGGCCACGGCGGCCACGGCCACGGCGACGGTCCCCACCGCCCTCGGCTACCACGAGCTGGCCGAGCTCTGCGCCGTCGACGAGACGCTGCTGCGCGCGCGGCTGGCACGGCGGGCGCGGCGGGCGCGTGCGGCGGCGGCGGCGACGGCGGGGCCCGGCAAGTCGACCTGTGTGGCCCTGGTGCCCAACCTGTCGACGATGCTGTGGCACCTGATGCGCGAGGACTACATGACCAAGCACATCTTTGGCCGCACGCCGGCCGTGCGCGGCGCCATTGTCGGCGGCGAGAAAAACAAGGGCCACCGCCTGTGGGCCATCTGGACGCGCGCCTACCTCGGCGGCCGCGACAAGCCGGCTGACAACACGCTGTACATTCTGCGCGTCGTCCTCGAGGACGTGTACGACGACCCGGAAGACCTGGACGACCCCGAGGAGGACGACGGCGGCGACAGCAGGATCGAGCAGCGCCACGTCGACGGCTTCCGCGCCCTGCTGGACTGGGCCCGCGCCGAGGCCGCCGCCTGGCAGTGCGGCGACGTCAAGCTGTGGAACCCGACCGCGGCCGTGCAGGCGCTGGTCGAGCAGTCGGGGCTGCCGCACTCGGTCGTCGAGCGCGAGCAGGACAGCATCGCCAGCCTCATGTGGTACGGCGAAGGTTCGGTCGACAACGTGGACTGGGTGGCCAACGAAAAGTACGGCTGGTGCTGAGCAGGCAGGATACTGGATCAGGGGATATGGAGCGCGATGTATCCCGTCACCCAGGCTTGCTTCTGCAGCATGGAACGTGGGAGCATGATGCCTGAGCGAAGCGGACAGTGGGACAGATGGGATATTGCAGTCTTGGGGAGCTCCAGAGGGTCAGAGATGGATATTGCAGTCTTGGGGAGCTCCAAAGGGTCAGAGATGGATATTGCAGCCTTGGGAAGCTTTCAACAGGGTATCATCCTTGGAATTCAGCTACGATGTCACGAAGAGGCTGTGTGTAGTCCGCGTAGAGGGACAGTGGTCTTCCAGTGTACGATGTGCTAATCCGAGACCTCACACAACAGGCACAGCCGCATGCTGACTGCAGTAGTAAGGCTGTGGTGTTGGGTGCAGCAGTAGTCGTGGCAGCAGAAGTCGTGGCAGCAAAAGTCGTGGCAGCAAAAGTCGATGGCATCAAATATGACGGATCCCTGCCCCGGCAGCTCCCAACCACAACCCTCACTCCTGTACTCGTACATTAAACTCGAATTTTCAATTGTACTGGTTGTTTCGGCTTTCTTGCAAATCCCTCCCCCCAACAATCCGCTCCCGTCATTGTATCGTGCCAATGCCCATTAGATCGCCGTCCGCCGTGACCTCCCCCCCCCCCCCCCCCGGGGTTCAACCGTGCCGCTCAGCCAATGACCAGCTTCTCGTCCTCGGCGAAGTCGTACTCGGGGATCTCGAGGTTGAGCGGGGCCGGGCCCTTGCGTATGCGGCCGGAGATGTCGTAGTGGGAGCCGTGGCAGGGGCAGAACCAGCCGCCAAAGTCGCCGGCCTCGCCAATGGGCACGCAGCCGAGATGGGTGCAGACGCCGAGCATGACGAGCCACTCGGGGCGCTTGACGCGGTCGCCGTCGGCCTGAGGGTCGCGCAGGCTCTGGATGTTGACCGCGTTGGCCTCCTCGATCTCGGCCGCCGTGCGGTGGCGCACAAAGATGGGCTTGCCGCGCCACTTGATGATAATGTTCTTGCCCTCGGGGATCGCCGCCAGGTCCACCTCGACCTTGGCCATGGCCAGCACGTCCGCCGACGCAGACATGTTGACGAGGAATTCTGATCGTTAGCACTCTCTCCCACACTCTGCCAAACAGTCTCTCCCCCTCCCACACTCTCCCCTTCCACACCCTCTCCCCCCACACCCACACTCACCCTGCACCGTCGACTTGGCGCCGGCCGCCGAGATGGCGCCGAGCGTGCCGACCATAAAGTAGCCAAACAGCGCGTTGGTGCTGCCGCTCTTCTTGCTCAGGTAGTGGCCAAAGTCGGGCACCGAGTCCGCCTTGGACGTGCCGCGGAAGGGGCTCTTGAACGTGGCCGAGGCCGTGCTGGGCGCATCCGACCGCCGCGCCGCCGAGGTGGAAAAGGCTGCCGAGGCCGCCGCCGCCGCCGCCGCCGCCGGGCGCAGTGCCGCGCTGTTGCTGCCGCAGCACCGCGAAGAAGAAGCCGCCGCGCGCAGCAGCGTCCGCGAAGCCGTAGTCAGCGGCGCCATTGGGTCGAGGAAGAGGAAACGTGAGAGAAAGAAAAAAAGAGTGGAGATGAAAAGGTGGCGGTTCAGCAAGCCGTGGGCTTCAATGGGGGAGCGCAGAGTAACTCGTTCGGGATCGTGGGATCACGAACCTGAGGTTTTTTTTGCCCTTGCTCTCGTCACGCCCCCGGTGCTGCGGGACGGGTGGCCTGAGGCTGCCAAGTGGAAATTGCGCGGCCGCCATTGGCCCAAAGAGTGGGCCGCACTCCGGTCTTGCCCGATACGTACCGCACAGCGTTCTCTGTATACAAAGGAGTATATCGCCCTCGGCCCTATATACAAAATACTACGTAAGTTACATGGATGCCGCCGTTCAGTCATCCGCTCAACGTCCTCGAGAATGTCCCGCAGCGCCCTCGAGAATGTCCCGCAGCGCCTCAGTGCATCCGCTTAAAGTCCTCGATAATGTCCCGCAGCGCCTCGACGCTGGGCCCGAGCCCCTCTGCGACCTGCGCCTGCTCGTCGTCGCTGAGGTGCAGGAAGCCTTCGAGCAGCTCGCCGTCGAGGAAGCGGAACGGCTCTTCGGCCTCGCGCTCGGTGTTGCGGAAGCCGCGGTAGGACGCAAAGCTCGAGTTGCCCGGGCCCTTGACAAACGCCTGCAGCCGCGTCTGCAGGGTCATCAGCATGTCCTGGTCGTTTTGCGACACGGTGCCGAACATGTAGATGGATCCCTCGACCTGTTGGTTAGAGGAGTGACGTGAAGAGTGAGATGACATGAAGAGTAAGAGTGAGTGAAGAGTAAGAGACAGTGACCGCCTTACCGTGGCTAGAAACGCCTTGGGGTGCACCATGGCGTTGGCGTTGGGCTCGACGGCAATGGGCCGGATGCGGTTGACCATCTCGCCCAGGTTCATCTCGCTGGTGATGCGCAGTCGGCGGCGGTCCTCGGCCGTGACGCCGTCAGCGTTCTGCTCCAGCACCGTCAGGTTGCCGTAGCCGTCGGCCTCGAGCCAGACGCGGTCCTCGAC
This sequence comes from Graphilbum cf. rectangulosporium, assembly GCA_019925645.1. Taxonomy (NCBI): domain Eukaryota; kingdom Fungi; phylum Ascomycota; class Sordariomycetes; order Ophiostomatales; family Ophiostomataceae; genus Graphilbum; species Graphilbum cf. rectangulosporium. Next base: position 408,194 of record JADHKI010000005.1, read on the forward strand.
GTGGCCCACGGCCGTCGTCCACGAGGCCTGGTAGTTGCGTGCGCGCTCGACCAGCTGCGGCTCGCGGGCTTTCTTGGCCGCCGCCGCCGTTGTCTTGGCCTCGTCGTCATCGTCGCCGCCGCCGCCGCCGCCGCCGCCGCCGCCGCCGCCGCCGCCGCTAGCTCGGGCGCGGGCCCGGGCCCGCACGCGAGCGCGGGCCGCACCGCCTTCTCCGCCGTCTCGGCCCTCGTCGTCGTCGTCGTCGTCCGCAGCTGCTCCTGTTTCTCCTGCTGCTCCTCCTCCTGCTGCTCCTCCTCCTCCTGCTCCTCCTCCTCCTGCTCCTCCTCCTCCTGCTCCTCCTCCTCCTGCTGCTCCTCCTCCTGCTGCTCCTCCTGCTGCTCCCCCTCCTCCTCCTGCTGCTGTCGCCGCCGGAATGTACTCGAGGAGCGCGACCGACTTCATCATATCGCCGACGGCAATCATGTGGCCGTCAATGGCCAGGTCCATGACAAAGGTGGCGGTCCGGTAGGAGGCCAGGCGCTTCAGCAGGCCCGACATGCTCGACGTCTCCGTGTAGCGGGCCAGGATGACGGTCTTGCTCAGGCCGATGACGAGTAGGCCGTCGATGACGCCCAGGCAGCGGCAGGGTCCGCGCATGCGGTGTGCCGAGACCGTGTACAGGTTGCGTTCGCGGTCGATGCCCAGGACGAGGATGCGGCCTAGGGTGGCGCCGCCGCCGCCGCCGCCGCCACTGCCGCCGCTCTCTTGGCTCTCGGCCAAGAAGCTGGTGCCGACGATGAAGCGCTCGGCGGGCTGGCCGAGGGCGTCGGGCAGCTCGGCGTGGACGACGCACTCGACCATTTCGGTGCCGGGGGCGTCGAGGGCAATGGGCCGGCCGACGGGCTGGAAGAGCACGTCGTCGACGAGGCGGACGGAGCTGGACACGAGCTCGACGCCCCGGACCAGCTCGCGGCGGATACAGCCGAGGGCAAAGACCTTGTCGGCGGGCGAGTAGGCGATGCGGCGCACGGTCTCGCCCATGTCAATGGTCTTGACGTGGGTCTGCTTCTCGGTGTCGGTGCGCGACAGCTTGATCTGGCTGCCGGTGGCCACGGCCAGGGCGCCGGGGAAGGCGGCGGCGTCAAAGGGGCACACAAACTGCGCGTCCTCGGCGGCCACGCCGGCGTAGACGATGCGGCCGTCGGAGCCGTAGATGAGGCTGGGGTGCTCGGTGGTGGCAAAGATGCTGTAGACGCCGTCGCCACCGCCGTTGCCGCCGTTGCCGCCGTTGCCGCCGTTGCCGCCGTTGCCGCCGTTGCCGCCGTCGCCACCGCCGTCGCCGCCGTCGCTGCTGCCAGACTGTGTCGGCGGCGGCGGAAGCAGGTGTAGCCGGGCGTGGCGCATGCCGAGCACAATGGCCTTGCGGCCGGACAGGGCCAGGTCTGTGGGCGAGACGTTGAAGGTGACGACGTGGCCGTCGTCCATGGCCGCAAACAGCGTCGGGCCGGCGATGCGCGGCGGCAGGATCTGCGCCAGCGCGAGGCTCCGCGGCACCGAGGGCGTGTTGTCTTCGCGGCGGCGCAGCGACTCGCTGCCGTGGCGCGGCTCGAGCGTCGGCAGGTCGACCAGCGACAGCGAGGCCGAGGCCCACAGGCCGATGACGCCGACGTCGAGCAGCTGCGGCGCCGCGTGCACGCAGGCGATCTGGTCGCCGCCGCCCATCTGCTTGTGCACCACGACGGCCAGGTCCGGCCGGTCCAGCCGCAGCGCCACGGCTGAGGTGCCGCCCACGGACAGCAGCGCCCAGCGGTCGTTGGCCGACGCGCTGACAATGGTTTGGCCGGCCGGCGGCGTCCACGTGGCGACGGCCGTTTCGCCGCCGGGCGCAATGTCGCTCATGGTCACCTGGCTGGGCGTGATCTGGAGCAGACGCACGGCCGTTCCGGCCGTTCCGGCTGTCCCGGCCGTCCCGGCCGCCCCCGCCGGCGCCGGAATGTTGGCGGCCCAGAGCGTCTGGGTGTCCAGGGCCAGGCCGCAAAAGGCGTCAACCTCCTCAATGGTGCCGTCGCTGCCAAAGACAAAGACGCGCGTCTCGGTGAGGAAGGAGGCCACCAGGGTGTCGACGCTGCCGCTGTCGCCGACGGACGCCTGCCGGCCTGGCGATCGCAGCGAAAAGAGGCCGCGCACGTCGGCCAGGTCGCCGAGGATGCCAATGTCCTCAAAGCCGACGCCGCTGCGCACGCTGCGCAGGCTGCCGTCCTTGTGCACGCCGCTGGCGGTGACGATGCGGGCCTGGCCGGACGAGTACTCGCTGGCCAGCTGGCGGTCGTCCTCGCGGTGGCCCATGTCCATGATGCTAAAGTCGAGGATGGGCCCCATGTTGGGCAGGACCTGGACCAGGTCGCAGTAGCGGCCGGTCTCGGTGGCCAGGTCGACGCGGAAGAGCTGGGCGTCGCCGTTGTGGGAGCCGACGAGCAGGGTCTGATTGAGGTCGATGTAGACCAGGCAGCTGGCGCGCGAGGTGTGGCCGATGGGCGTGACGATGAGGCCGGTGACGAGGGTGGCGTCGGTGGCAATGGTCAGCAGGTGCAGGGTGCCGTAGTCGTCGGCCAGGAAGTAGTGGGTGTTGTCGTAGCGGGCCCAGGCGACAAAGAGGGCGGCGGCGCGGAGGGGGTAGGTGTAGGGCCGCTGGGTGGCGTCGTCGACGTAGAGCAGCGAGGTCTCGCCGACGACGACGAGGCCGCCGAGGTGCGGCTTGGGGTCGGCGGCGGCGGCGTGGTGGCGCACGTTGTAGCGCTTGTCGTCGCCGACCTTGTCGACGGGGATCAGCAGGGCGGCGCCGGGGTCGTCGACGTCGAGGCGCAGCTCGCGGTGCTTGTCGAGCTCGAAGCTGGACACGGCCAGGCGGCCGTCGTCCGAGGTCAGGCGGTACGACGACAGCTTGGCCTCGGGCCGGTCGGCCTGGGTCTGGTACAGCAGCGCGATGCGCGGGTGCCCCGTGTCCGAGTGCAAAAAGGCGCTGGCCTTGACAAAGACCTCGCTCAGCCGGATCTGGTCCATCCACTCGAGCCGCCGCGGCGTCCGGCTGCCGCGCCGCGCCGGCATGCGCAGCAGCGACAGCACGCCCTCCCACAGCAGCAGCGCCAGGTAGCGGCCCGACGGGTCCACCACGCAGCGGTCCTGGCTCTGCGAGTCGCGCAGGTGCTTCTCGCCCGCGTCGTGGAAGCTGTCCTCGGTCACCAGGCTCTCGCCCGCCGCGTCCCACACCAGCGTAAAGTACTCGAACCGGTCCGTGCCCACAAACAGCAGCTCCGTCTCCGCGTCCTTGGGCCGCAGCGCCTGCAGCATCGACACCGTGCCAAACACCTTGCGCGAGTGGAAGAGGTAGATGTGGTCGTCGGGCGTGAACCGCCATATTTCCAGGCAGTTTGCCTTTCTGCCTGCCGTCAGCCGCCGCCGCCGCCGCCGCCGCCGCCGCTGCCGCTGCCACCATTCGGCCATTCAAGAAACCAGCCCCCCAGACGCGCACTCTGCCACTCACGCTATCACTATGCTCTCCTCCGTCGGCGACAAGAGCTTCATATGCAGAGCGTGCCGGACGCTGCTGGGCCGGTGGATGGGGGCGATGTAGGCCATGGCGGCGAGGCCGGCAGGCCGAGAGCGAGGGTTGCGCGGAGGGGAGGGAGACGAACAAAAGAGCAATCAGAAAGAAAAAGAAAAAAAAACCAAGGCGAAGACGACAGGAAGAACGAAAAGGAGAGCGAAAACAGTCCTGCCGGACAGAAGTGAGGTTGGAAGGAGCAACGCTTTGCTGCGATCACCATCACGCCGGACTTAACAGTTAAGCGCGACCCCGCCATAGCTCGGGACGTGCTTGCCGCATTGGGCGAGTCGTGTCTGACTCTGAATCTTGCATACAATCGTACATTCATACATTCGTCCTTGTTACAAATGTGCATTCATTCGTACGTTGGACATTCGCACTGTCACTCGTACTTTGTTCGCACACTGTCACTCGCACTTTGTTCGCAAACCATGCACTCTTACCTTTTGCATGGACTACAACGCACCGTTTACCATGGCATGCCTCATGCCCGTCGAGGCACCCGTGTACGGATTATATATATTTCGGACAAATAGGACTGGGAGCCTAGAGGGAACAAACGACAGCAGGACGCGGGCGGACCTAGAACAGCTCCCACATGGGCCGCGGCAGCAGCAGAGAGCCGCCGCGGGCGAGGCGCGGGGCGTCGTCGTCGCGCAGCGTCACGTAGACCACGCGGCGCGGCGGCGTGCCGGCGCTGGCTGAGCGCGAGGCCAGGCCGTAGTAGTCGGAGATGGAGTGCGCGAGCCAGCGTCTGGAGAGGTCAGCGAGTTGACAAAGGGGGGCGCGCAGACGCACAACCGACAGAGACACCTACTTGAACGAGGCGCCGGCGTCGTCGCCGAGCGCGTCCAGGACGATGCCGGCGTCGACCGGCTGGCGGCCGACCTCGCGGCGCGCCTTTTTCCACGCAGCGGCCGGCGCCGGCGCCGCGCCGGCGCCGCCGGGCCGCCGACCCACAAAGACCAGCTCGTCCTCTTCCGAGTCCGAGTAGACGGCCGTCTCGCTGTTGGTGTCCGAGTCCGTGTACGCGTCGGTGTACGTGTCGGTGTCGGCGTCGGTGCCGGCGTCGGTGCCGGCGTCGGTGTCAGCGGCTCCCCCCGGCCGCCGCCGCCGCTCCTCCGCCGCCAGCAAAAACTGGCGCACTGGCTCCTCCAGCGCGCGCACCCACGCCTTGACGGCCGGCGTGCGCTTCGCCGTGGCCCGCAGCTCGCGCGTGACCAGGCCGACTGATGTAGTTGTCGTCGTCGTCGTCGTCGCGGTCATCGTGGCCGCCGTCGCCGAGGCCGGGCCACCCACAGTCCCTGCCTGCTGCGCCACCGTCTTCTGGCGCCGCAGCACCGCCGCCGCCGCTCGCGTCTCGTTGACGTGCTGGCGCAGGCCCTTGTCCCAGTACTGCGCCAGGTGGTACGGCACGCCGTAGTGCACCGGGTGCGTCGGCCGGACCTCCCAGTCGCTCGGCAGCGGCGGCTGCGCGCCCGGCACGTGCATCAGGCGGTCTGTCCACCAGCCATTAGATAAGAAAGCAGACAAATCTCTCGCTTTGCATAAAGGTAAAACTCGCCGTTCTCCCAGCGCCGCCGCTGCCGGCTGCCCACCGTGCCCTTGAGCAGCGCATCGCGCCGGCGCTGGCTGTCCCGTCGCGAGGGCGGCCGCGGCGTCGTCGTCGTCGTCGTCGTCGTTTCGAGCCCGCCAGCACCGGCCACTGCCTCGTCGGCCTCGCCCGGCCCGGAAGAGCCCGTCTTGAGCCGTGCCGCCTTCTTCGGCCGCAGCGGCAGCCCGTTAAGCGGAATGCTCAGCGGCACGCCCGTGCCGCGCGCTTCGCCCGAGACGCCCATCGAGTCCAGCACGCCGCGTGCCCAGTCATCGACGACCGGCCCGCCGCCGGCGGCTGTTGCGGCAGGGGCCCGCGCCGATAAGAACCGAGGCTCGTCTGCGTAGGCAAGATTCACGTGTGCCATAATTTCGGTCGTCTGCTAATCGGAAAGATGCAGTGATGCTTCGGTGTGCAAGATGATGCGGTGATGCTTCCGGTGTGCAAGACGATGCAGTAATGCAAATCAGGATGAGCCGGTGCTGCGCGGATGTGCCAGTGCGTCTCCTGGGAGGTAGAGGGAAAGGGACAGATCGCGGGAGGCTGCCTCGGGTGGTTCGTCATATCGACTCATACAGTGCCTTGAGCCAATCAGACGGTGACGGTCTAAATCTCCAGTACTTAGATAGCGACCGGCCAATCAGCGCACAGCTGCTGGGCCCCCCTGCAGATAAGTGCTCTATCCGGCAAGCCGGCCCCAAACGAATACGAAAGCAGAGCTAGAGAATACTAGTAATATAAATAAGTACGTACCACCACTATCTCGGATACCGACTGTAGATTGTTGACTGTGCGAAAAGCAAAAAAAAAAAAAAAAAAAAAAAAAAAAACCAAAAAAACCAAAAAAAATATAAACAACCCGGCTCAACGGGGGTGCTGCGTGTCGTAGTCTCGCCGGGGGTTCCCTATGCCCCCCGGGCGCAACAAAGGCTGCGTCTCGTCGGCGGCCTCCCGGTCCTGGCGGTCGATAATGTCCGAGATCTCGTCGGGCGTCGTGCCGTAGTGCTCTGGGTGGGCACTGTAGCGGCTGGGCGTGCTGTCGTCCAGGCGCACGGAGCGGTAGGAGAGCACACGGCGGTACAGAGGCCGGTTGTCCGTCTTGCTGCCGTTGCTGCCGCCGGGTACGCCGCCGCCGCCGAAACCATGGCTCGCGCCCTGGCCTCCGAAGCTGCCGCCGCCGCTGCCGCCGCCGCCGCCACCGCCACCGCCGCCGCCGCTACCGCTACCGTGGATGCCGCCGTTGACGCCGAAGCCGCCGTTGTCGACAGCAGACGGGCCCAGCAGCTGGCTCCGCCTCAGCTCGTAGTAAATGGCCATGCCGAGCAGGATGCCCTGCATGAGAGCCGTCAGCAGGTAGATGCCCCACGAGCTCCAGCCGCCCCAGCCAAAGCGCGCAAACAGGCTGCCGGCAATGAGAAAGCCCCCCGGCGTCTGGATGCACATCATGGGAATGCTCAGGCTGCCGACGTGCTGGAGGTGGTACGTCGTGTGGATCTGCGGCAGGTACTGCACCGCCGCCAGCAGCGCCGCCATCAGGCCCAGCGCGTTGGCCCACCCCGAGAGCGCCTGCGGCAGCACCGCCGCAAAGACCACCGTGAGCACAATCACCAGCAGGCCGTGCACCAGACAGGCCGAGGCCACCAGCACGGCCGTCTGCCAGCGCGGCTGGTCCTCCCGGATCTCCTCCTCGGGTATGGGCACGGTGGCGTCGTCGTAGCGGAAGAAGACGAGAAAGAGGACGAGGCTGCTCTCGCGTCAGCAGGCCGGGCCCGAAATGCCACTAGGGCAACAAAAAGACGCCCCCCCCCCCCCCCTTCCACCCCCCCCCCAACAAACGTAAAACATACATAAAGGCAAAGCAGGCCCACTGCACGCCCAGCTGGGCAATGCCCAGCAGGCCGGCCATGCAGTGGAACGTGTCGAGCTCGCTGCAGCAGGCCACGTCCTGGCGCGACTGCGGCAGCGTCAGGATGTTGGCAAAGCCCGACGTGGCCGACGTGACGCCGAGCAGGATGAAAAAGGGCGAGATGCCCTCGGACGTGCCGCGCGAGATGATCCGGTAGTGCTGCGGAAGGTACGACACCAGCATGCCGACCAGGATGACACTGCGGGCACGCAACGCTACACGTTAGCAAGGGAAGCATACACGCAAACAGAAAAAAAGTAGGGGTATAACAACGCACATGGAGAGAGTCAGGTTGATCACGCCGGGGGTCCGCAGCTCGTCGCACCGCGCCGACGGCGCCGCCGCCGCCAGCATCGCATCCATAAATGTAGTCGGCGGTGAGCTTGTCGGGCCGTGTATCGGAAAGAAGGAAATAAAAGAGAAGACGGAAAAAGAAGACGAGAAATACAGAAAAAGAAGACGGGAAAAAAGATAAGGAAAGAAAAAGACGTGAACCCAGCACAGCCGAAAACAAAAAGGCAGGGCGGACCAAGAGGACAACGCAAACAGAAAAAACGGCCGCGGGTGAGAAACGGGACTCTCAAGCAGCAGACGGCGCCGGCATCGTGGCTCTGTCGATGACGGGGGGGGATGCGGCGGTGAATCGTCCGTTGTGTGGTGTTGTGTTTTGTCGTGTTGGGAGTCAATTGGGGGTCTCTGCCAGGCAGAAAAAGGCAGATGGTACCGGAGATACGTATCCTGGTAGCTACCAGTACTTGGCATGGGGCATGACAGCGTTGCGGGGCAGGGGACCACCGGCCCACTTTTACCCACGTTTTGTTCGGACAGGTGAAAAAAGTATCAATCGTCTCTCTCTTGTACTTTTTAGCTGCAGCTCATCCGAGCTGATTGCAGCAGGCTGACCGCACCACGAGCCATGCCGCCGGACCTCTGGGAACAGGGCACCTAGCATGGAAGAACCGTCTGCCGACCGGGGCACGCCCAAGCCGCCGCCGAAAATCCGCCTTGTCGCTGCCGCCGGCCTCGCCTCGCCTCGCGGCCGAGGCTCCGGGCCCTTTTACAAGAGCGCGCAGTGGTCCGTCTGCGGTTGCATTTAGACTGCTCTCTATGCACATTCTTCATGTTGTGCTAACATGCTGCCAGGTCGGCCGACGGCACCACTGTCATCTCCTCTACTTCGGCCAACACGATCCTCAGCTACGTGTTGCCTGCCAACTTGCTGGAGGAACCAGAAGACGACGACGACGACGACGACGACGACAGCGACAGCGGCAGCGACAGCGGCAGCGGCAGCGGCAGCGGCAGCGACAGTGACAGCGACGACAGCGACGACAGCGACAGCAGTGGCAGCGAGCGGCCGTCGCCCACATCAGCCTCCTCGTCCTCCGCCTCCTCGTCCTCCGCCTCCTCCGCCTCTTCGGCATCCCCCCCTCGCCACCACCGCCTCGTCGCCCAGGGCTGTCTGGCCCTGCCCGAGCCCGCCAATGCCATAGCGCCGGCTCCCTACTTCTCCCTCGCGCACCCGGGGACCCAGTCGGTGCTCGTGGCCTGCCGCGACCTGCCCATCCACCTGTACCCGCTCTTCCCCGGTACCGCCGCCGCTGACGACAACGACGACGACGACGACAACCTTCCGGCCCCTGCCAGCTCTTTCGGCACCAGCTCTTCTGGCATCTTGCGCCGCCGCCCGGCGCCCCTCGCCGCCTACCCGCTCATCAAGGCCGAGACCGAGGCCTACCTCGGGCCCACCGCCCTGCTCTGGCCCGCGCCCGGCACCCACTTCGTCGCCGGCACCACCAACCTGCTGGCCCTCTTCGACGCCAGCCGCACCACAAAGGACGGGCCCATCCTGCGCGTGCCCACCATTCCGTCTGCGCGCCACCTGCGCAAGGGCAACGGCGTCGGCATGCGCGGCACCGTCTCGGCGCTGAGCGCGCAGGCGTACAGCCGCGCCGGCGACGGTGCCGCCGGCGGCCTGAGCTTCGGCCTCGTGGCCGCCGGCACCTGGACCCGCTGGATCGGCCTGTATGATCTGTCGCGCGCCGGTGGGCAGTGCTTTGCCACGTGGAGCGTGGCCGGTGCTGGTGCCGGTGCCGGTGCCGGTGCCGACGCCGATGCCGACGCAGACGCCGACTGCGGCGTGGGCGGCGGCGGCGTGCTCCAGACCCTCTGGAGCCCCTGCGGCCGCTACCTCGTGGTCAACGAGCGGAGGTCGCGCGGGCTGCTCGTCTACGACGTGCGCGGCACCGGCCAGCTGCTGTGCACCCTGACGGGCCGCCCGGCCGAGACCAACCAGCGGCTCAGCTGCGATGTGTACATGAGCGGCGGCGCAGAACCCGGGCGCGGCTTCGAGGTCTGGGCCGGGACGCAGCACGGCACCGCCGTCGTGTGGGAGGGGGTCGGCCAGCAGCAAGGCGCCGTGCCTCCGTCCTGGGACTGGGCCGCGCACTCCGCGTCGCCCGTGGGCAGCACGGCCATGCACAGCAGTGGCTCCGTGGTTGCCACCTGCTCGGGCTCGTGGGCGTTCCCCCCCGACGCGGCCGGCTCGCACGACGGCAGTCCCGGCCGCACCGACGACGGCGACAGCGATGCTGAAATGGGCGTTGGCGGCGGCGTTGTCCCGGTCACCGTGACCACGCCCGCGAGCCTAAAGATCTGGAGTGTGACATGATGGCTTTTGTTATCGGGAGGGTAGAGTGCGGCATGATGGCTTTTGTTGTCGGGAGGGCTGATTGACACGATGGCTTGTGTCCATTGGGAGGGCTGAGTGACATGATGGCTCTTTGTTGGGAGGGTTGAGTAACATGATGGCTCTTGTTCGTCTGGAGGGTCAATAGCATCTTAACTGTCTAGCATTCTGCTGCGGCCTTTTCGAGCGCGCGCGCACAGCTGACCACGGGCCCGAGCATCTCGAGCCTCTCCGCCGGAGACATGGCCTTGAAGGCCGACAGCACCGGATCGTCCCCCTTGGGCCCCCGCGTGGCGTCGACGGCTGCCATGAGCTCGCCCAGGAAGCCGAGCACGACCTGGGCATCGTACACATTCAGGCCAGCTCGGCGCAGAGACACCTCCGAGGGCGACTCTGCGTCCGCCAGGAAGCGTCCATCACGGCAGCGTTTGCTGCTGCTGCTGCTGCTGCTGCTGCTGCCACTGCCGCTAATCCTGCGCAAGACGGCAGCCACCGACGTGGCGACAGACTGGTGACCTCCGCAGACATAATGGACCTGGATGCTGCCGGCCAGGCCGCGCACAAAGCCCTGCAGCCGTGCAAAGGCCATGGCATCCGAGGGCGACAGCTCCGGAAGCTCTCCGGGCGTGTCTTCCATGCCGCCCTTGTCCTGATACACAAAGACGCACAGCCTGTCGTATTTGGCAGCCAGCTTCGTCAGGTGCGTATGGAACGCCGAGACCTTTTGGGCTCCCAGCTGCCGCAGTCCCACCATTGTCGTCGTGACGATGCCGGTTCCGGCCTCGTCGATATCGGCTGCTGCAGAATCGCCAGCCGCCCGGTAGTCTCGCTCGACAAATCTGAACTCTGGCAGCACGCTTTCGATGTTGGCCCGTACATGCGGTGGAAGCGCGGTCGAGACTATGACAGTCGGCGTTCCGGGGAGCTCCGCGACCGATGCCACGACGGAGCCCTGCCTGGCTCGTACAGGAGGAGGCGCTCCCACTGGAGATGCAAGACTTTGATGCCCTTGCTCGGACTCGGACTCTGGGGCCTCGGTTTCCATATTCTCCAGTGGCATGGCCTTGTCTTGGTCTTCTCCCATGCAGGTCCTCTTTTGCCTCTTCCACCTGCCTAGCAGCGCTGCCCAAGAGTCCGCACTGCTGGCAGCAGCATGTTTCCGCCTGGGCGCACACGAGGAGGTCCCTTCTTTTGGGGGCTCGTCGAGATAGCCTTCCTCGTTCTCTTGCACGAGCGGCAAGTCGCCAAGAGTGTCCGCCAAATAGCCACGGGTATCGAAGCGCTCTCTCAGATGCCGTGTCTGCTCCTCCAGGCTTGTATCGTTGCAGAACGGCTCTCCGAGTCTGGCGCTTGTTTCTCCCCGGCAAGGAAAGCTTAACAGGACTTCGTCAAAGGAGTGGTGCCGGTGCTCTTCTTCTGGCTTAGGCCGTAATTCTTCCAGGCCGTCATGTGCTGGCCTGGGGATGAGCTCTGATGTCTCTAAGCTGTCACTGCTCAAGCCAAACAGGGAGGCGATGCTCTGAACAGGCGGCACCGCCATCTTGGCTTGGACTGTGACCTCGTCATTTTCATCCTCTAGGAGAAGCAGGGCTTCCACTGTGGCATCGTCATACAGCGGTTCCAGAGGGCCGGTGGTAGCCTGCGTATCACCCATGGCCGCCTCCGGGGCCTGTCTGCCGATGGGTGTTTCCGAGATTCTTGACCTCCGTGACACATCCCCCCGGTCTGGAATCGTCTCCGCTGGCTGCGGCAGGACCTGGACGGGCGACCGTGGCGGGTTCGGAAGAAACTCCTCCTCCTTCCGGCCATATTCCGGCGTCCACTGTCGACAAGGTGAGCAACACCCTTGCGTGGCCGGAAGCGCGCCGTGGATCATCTTCCCAACGTCTTCAGGCTCAAAGGCTGCACCTGCCGGCCAGCCGTCGGCCTCGTTGTCAAAGAGCACCGACTCGACGTCTTCCAAGGCCTCGCTCACACCCTCGCTCGGCTCGGATGGGTCCGGGATCATGCAGTCCTCCCTGTCCGGGACAAAGTACGCAAGATTCCATGTCAACGGCAAAGGGGGCGATAGGTGTCTCTGTGGGAGGACCTGTCTGGTCAGTCAAGTGACGGAAGTGACAGCGAAACACGGCATTGCAACGCGCTGCCAAATCGTGAAAATAATCGAATAAAACAAGAACAGAGAGAAATGAAAAGAAGAAAGAAAAACCTCAAAAAAAACTCACGGGATCTTCAATGCCCTTGTCCCGCAAGAGGCGATCTCGGTCGTAGCCTGCGAGCCTGGGGGGGTCTGTGAACCGGAGAATCGTGCGGACGGCCTGCTCGGTCACGCCCATCTTCTCCGTGCGGATCGTCTCGTCCATGGCGCGTGCCAGCCGCGCGCCCTCCTGCGGGACCGCAAAGAGACTGCCGTTGTCGCCGCCACCGTCGCCGTCGCCGTCGCCGTCGCCGTCCCCGTCCAGGTAGGCGAGGTGCGTCTGCACCTGGCTCTTGGGGATGCAGATCCTGGCTACGGCCCGCTGGAGCTCGGCGTAGTCTTCGTGGTGGTCCGAACAGAGCAGCGGCACTTCCAGCCTGGGGTCCCTGGGCGGCGGCGGTCCCACCGCACAACAGAACTGCTCCTCAGCAAGACACAGCTCCCTGTCGGAAAGAAGGCGGCATGCGCTCTCGATGACGCCCGCGATGCGCCGCGGCACGGCCCAGGGCTCCGCAGACCCGGGCGACGGCGGTGCCGCGTCCGGCAGCGCCACGTCCGTGTGCGGCAGGGCGCGTTCGCTGGGCGGAATGCACCGGTAGTCGGCGGCCGCGACGCTGTTGTGGTATCCCAGGTGGTCGGCCGTTTCAAAGGTCGAAAACAGGTCATTTTCCCGCGCGTACTCAATCGTCTCGTACAAGGCCTGCTGCTGTTTCTCAGTGTCCAAGTCGGAGCGCCCCCTCTCTCGATCCGCCACCATTGCGCAGACGTGTCGTTGCGGCAAGAGTGAGTGAGTGCGTTTTGAAGCTGGTGATGATCACAGGACGGCAAAAAAAAGTCCTGTACTGAAAGGGCCATCGTTTGAGTTGGACTAGGAAGGAGCCACCGTATGCGACCGGCCGGCTTACGAAGCGGCTTCCAATCCCACAGGAGACGGCAACGAATGGCTTTTCCAAACCTGACTTGTAATATTATAAACACTCTATATGCCAAATGTGTTGCTATATGCAAAAAAAAAAATCCTCAAGCTCCTTGGGTCTGCATCTGCAGCACCAGCTCGGTCAGCTTGTCGATTTTGGCCGTCAGCTCGGCGATGCGGACTTCCACATCGCTTGGTGCTTCCATGCCGGCGTCTTCCACGGCGATCGCGGCCAGATTGTTCGTTGCTGCAGAGATCTGGTATGCAAAGGTCTCGCGCGAGGGCGTGAGCCGCGGCGCCGCCTGGCGGTGGTACGGGTGGGACGACGAGGACGGCCGCTGGCGCAGCGGAGGACGGGCGACGGTCTTTCTGGGGGTCTGGCTCCCCCCTCGGCCGAGGCTGCCGGCACCGGCCCTGTGCCCGGCGGTAGCGCCGGCGGGCGCGGGCGTGTGCTGGCGCGGGCCCTGGATGGGGGAGTACTCCTCGCCCATGTACTGGATGCGGCTGTGGATGGCTTCGTACAGGCGTATGGCGGCGACAATGGGCAGGTGGGTGGCCTTGAGCAGGGCGATGCGGGCGGCGCGGAACTTGCGGTCGGAGGGCAGGAAGAGGCGCAGCGGGCGGAAGATGGCCAGGGCGAGGAGGTTGAAGGGCGGGTAAAAGTGCGTCAGGCGGTTGCTGGTCGAGGCCTCCAGCACATAGATGGAGTAGACGTACAGGTACTCTTCGCGGGCGTGGCCCATGACGCGGCTGAAGCTGTTGCTCAGCATGCCGGTCAGCGAGCCCATGAGCAGGATGGAGCTGAGGGTGACGAAGACGAGCATCAGCGGCGGCCCAAAGACGGGGTCGATGTCGTCCATGATGTCGAAGCCGACGTAGCTGGAGCCGAAGAAGATCTTGGTCAGGATCATGGTCATGTGCGGCAGGGTGAAGACGTCGCGGCCGATGAGGGAAAAGGTGGTGAGGAAGCCCATGTAGAGGATGACGACGAGGACCATGAACTTGACAAAGTCCTTGCCCATCTCCTTGAAGCAGGGGATCAGGGTGCCCCAGTAGGGGCTCAGGCTGAGGATGGAGCAGATGCGCGGCACCATGAAGAGGGCCTGCAGCGAGAGGATGTCAAAGGAGAGGTCGATGAGGCCGGCGTCGCCGTGGGCCAGGCCGAGGGCGCGGAGGGAGGCAAAGGCCAGGCCGATGGCGATGATGATGACGTCAAAGACGTTCCACAGGTCATAGACGTAGAAGATGGAGCCGGCGTCGATCCACTCGCTCAGCTCGTCGTAGGCAAAGGCGGCCATGAGGACGTAGAAGAGGGCCTCGACCAGGGACACGCGCGTGGGGTTCCGGTCCAGCAGCGTCAGGTAAAAGACGGTGAGCAGGGCGAGGAAGTAGATGATTTCAAACGACTTGAGGTACTTGGGCACGCGGAGGCGGGAGAATCTGCACGTTTGTTAGCCGCCAGTCGCAGCCGAGACAGCCGCCGGGACAGCCGCCGAATCAAGAGCAAAATCAAAATCAAATCAAAATCATCAAAAACAATTAAAATCATAACAAAATCAAATCAAAATCAAATCAAAACAAAACAAAACAAAACACTCACGGGTCGGCCGTGTGCGGGTTGTAGAAGCGCGGTTTCTTGACGGCGCCCACCTCGAGGCGGTCCCAGAAGATGATGTCGCCGTTCCAGATGCCGGTGATGATCTTTTGGACGACGTTCTGGCTGAGGAAGCGTTTTGCGTCGGCAATGGCGGCGATTTCCAGAGCGTTGAGGTTGACAAAGGGGGCCGTCGGGTCGTCCTCGTCGTCGTCGTCGTCGTACTCGTCGTCGTCGTCATCGTTGCCGTCGTCGTTGTCTGTGGCGCCGCCGCCATCGTGGTGGTTGTAGGTCATGCTCATGGTGAGCCTCGAGATGGACTGCAGCAGCTGGTTGCGCCGGCTGCCACGCGCGCCCGCGCTTCGGCGGGTGGTGCGGCGGCGGGCATCGGCGGTGGAGGTGGTGCCGGCCCAGAGCCGACGCAGCAGCGGCGAGTTCTCGTCGACGACCACGTCGGTGGTGACGGCAGCGTCGGCAGCGTCGGCAGCGTCAGCAGCGTCAGCGTCAGCATCGGCAGCAACAGCAGCAGCAGCAGCAGCAGCGGCAGCAACAGCGTCGGCGTCGGCGGCCGTGTCTGTGACGCCCAGGCCGGGCGTGTACTGCTGGCGACTTCGGCCGCGGCTGCGGCCGTTGCTGAGGCCAATGTCTTGCTCCTCCGGCGGTGCAGTGCCGTACGCGGCTCGGCCGCCGCTGCCGCCGCCGCCGCCGCCGCCGCCGCTGCTGCCGCTGTTGCCCTGAACTTGAGCGGCGGCGGCGGCGGCGACGCCGCCCGGTGCTCGCTTGGTGCCGGGGATCTCGTACAGGCAAAAGTCGACGGCCTCTCGCTCGCTCAGATGGGTCAGGAAGCGCCAGGCGACGATCTCGCAGGCATTGGCGCGGGCCTCGCTCAGGCCGCGGTCCTCGTTGGCGGCGCCGTAGTGCCACTTGAGGGCGCTGTTGCAGCAGTGGTTAGTCCTGTCGGGACAAGAGAGAGAGAGAGAGAGAGAGAGAGCCAAAGCGTCACACGCACAGGAGTGCATTCACAATGCACGGATTGTCGCAGGTGACGCTGAGATGCGAGACCAGGATGCGCAGCCGGTCGCCGGCGGCGGTTGTCCGGAGCTGCTCAAAGGTGCACGGCAGGGTCACGGCGTCGGCAATGAAGCTGAGACGTCAGCACGGTGTTTTGCGGCGGCGCAGAGGGAAAGTGTATATACATGGACAGTTTTTTTATGACGTTGCGGAAGCTGTCGTCAAGCTCAATGTCGGGCACGCTTTCGGCGTCGGAGCGGTAGCCAAATGGCGATGGGGTGCGAGGGCCATAGTCGGCTCCGAGCTGCGGACGCGCCTTGACGCGTAAGGGTGACATGACAAAAAAGGTCGGCCACGCCAAAGAGAGAGAGAGAGAGAGAGAGAGAGACAAGACCGTCAAGGGTCAGAGACAACTCGAGATGTCTGGTTACGTAAGGGAGAAACCGCACAAGACGCCCGCACACAAGAAGACGACGGAAATGGTCGGCGTTCTTCGTTCCTGCCCTTTTCGTGTTTCAAGGCGGGCCTCCTGGACAAAGACGGACCCAGCTTTTTTTTTTGCGGAGGACGCGATAGCACGACGCTATGAGATATAGCACACAAATAAAAAAGCTTGCTTCCACGCTTCGGGCTCCACAGCTTGCCTGGCATGTTCTCAACTTGGCCATCTCGGTTCCATCTCGGTTACCATTTCGATTTGCACGACCGAGCTCAGTCTGCCTCCTCCCACGCGTTGTGCTCTCCCTGGCCGGCAGTGTGGGCCGGTTCGACGCGGGGTCCGGAACTCCCGTAGCTGTTTCCGCGGCCGGGGGCCGGCAGGTCGGGCTGGCCAGGCTGGCCGGGCTGGTCTTGGTCGTCGGCGGCGGCGGTGCCATCCTCGAGATGGGCGCTGTCGGTGTGCGGCGAGGCGGCACCGCCGAGGAGGGGCCGGGCCATGGCGGCGTCTTCGTTTTCGGCCGTTGCAAACGGCGCTAGCAGCCGGGGCCAGTCGCTCTGGCGGCGGCGGGAGGCGAGCCAGCGTACGAGCACAAAGAGGGCCACCTGAGCGTCAGGCAAGCAATGATTAGAAAGGAAGAGAAAGGAAGAGAAAGGAAGAGAAAGGAAGAGAAAGGAAGAGAAAGAGAAGAAAAAGAGAAGAGAGAGAGAAGAGAATAAGGAAGAAAAGAAGAAGAAAAAAGAGAAAAAGAGAAAAAAGAGAAAAAAGAGAAAAAAGAGAAAAAAGAGACAAATAATCATAAGAGGAAACCCACTTGAAGCACCGAGACGGTGACGGCGATGCCGCCGTCCCAGCCGGCGTCGCGGCGCAGGGCGGCGGCCCAGGGCACGGCGCAGGCCTGGGAGCGGCCGAAGCGCTCGGCACAGGGCACGCTGCCGCTGCCGCCGTGGGCGAGGTCCTCGGCAAAGGGCCAGGCGCGGTCGCGCACCGAGTTGAGGCCGCAGCAGTCGAGCGAGTCCTGGATGCGGCGGATGGCGGCGGCGTTCTTGGCGGCAAAGAGGCGCTGCCAGGCCGAGGACAGCAGGCAGGCGCGGGCGGCCGAGGGCGCGGCGGCGGAGAAGAAGGAGGTGGCGAGCACGACGGCGAGTACGAGCTGCAGCAGCTGCAGCAGCTGCGACACGTGCGCGGCCACGGAGCTGCGGCGGTGTGCGGCGGGGGCGCCGGCGACGATGCCGGGCAGAGCGAGGGCGTTGGCCAGCCCGAGGACCGGCAGGATGACGGCCAGGACGGTCAGCGCGGGCGACAGCGGCAGCGAGAGCGCCCGGGCGGCGTGGTGCTCGTAGCTGCAGGGAGAGCCGAGGTCAGCGCTGGTCTGGTCGCCATGAAAGGAAAGGAAACGGAGCGCAACTCGAAGAAGAGGAGCGGCTCGAAGAGGAGCAAGGCTCAAAGAACTCACATTCCGACACAGGCCAGAGCCAAGAGGAGCTGAGGCGGTCAGTGGCGCCCGTTGGCGATGGAGGGAGCGGAACTCACCAGGGGATACACGTAGATCCAGCGCGCCATGATGGGTATCGGTGCGAGCGTTGCTGGTTTGTGCTGGTTGAGAGAAGATGTAGGACCAAAGTGGGATGTGAGGGGGTTATGCCCAAATGTGCCTGAGGCTGCACTGTGACTCCGCACTCACAGCGAATGGGCTGGCCCGTATTCACTTGGCTGGTGTGGCGGACAAGTTTGTTCGTCTAATCATTACAGACGACTCGCAGACACCGCTTCCGCTGCACGTTGGAGCCCGGAGAGTCGAGTCCCGGGCGACCCGCAGACCCCGGCCGCGTTCTGCTGTAGCCGCCGTCGCCGGGTCGCCGTGACTCCAGGCCGGCTGCGGCGTTTCGGCGACTGCCCAGCAAGGCTGAACCGCTGAACCGCTGAACCGCTGAACCGCTACCTGGGCCGCTACCTAAACCGCTACCGAAACCGCTGGACCGTTACCTGAACCGCTACGCTAACCGCTATGCTGAAACGCTCTTAGCGCATGATCGCCCCTTTACCGTGGCTGTGGTGGCCCTCGGCGCCTAGCCGGGCAGGGGGTGACAGACCCGACAGCGCTGTCTCGGACAAGCTTTAGTTGCAAAATACGGAGCCCTGCTCTTCGCCCAACGTCGCCCGTTCCTTGATGTGCTGTCCAGGCTGTGACCGCGTCTGGTGCTCCAGGCTGTGACCGCGTCTGGTGCTCCAGGCTGTGACCGCGTCTGGTGCTCCAGGCTGTGACCGCGTCTGGTGCTCCAGGCTGTGGCGCGTCTCTGGTGCTCCGTGGCCGCGTCTCTGCTGTGGTTGCGTGATGGTGCCACCCATTAAACGGCAAACGATGCCCCAAAGATGCGCGTATGGCCCATTCGTCGGCCGGAGAGGCGAGACTGCCATACGAAGCACAGCGTCACGCCCCCCCAGCTCCACAGCCACACGAGGCAGCACTTGCGTAAAAGTCGTGTTGCGTCTCTGGACCCGAGCTCGTGTTGTTTCTGCTCTGTTTCTGGTCGACTGCTGTTGTTGCTGCTGCCCGGCCGCCCCCGAACACGCCCTGTCTGGTTTTCTCTCTTCTCTTCTCCAGACCATGCGACTGGCGGCCCTCCTTGCCTTTTGCGTCCTGGCCCACGCCGGCGCCCTGCTTCCGCTGCCGCTGCCGCGGCCGCCGTCTCCGGCCGCGGCCACCGAGCCCGTGCGGACGCTCCGGGTCGTGCCCTGGCCCCCCCGGCCTACCGCCGCCGCCGCCGCCGTCCGGCGCGCCTCCGACTCCGCCTCCGACTCCGACTCCGACTCCGACTCCGACAGCAACACGGTCTGCGGCTACATTGGCGGCGACGCCGGGCTGCCGGCGACCTGCCAGGCCGGCAGCCACTGCGTGCTGGACACGGAGCACGGCGCGGTGGGCTGCTGCCCCGACGGCGCGGCCGCCTGCACCACCGGCGTGTTCACCGGGTGCGCCGACGGCAACGACATCATCAACGGCAGCCCCACGGAACCGCCGAACCCCTACGTCTACACGTGCTCGAGCGGCAGCCTGAGCTACCGAAACGTCTTTGCCGGCGGCTTCTACCAGTACGGCTGCGGCACCGCCGCCGGCATGGGCACGACGGTGCTGCTGTCGGCGGCCGGTGCCGGCCTCGCCGTGTCCATGAGCCGCCTGCGCGTGTCTTTTACCGGCAAGTACACGTCGACGGTGTCTTTGTCGGCGTCGGCGTCGGTGTCGGCGTCGGTGTCGGCGTCGTCGGCCTCGGCGTCGTCGGCCTCGGCCTCGCCGCCCTCGACACCCACCCACAGCGGCCACAGTGGCCGCACGGGCGCCATCGTCGGCGGCACAATCGGCGGCGTCGCAGGCCTCATCCTTGTCGGCGCGCTGGTCGCCTGTCTGGTCTGGCGATGGAAGAAGAAGCAGAACTGGCGCAACGGCCCGGGCCCGGACACCGCCTTCATCAGGTAGCTCCTCGCTCGTTCCTCCCCGCGACAACACCGCTGCACGACCCCTACCAGTGACCGGTGACTGACTGACTCGATGTAGCCCGGCTGCCGGCGGCCGCTTCGAGGCCCTGCACAGCTCGTCCGAGGGCTTTGAAAGCGGCCTCGCGCCCGCCATGGGCCACTCCAGCGCCGGCGAGCCTTGGCTGACGCCGCCGCCGCCGGCCCTGGGCCCTGCTGCAGCGGCAGACGCCATTTCCAAGCGCACCAGCGTGCTCGCCTCGTCGGACCCGGTGGCGCCGGACCAGGTGCCGCTGCGGGGCGAGTACGACGACTTTACGCGCAGCTACGGCGACGTGCTGGGCCGGATCGGCGAGGCCGAGGAGGCCAGCGAGGCCATCGAAAGCACCGGCGAGGCCGGCGAGGCTATCGAAACCACCGACGAGGCCGGCGAGGCCATCGAAGCCACCGACGAGGCCGGCGAGGCGCGCAGCGACAGCAACTGGAGCGGAAGCACACACAGAGACAGCCGCAGTGATCAGGGACCGCCGACGGGCACGTCGCGGCCGCTGTGGCAACAGAACCGGTAGCAGAGCCGGCGCAACATGATGTGGATTTAGGTTCCTTGTACAAGCTCCATTTTATAGCTCTCATTTGTTGAGCAATGCAATCACCTAGCGCAGCCGCAAGGTCTCCAGGGCGGCGCGCAGCTCGCCGGCCTGGGCGTGCTGGTTGACCCAGGCCAGGACGGTGCGGTGCCACAGCAGGGCGCTGTCGGGGTTGACGACGTAGTGGCCCTCGTCGGCAAAGGTGAGGTAGCGGCTGGGCACGCCCTGGAACTGCAGGGTGCGGAAGACGGCCAGGCCGTCGGTGACGGGGCAGCGGAAGTCGCGGTCGCTGTGGACGACGAGCGTGGGCGGCGCGTGCGTCTTCCAGTTGGCGAGCAGGTCGGGGCGCGCGGGGCTCCAGCGGCTGACGGCGGCGTAGTTGTCCCAGGGGAAGGGCGAGCCGCGGAAGCTGGCGGGGCCGTCGGGCATGTCGGAGACGAGGCCCATCAGAGCGGTGCTGAAGATGCCGTCGTGGGTGACGGCGGCTTTGAACTGGGGGGTCAGCGGAGGGTAGGGAGAAGTGAGAGGAGAGAAGTGAGAGGAGAGAAGTGAGGAAAGAATGAGAAAAGGAGACAGACCTCCTTGGCCAGCGGCTGGCCGAGGATCCAGTTGACCAGGTAGCCGCCGTAGCTGGCGCCGGCAATGACGGCGCGGCCGAGGTCGACGTAGGGCACGCTGCCGAGGTGGGCCATGAGCTTGACCAGGTCCTGGTAGGGGTAGCCGCCCCAGCTGCCGTAGATGCGCGAGGTGTGCTCGAGGCCGAAGCCGAGGCTGCCGGTGATGTTGGGCAGCACGACGACGTAGCCCTGCTCGGCCCAGACGGCCGCGTTCCACTGGCCCGGTCAGCATCCGCCTGTTCCGCATTTTCGGCGGCAATCGTGCTGCTCCGCACTCACCCGTCCGTGCCACTCGTCGGACCAGGCGCTCTCGGGCCCGCCGTGCACCAGCACCGCCACCGGGTAGCGCCGGCCGGCGTCAAAGTCGCTCGGCCGCACCAGCCAGGCGTGCACGCAGTAGTCGTCGCCGCCGCCCTCAAAGTACATTTCCGACACCTGGCGCGCGTGCGACAGGCCGAAGCGTGCGCTCTCGCGGCTGGCCGCCAGCACGCGCGGCGCAAACCGCTCGAGCCTGCCGCTGCCGCTGCCGCTGCCGGCGTCGTCGTCATCGGCCAGGTCGACCACGAGGTTGAAGCTGCTCTCGACAAAGCTGGAGCCCGACACCAGCAGCGAAAAGGCCGAGAGCGGCAGGGCGGTGTCCGGGTCCGGGTCCGGGTTCGGGTCCGCATCCGCGACCGCATCCGTCTCCGGGCCCGGCCGCCTCGCCGTCTTCCCCCGCCGCACCGCATAGTAGGCCACGAGCGAGCCGGGGCGGCCCAGATCCAGCAGCTGGGACCGGGCGCCGCGGCGCAGGTGCAGCAGCCAGAGGCCGTGGCGGCCGCAGGTGTAAGCCTCGACAAAGAGCGCCGTGCCGGTGGGCGCAAACTCAAAGGCCATGGGCACGGGCTCCTCGGCGCGGCCGCCATTGTTGCCGTTGCCGTTGCCGTTGCCGTTGCCGTTGTTGCGGTCGCTGCCACTGCCGTCCCAGAGCGCCTCCCGCAGGTCGTAGGCGGCCGCCGATTCCAGGTGTCCCATGCGGATGCGGATGTCGGCCGTGCACGTCAGCGGCGCCCACAGAAAGGCAAAGGTGGCGCCGTCGGGCGAGAAGCGCGGGTTGGCGCAGTAGCCCGGCGGGTAGGCCACGTCTCCGGCATGCGCGGCGGCGGCCGTCCCTTGGCGGCCCCCGCCCGGCTGGTGTGCGATCCGGACGGGCGGGTACAGCGCGGGTGCCCGGAACGAGTCCAGCGGCACATAGTAGAGGCTGCTGCAGCCGGCGCGCGCCGGGTCGGCCGGGGCGGAGGTGGTCTGGCCGACAAAGAGGATGCCCTGGGCCGAGAGGTCGTAGCTGGAGGTGGCGCCGCCCGGCTCGTACATGTTGAGCGGCGCCTCCAAGTCGGGCGGTGCGTGCCGCAGCGCGTTCTGCAGGGCTCCGCTGAGCCTCCAGCGGGCCGACGCCGACGCCGACGTCGACGCCGCGCCGGTGCCGGTGCCGGTGCTGGTGCCGGTGCCGGCGCCGGCGTCGGCCCCGACCCGCAGCAGCGTCGTGTACCAGATGCTGTATGGCTTCAGCGCCCGGTACGTGTCCCACTCGCGGACCTTCCACGTGTCGTAGACCCGGCCCAGACTCCCCCCTCCCCGCTCTCCCTCGCCGCACAGCCGGGCGCCGTCGGCCAGGCCGGCCACGGCCAGGGCCACGGTGCCGTCCGGCAGCGCCTGCAGCTTGAGCGCCTTGACGGCCGCCGGGATGGTGCCGACCACATACGGCGCCGCCGAGGAGCCACCAGCGTCCGGACGGCGGGCCGGGGCCACCACGACAGCGGTGCTGCCCGGCTTCTCGGCGTCCGGCTGCAGCCACAGCAGCTCGTCGGCCGCCGCCGCCGCTCCGGGCACGCGCGGGATCCAGGTCATGTCGTGCACCTTGGCGAGGTCGACGGCCACCCCGCCGCCGGCGTGGGACAGCGCCGGCAGCGGCCACTGCCGGCCCGTGGCCACGTCCAGCAGCAGCAGCTCGTGCGTGGTGGTGCCCGGGCCGAGATCGGCAAAGGCGTGCGTCGACACCGAAACGTAGGCCAGCGTGCCCGACGGGCTCGGCACGGCGGGCGCGCGGCGCGCGGCGCCGAGAAAGGCCTCGGGCGTGAGTTTCTGGCGTAGGACCATGGTCGCGGTCGGGTCAGCTGTTCAGTCAAGAGCGCGAGAGACGAGCGCGCGGATGGCCCAGAAACGGCGTCGAGACGCATCGGCCACGTTTTATGTATCTTTGCTACAAAATGTCAGATACCGCGCAGCAGCCCAAAACAGCAGGAGCTTGCGTGGCGCACCTACCTAGCGCAACACCCAGGCAGCCACAAAAGACCCCTTGCGGTGGTGGCTGCCTGAAAGGATGGGATGTTGTTACGTTGCAGTTTACTCATCGTCGCCGTTCGTCGGCAGCGTAGCATTCCGTATCCAACATCACGTCCGCTCAGAGTGACGCCTGCGGCACAAAGTCTATTGGAAAATCTAGGCCTAGACCACATCGCGGCTTTCACGCGAGCTTCTCTTCGGCCGCCAGCGAGACGCCGGCCTCGACGTCGCCGGCCGGCCCGCTGCTCTCCAGCCGGCCTTTTTCGCCCTCGGTCTCTTCGCCGTTGTTGCTGTTTGCCCGGCCGGCCGCCGCCGCCGCTTCATACGCAGCCAGGTCGGCCGCGATCTGGCTCTTGCTGCGGGCCATGCTGGGGAAGAAGAAGCCGGGCGGCACGGCGGCAAGCAGCCAGACGGCAAAGAGGATCATACTGGGGGTCAGCCAACGACACAACACACAACACAACACAACACACAACACACAACACTTACAAAGACTCGAGCACGATAAACGACGGCTGGTCCTGCATGATGCCGTTGCCCCAGCCGCCGGCCATCTCGGCGATGCTGCTGGTTAGCACAATCATCTTTTTTTTTTCGACAGCTGCCTGACGTACGTACCGGTAGATGCAGCGGATGAGGATGAGCATGTAGGCGGCCGTGACGGCGTAGACAAAGGTGCGGAAGCCGCGGTCGACCCAGAGCGCGCGCACGGCGGGACTCGGCGGCGGCAGCTGCGGCTGCAGCCGGCGGCCGGCCGGGGCAGCGCCGGCGATCCAGCGGCGCACGCGCACGGCGTAGTCGAGGGCGGCCAGGCCAAAGACGGCGAGCACGACGACCTGCAGGGCGATGCCGGCAATGATGAGGCGGTTGCCGCTGGCCAGCAGGCGCGCGTCGGTGTAGCCGGCCGAGGCGGCAATGGCGCCGCCGGCAGCCTGCACGAGCAGGCAGCTGACGTCGGCCGGCACAAAGATCCAGGGGTAGCGCGTCGGGCTCACGCGCGAGAGCGCCGGGCTCAGCGCCAGGCTGACGTGCTGCAGCGTCAGGTAGATGCCGATGCAGATGAGCGTCGGCGCCAGGATGATGGCGCAGATCTGCGTCTCAAACGCCTGCCGGTTCCACGGCTCCGCGTGCAGCCGCACCCGCGCCCCGTAGCCCGCCAGCTCCAGCGCCGTGCCCGCCGCCACAAAACACGAGAAGCCCCAGGTCCGCCGCACCCGCCCGCCCGCCGCCAGCAGCCCCAGCAGCCCCAGCAGCCCCAGCCCGAAGCCCACGGCGAAAAAGTAGTTGATGCCCGCGTTCGGGTAGTAGCCCAGCGTCGTCGCCGCCACCGGGCACGCCGCGCTGACCGCCGTGCACGACTTGTACGGGTGCACCAGCGCCGCCGTGGCCGTGGTTGTCGTCGTGGCCGTGGCCGTGGCCGTGGCCGTGTTTGATGCCATTGTCAAGGTGTGAGTCGAGATCAGTCGCGTCACGCTTGTGAGCAGGCTGATGCGTCAGGATGGCAAACGGTACACTGGCCAGAAACGCAGACGCGAAGAAACATCACGACCAGCCCCAGCCAGGGGCGGGACGACGGCCATGCCATATATATCACCGGCCGGGTAGCGCCTTGATCCTGCGCTGATGGTTGGGGGTACTTACAGGAACATGTTGGACAGAGCTCCACCCGGCGAGCTGCTCGCCGCTTTGGGAAAAGCCAAGACGGACTATCTGTTGGCCCGCTTCCGTTGGCACACGTCAGACAAGCGAATGTGTAAAGTAAAATCTGCCATTCAAAGCATCCACCGTAGCTACTCTTCCCCCCCGAGATACCGGTACACCACGCTAAAGTCCCGGCCCTGGCACCGCTCGTCCGCCGCCGCCGCCTCGTACAGCTGCCGCGCCGCGCCGGCCAGCGCCAGCGTCGCGCCAGCCTCCTCGGCGGCCGCCATGGCCAGCGCCAGGTCCTTGCGCATCAGCCCGATGCCGAAGCCGCCGGCATAGTCGCGCCCGGCCGGCGCCGTCGCCACCACGCCGGGCACCGGGTTGTTGACCTCGCTCGGCCAGCAGCGGCCAGTGCTGACATTGATCACGCCCGCCAGCACCCGCGGGTCCAGCCCCCAGCGCCGCCCCAGGTTCATCGCCTCGGCCGTGCCAATGTTGTTGATCGCCAGCAGGTAGTTGTTGGCCAGCTTCGCCGCCAGGCCCGCGCCCTGCTCGCCGCAGTGCAGGATCCGCCGCCCCATCAGCTGCAGCAGCGGCTCCACCCGCGGCACCAGCGGCGCCGCCGCCCCCAGCATAAACGTCAGCGTCCCTGCCGCCGCGCCCACCACGCCGCCCGACATGGGCGCGTCCACAAACGCCCCGCCTGCTGCCGCCACCGTCGCCGCAACCGCCCGCGACGTCGACGGGTCGATTGTCGAGCAGTCCACAAACACCGGCGGCGCCTGCGTCTGCGCCCGCCCCGCCCCCAGCCCGGGCGCCAGGATCGCCTTGTACACCCCCGACACGTGCACCGGCTCTGGCAGCACGGTTACCACAAAGTCCTGTGACAAGCACGCGTTAGCCCACATGCCGTGCCAGGAGCTGTTTTTGCTCTACTGCAACGATGTCTGCAAAAAAGGGAAGGAAAAAATACACCGCGTGGTGTGCTGCTTCTTCAGAGGATTGGCTTTGATGTATAAATAAGAATCATGAAAAGAACCGGGGCTCGCCTGAGCTCCCCCCGGCCCCAACTTAGATCATAGATAGAACAAACTCATCATCGAAGCGGGACGAATAGAAAAGAGAGACACAACAAGAGAAGGAAAAGGAAAAAAAAAAAAAAACTTACTGCGCCCTGGGCCGCCTCTGCTGCCGAGGCCGCCGTCTCCACGGCAGCCCCCGTGGCCGAGGCCTCGCCCGCCAGCTTCGCGACAGCCTCCGCGTTGATGTCAAACAGCCGCACCGTGTCCGATGGCGGCAGCTTTGCCTGCAGGTTCTTGGCCATTTGGAAGCCCTGTGCGGGTGTCAGAAGGCGCTTCAAAGAAAAAGGCGCTTCACAAGAAAACACAAAACTCACCATCTGGCCGAGGCCGATGAAGCCGTACCGCTCCAGCCGCGCCGCCGACGACGAAAACGGCCGCCGCTGCACCGCGCGCAGCTGCCTCCAGACGCCCACAGACGGCCGCATTGTCAAGCGAGAGAGAGGGGAAAGCCGGATGATTCACAGACAGACAGACAATAACGGGCTGCAGCAGAAGCACTTGCCAACAAAATCAGAGCCCAAGGACGGTTTTGTGACAGGACAGTCCCGAGCTGACAGCCGCCTTGGCGCTTGGGGAAGAGCCGATCCCCGGTCTGGGGTAGCCGCGCCGAAGAGGGGGAAGGGCATGTTTGCCGGATTGCCGCCTATTGCCGATCGTAGCCAGGGACAAAGGTCATCTGACCACCCAAAATAAATCCAATCTGCAAGGGAACGTAAGCATGTCCTTCCGAGCGAGACACGCCCCGTCCCCTTGGGGAAAGCTCGTGCTTCATCCAAACGACAGGCTCATCGTTCTTGATCAGACCTGGGTCTTAACCGAGGGAAGAAAAATTGGACGAGGGGAAGAAGAAAAAAACGCGCTTTTAATCTTATTTTTTCCTGCTCAAGGTGGGTCACTGGCAAAAAAGGCGGTGTACGCTGGCTTTTCTGCAAGCACACGCCATCCGATCGAGTGCACAAGTTCACTCACGTCTCTAGGCCGCGTTTTATATAGGTTTGATTTTTTTGTCTATGTGTCTGTTCGGGAAAGGAATCATCTGCCCGCCTGCAAGAACCGGCCGTTTCTTGCAACCCTAACGATGCCATGAACGGGAATAAAAAAAACAAGATCACCAATCAAAATGACCACTGCTCGCTAGGCGGGCCAGGCGGCCCTGACGGCTTGGGAGATGGGGTATGTCCAAAATCAAAAACACAACGGAAAAAGGGGGAGTAAGACAAGAAGCGGCACCCCTAATCGCCACAAAACCGTAAAGGGTGACGAGCAACACCGCCCACGAATTGAGCATTATCACACCACTTGGTGACCACCACATGGGCCAACCGTTGAAACACACAAAAAAAACTAAAAAACTGGTACCAATTAAAAAGAAGGAAAAAAAAAAAAAAAAAAACCCAAGCAGGAAAATCCACCAAAAATGCCAGCTATGACAAACGGCCGGGCGCACACGGTTTCATTCTTTTCGGTTCTTCGGTGATAGATGTCCGGTCCGACCAGAGAGACTGTTTATAACATGCCCATGACATAGGGGACAAGTGCGCTGTAGACAAGGGGTGTTTGTTAGTTTGGCAGGTAGGGTCTCTCGGGGGGATGGGACTGAATTTGTGACATACCCAACAGCAATGGTCGCGCTGATTCCGAGCAGTGTTCGGTTACGCACGCGCTCTTTGCGAACCTGCACTTCCGTCTTCGCCTTCTTCGCTCTTGGCTGCTCCGGCGCCGCTGCTGCTGCTGACGAGCCCTCGCCGGCGCTCTCCCTGTCGTCGGCATCGGCGGGCTCCTCTGCCTTGCGCTTGCCCTTCTTCGGCGATGCCAGGGCTGCTGCAGCCGACTCCTCGCTACCGGCCTTGACCATGGCCTGGGCCTCGGCCAGCAGGCGCGCCGACTCCTCGGCAGACGGCGGCGCGCCTGCGAAGAGAGCATCGCCTTCCCCTGCGGTGGCTCCGGCGGCAAACTTCTTCACCGGGGACTTGTCCAGTGCAGCTTCGGGAGCAGAAAAGGCCGTGTCCGCTGTCGCCCTGGCCGCCTTTGTCTGCTTCTTCTCGCTCTCCTCTTGCTGCTCCTCCACAGACGGCAGCACAGCCTCGCCGTTCGCCACGCCGGCTGATGTCGGCGCCGGGGTGCTGTCGGCACTGGCCGCGGAAGTCTCTGACGCCTGAGAAGAAGCCGCCGCCGCCGCCGCCGCCGCCGCAGCAGCAGCAGCAGCGGTGGTCTTTGTGCTCTTCTTACGGGGGCTAGCAATTGCGCGAGTTCTGGTTGTCTTCGTGGGACTTGCCGAACGGCGCGTGCGGCCGCTGGCGCGTGCCGGCGTCGGCGGTGCAAGAGTTGTCGGTGGCTGGAGCACTGGGGCCAGCTCAAACTTGGGGGGCGCCGTGATGTTCTTCGGCGGGCTGCCTTGGGAGGACGGAGGGCCGGTGGAGATTTCGCTAGGATCCAGCAGGGCGCGGATCCAGGGCAGGATCCCGTAGTCCTCGGCGAGTTTGAGGGACTCCTCTGGGGGCACCCAGATATTGCCGGCCGTCTCCTCGGAACTGGTAGTCGCGAGACCCTTGAGGTACCGGCGCTCTTCCTCTTCCTCTGCCACCTCCGAGTAGGGGAATGTGGCGCGGTACATGCCCGTCGCCGACACATATCCGTCGCTGCTGCGGCGCATCAAGAAGTAGCTGTTGGGGCTCAACTTGAAGATGCCGGACACGATGCCCTTTGGCAGCGGAGCCCGGAGATGCGCATAGTCAAAGGCCGTCACAGACGTACGGTCCACGTTTGAGTTGGGCGAAACGGCTACCAGACGCGACGAGAGTTGCGTTTGGCCCAGACGGCGGCGTTCAACCAGTTCGTGATCTGAAAGACAGCCCCCCCAGTTAGTATGCAGTTCCATCCCAATCCAAATCCAGCGACTACGTTTCGCCGTCTTTTGAGGGGTGTGTGGGAGACATACGATCAGGGACATTTTCGGTTAGGAGCGTGTTCCTCCGCGCGGGGAGACGTCGAGCGGTAGTCATGGTGAGTTTCGAGAGTACAAGCGGATGCAGAGGCGATTCTATGATCGATAAGCGCGACAGAAGGAGCCGGCAAAGGCGGCGGTGACGAAAGCAGTGACGCGATTGACGTGGCCCCGGTCGCGCGCAATATTTGTCGCGTATGCAACCTGGTCGGGTCGCGCGGTAGAAGCCTCTTTCACCTTGCAGGCGCGTGTCAGAATCATCAAACTCAAAGAAGTCGCGAATCTAGCGATCGCATCGCGACGATCGCATCAGAGCACATCACGTTGCGCCCGTGAGGAGGTATGAGCCATCGGGGGCATCGCTGTTCACACACCTGATAAAAAGGGGCCAACGGAACGCTGCCAAACAGCACGTCGCGACAAAAGGATGGGGAGAGGGGGGGGGGTTGGATAGAGAACGCGAAAAAAAATAAAAAAAAAAAGAACCAGAGGGCCACAAAAAGGAGCCTAGGTCAGGGAGCGTGGTTGCGCGCGGGCAGAGACGGAATCAAGAAACACAGACGGCCGTAGAGATGAGACGTGTGGTAGGGAAAATAGAGGAGAGAAATGGAGGGCGGCACGGGGTAGTGGTGGTGTGGTCAATGGGTTGTGTATTAGGATCGTGCTGCAAAAACACGGGCGTTTCGGCGCTGACAGAAGGTAAAAAGCACCGGCTGGCGCAGAAGAAAGACGCGCGCGACTTGCGACAGAGCGGGCCCTTGGCGACAAGAATTGATTGGGGCGCTGGACAGGACTGGATTGCGATAAGAAGCACGGCAGCAAAACGAGAAGAGGCGGATCCGGAAGGGGGAGAGGAGGAGGGGGGGGGGGGGGTGGAAGAAATGGGGGCAGTGGTCGAGGTGAACCGTTTTGAGTTGAATCCAACCGTTTTTGTCGATGAGCACGCCGACAAGAGACGAACCACGCACAACGGGGACGAGCAAGAAGCTTTTTAGGCACAGATGCCGGAAGGTGACGGGGGGTGGCAGCGGTTGTCGATGCTGGTTGGCGGACAGAGGGCGCGGACAGGGGAACAGGGGAGTGGAAGAAAATGGGGGGCTCGGGAGTTTGTCGCGGTGCAGCAAAATAAAAAAAGGGGGAAGAGGCCACGGCAACGCGTAGCTGTACGGTGCGTACGATATAGACACTTGTAGCGGTACGCGTGCCGGCGCATAATTTCGGGAGATTAAACGTACTGCTACCCAGAGCACTAACGGGGAGTATGCCGCGGTACCGCAGTGGAAAATTGCACTAGCAGCTGGCGCATTAGCGTCTGTTGCTGTGTCGTTTTTATGCAAAGATGGAGAGCGCAACAGTCCTTTGGGTTGCCAGCGCACGCGGCCGCCATGGCATGGCTTGCGCGACGGCTGTTCAGAACAAGGCAAAAAGGCCTGTCGTCGCTGCGGGAGAACAAAGTGAGGACCCGAGCCCTTGCAGGGATGATCGAGGTGTCGGGCGCTGTATCTTGCAATAGAGAGCTAGCTACAAGCACTGCCAGCTACTCCCTAGCTACAGGAAACGGTGGCCAGTCCGGCCCGCCATTTGGAGCTCTGGTGCCCAGTAAGGGGGCAGCCGACACGCATTCGCTGTAGCGGCTGTAGAATGAGTGCGTAGCTGTCCGGCACCGGGCAGGAGCTTCCGTAGCGAAATTATCCGTTGACGAGACGGGGGTTCTGGAGAGGAGGGGCAGCTGCCATCCAGAATAAGCGGTAGTGGAATGTGCTGGCCGAGAAGGTGCAGCTGCATGCAGTGTATTCTCCAGCAGCCAGGCCGAGTCGAGCAACGCGCGCCTGGCAGGCACCACTCACCGCCTGGGCCCTGGATCGGCCAAGGTAAACCCCACCAAGCGTTGCAGGAAGGAGCCCCTCACCCACAGCACCGATAGCAACCACTGACCGACGTATAAATAGTAGGGCCTAAATAGACAGGCACGTCCCCGGAGCACAGCTCAGCATCTGTCTCTGCTCTACTGAAATCGCCGAGTCTTTTTTGACCTTTTCTCCTCAAGGCGACTTCACCGACCTTGCCTACCCTTTTCCCCCCCTTCCCACCGCCATTCCGACTTGCCACCCAATCGCACAATGGATTCCCACGACACCCACGAGGATGACATCCACGAAGACGAGCCGACCGGCTACAAGCTGTCGCAGCCCAAGCAGTCCTTGGCCGCTTACAATGAGATGGGTACGTGATTGATTGCACCGGAACAAAAAAAATACAGCGGACTGTAGGGCAGGGGCAGGGGCAGGGGCGGGGGGGGGGGGGGAAGGAACACGGGGCGACGGCAGAAGCTGCTAGCTGTCGCTGTGGCCTGGAGTGAAGTAGAGTGCGGCGTGCGAGCAGGACCGGGTCGAGCAGAGCAACGGCGGCGGGTAGCACCTTCCTCGCGACAGACAATACGAGGCAGCGCGGCACGGGCTGCCGAAAAGGGCAGCGGCGGCATCGACACTTTTTCACACATGAGAGCTGGACATGTTCATTCTTTTCTCTGCTCTCCCTCCCTCCTCACCGCCGTTCCATTTCCTCACCGCATCGTGCCTGCTGTACGGCTCTGTGGCTGTCATGAAGCTCTTTGGCTCCCGCAGCCGCTCTGTCTCCGTCGCCGTCCCTGCGCCGCCGCCGCCATCGCCACTCCGTAGCAGCCCTGCCACGCAACGAGAATCCGCCTTTGGGGCTGCCGACCTGGCCAAGCAGCTGGCGCTCCTGTTTGGCGAGCCGGACAAGCTGCCGCTGTGCTTGCAGGAACGGCAGCCCGCGCCAGCTGCTGCTGCTGCTGCTTCTGCTGCTGCTGCTGCTTCCGCTGCTGCTTCTGCTGCTGCTGCTACTTCCGCTGCTGCCTCTCCTCTTTCCTCTTCCTACACATCTGCGTCTTCGTTCTCGTCTACATCCACACCCGCCACCTGCCCTGTGGCGGCCCCTGAACATGCCGAAGCGGGAGTGCTGACAGATGCCGGATCGGACGGCGAGGGTGGCGGCGGCGGCCAAGCCGTCGGTGGCCTGGGCGCCCCAGGCGCCGCCGACGTGGCCGTTTGCCTCGCCTGTCGCCTCCACGGCTCCACAGATGCCGGTGATGAATCTCTGCAGCGCTACAAGCAGTCGCTCGGTCTGGGAGGCGGCACCGACCTCAGCGACCCCAACGACCCGCGGGTCTGCATCATCCAGAGCCTCACGATGGAGTCGCCCGGCCGCGACCCTGTGGTGATTGACCTCAGCGCCCCCGGCAGCGAGACCACGCTGAAGGACCACCCCTTTAAGATCAAGGAGGGCGCGCGCTTCACCATGATGGCGACCTTCAAGGTGCAGCACGAGGTGCTGAGCGGCCTGCGCTACGTGCAGATTGTCAAGCGAAAGGGCATCCGCGTCAGCAGGGACACCGAGATGATTGTACGTTGCGAACTTCCAGATTTTTTTTTTTTTTTTTTTTTTGCAATGCTAACGGCAAATAGGGCAGCTATGCTCCCAACACGGACAAGCAGCCGTTATACACGAAGCGATGTAGGTCCCTCGGCTCGAACAACTGCTTCTCTTTTGCTGCAGATACTGACGGTTGTCTAGTCCAAGAAGACGAGGCCCCTACCGGCATGCTGACGCGCGGCCACTACCAAGCCATTTCCAGCTTTGTCGACGACGACAAGAAGACGCATCTCAGCTTTGAATGGAGCTTTGACATTTCCAAGGACTGGTAGACCTTTTTCTTTGACTGCTAGCACAAGGAGGAAAACGGGCATAGTACTACTCTTGCCAGTGGAGTTGGTCATGGCATGAGAAGGACAGAAGAAGGAGCCCCGAAACGATGGAATGAGACAGACGTGTCGCTTGAGAATCATGAAAAGCATTTCTTCAATACGGAACATTATACATCTCTTCTGCCTTTCTGAGCCCAGCTGTGACCCCGGGCTTATCTCCCTATTCGCGACCCGTTTGATAAATCATAACCACTCATAAGCCACAACAGCATGGAACGGCGGCATATATACATTAGTAGCGCTGCCGAGAAAAAGAAAAGAGGTAGCGCCGTGAAAAACAGAAATAGAGGAAAAAAAGAAGAGAAAGAAAAAATAGTGAGAAAAGAAGGGGAAATAAGAAAGAAGAAGGGGGAAAAAATAGAGAGAAAGAAACGGAGAAAAGAGAAAAAAGGAACGCCCAACGACTAGAGAAAGTAGTCGGGCAGGGCGTTGCCGTCGCCGGTCTTGTCGATGCCGTTGGCGGGGCCGGTCTGCATGTCCTTGTGCAGGTCGTTTTCGGGGGCGGCGGCAAAGATGTTGAAGAAGCGGTTGCCGGTGTCGCTGACCTCGAGGACGCTGGCCATGTTGCCGCAGCGGTAGCAGTAGTTGGGGGCGCTCCAGACGGTGCTGAGGCGGTCGTCGTAGAGGACCTGGTAGCCCTCCTGGCAGAGCTGGTGGGCGCGCAGGATGTGGGACATGCCGTTGACGGCGAGGAACTTCTTGACGACCTGGGCGCCAAAGGTGTAGCCGGCGCCGCGGGGCGAGAGGGAGAACTCGTCGCGGTCGGGGTCGGGGTCGGACCAGACGAGGTCGGCCATGGGGCCCTCGTGGGGGATCTCGCGGAAGCGGTCAATGATCTTGATCTGATCAATGGAGTGGATGGAGGGCGAGAGGCCGCCGTGCACGCAAAAGATCTGGTCGTTGATGACGACGCTGAGGGTGAGAAAGTCAAACATGTCGGTAAAGTGGTGCCACACGTTGGCGTTGCCGTACTTGCGCGCGCACTCGGTGTAGAAGCCGTACGACTGCGTGACGCCGCGCGACTCGTGGTTGCCGCGGATCAGGTGCACGCGGTTCGGGTAGCGCAGCTTGAGGCACACCAGCAGCGAAATGGTCTCGACGCTGAACATGCCGCGGTCCACGTAGTCGCCCAGGAAGAGGTAGTTGGTGTCGGGGCAGTAGCCGCCGATGCGGAAGATCTCAATCAGGTCGTAAAACTGCCCGTGGATGTCGCCCACCACCGTCACCGGCGCCTGCACGTGCACCACATTGCTCTCCCGCATCAGCAGCTCCTTGGTCTTGGCGCAGATGGCCTCGATCACCGACTCGGCCAGCAGCTCCCGCTTGTACAGCCGCGAAATGCACTCGTCCAGATCGACCGACGCTGTTCGCACACCCCCCCACAAACACGGTCAGTTCCCGTGCTGCCTCTCGGGCCTTTTTTTTTTTTTTTTTGCCCGTCACCCTCTGCTTCACTCACATGGCAGCCCCGGCATGGTGATGGTAGTCTCTCCGCGCGCTCTCTCTTCTCTCTTTTGTTTTGACCTGTTCTCAATGACCTGTTCGACTTGTGCTTCTTCAAGCTTCGTCTCGGCTGTCGACTCGTTTGGTGGGTAGGAGGGGTGGGGGTGGGGTTGGTGTTGGCCGGCTCAGCGGCGGCTGCGACGATTGTGCTTTCTACCGGCAAAGGACGGTGTGTCTGATGTCGGAGCCCGTAAGAGAAGCCACATATTCGTTGATGGCCAGGGCGAGCTTTACATGGAGGACGGGCACGACATGATCGTTGGGGGAGCGAAGAAGGACAAAAAAAAAAAAGGTTGCTCCGGATAAGGGCGACTCGGCCGTGTGGATGAAAGAAAAAAAAAGAGGACGGGTTTGTATATGCCCCTGCTACGCCGAGTGTGCTTGGCGCTTGATTTGGATGTAGAAAGACTGGCGAAACGATGGTGACGGGCGCGTGAATGCCGACTTTTCATGCGCACTTCCTTTGCCCATCAGCAGCAGTCCTGCGGCGCGCTCTTCTTCGGAGATGTGGGGCCCTAGCACGTGCTGCCGCCGATTTCTCAGCATGGCACCTTTCCCCCCCCCCCCCCCCCCACATCCAGCGGCGTTCGGCGTTCTACTCCGTAGGATACACCCAAAAGATACGCATGCATCCCCTAGCACATTTTACTACCATCATAACCTCGTGTCATTATCGTACATCAAGATACGCCCGCATGGTACTGTACTCATGCCGTGAAACCCCCGCAAACAAAAACGCGCCAAGCAAGCAGGGGCAGCAACTCGTCGTCAGGGGTTGGCTTCCTCGATGCTCTCGATCAGCACGTCGTACCGGCCCTGGCTCCGCTCCATGATGTAGTCGCCGTTGGGCAGGTCGTTGTCGTTGGCCCGCGCCACGCCGTCCGCCAGGGTCGCCACGATGCCGGCCGCCAGGTGCCGTGCCGCGAGGCGCTTGCGGGCCACGTCGCGGTCCACGCGCACGAGCCAGCGGTCGTCCACGATGCCGCCGCCGGGTCCGGGTCCCGTGCTGCCGGACGGGGCGCTGGCCGGGGTGCCGGCGAGGGCGGCCCACGTGCCCTCGTCGATGAGGAGGTAGTTGCCCTCGAGGATGCAGACGTTGGCCTCTGGGGGCACCACCAGGCCGCCCGGCACCGGGTCCTTGACCGCGTGGTTAAACGTGGGCACCGCCACCGCCGTGTGCAGCGCCGCCGCGCTCCGGAGCTCGCGCGCCAGCGCCACGGCCGCCTCGGCGTCAAAGGTCCACGGCGCGCCGCGCCGCGCCAGCGCTTCGGCCGCGTTGGGCATGGCTCGCAGCGTAGCCAGCGGGTAGTGGAAGCCGTCCATGGAGATGGCCACGGCGTGGATGGGCTGGTCTCGCTGGCTGCCGCTGTTGCTGTTGCTGCTGCTGTTGCTATTGCTATTGCTGCTGTTGTTGAGTCGCTCGGCCACTCGGCAGGAAATGGTAGTCTTGCCGGAGCCGGGTGGCCCGGCGAGCGCAACGAGGATGCGGCGCTGCGGGTGCGTCTGCACCAGGCGGACGATGCGCTCCTCCAGCATGCGGTATGTGGCATCCATGGCGGCGGCAGGATGAGATGGCGCGCGACCGCCTGGAGAGAGAGATAAGCCGCGGGGCGGTTTTGGATGCCCCGTCAGACGTGACTGATTAGCTCGCTATGTCGACGGTGCTAAGCCCTTTACAGCAGGAAGCTGCCTGCACTAACTACCTTGTTTTATAGCGGTAGTTACAGGCTCTCATCCCGGCTTTTCAGCGCTCGACGTGCTCCGTAAAAAACTACTCCGCACGCTGCTTTCCTTGCGACTCATGGGCAGGAATTTGGAGCCTTGGCATCCTCACCACATGGCTGCCGAACTCGCAGTTCAACCATTTCATCGGAACGCCAAGCCCTCGGGAGATGTAGTAGATTTGAGCATAGAAATTTCCGAGACTAAGGTCCTGGTGGAGTCGGACTAAAAAACTTGCAATGGTTCCTTTAGTCGCGTGACTCAATTCTACATGTAATCAAGCTCGCACAAAATTTTCATCAAACAAAGCAACTTGGCGCAGTGGAAGCGCGCCGGGCTCATAACCCGGAGGTCCCTTGATCGAAACGAGGAGTTGCTATGAATTGTTGATGTTTTTTTTGCTGATTTATGCCACAAATCTTTCTTTTTGGCAGATGTCTGGGGCCCAAATTGAATATGAACAAATCCCACCAATGTTATGCCATTAGAAAGTCTCTGCTTCTCGAGTAGAATGGCTCTGCAGCTCCTCACACATCTTCAGGGTATATCCAGAGACGGCAAAGAGAGGCAAGAGACAGAACAGAAGAGACGAGCCAGACCTACCTTTTTCATCCCTCGTGCAATGCCAGGCTTCAAGCTACGGAGTGATACACGGACTAGAGTTGGGAAGAACACTGAGCTCGGGGCCCTTAAGAAGCCCTTTTGGTGTTTTTACACGCCGCCTTCGCCAGGCTATCAAAACCTTGGAGGCAGCTTCCGTTTTCTCGCACGTAAACAAAATGTTTTCTGAATGAATTCGCATATATATGCACCGATAAAGGTGCGACCCAGATGCTCTATATCTACCACGGCCAACGCTCTTTCATTGGTTCATTTGACGTCCAGGCTGCAGAAACAAAACGCGGAGACAGGCGCCGACCGACCCCGTAGCTCGCACGTTGAACTGTGGGAAATGGCGTCGCATATGATGTCCGGCAACGAGGTCTTATGTGACGACGCTCTCTATGCCTCCCACGTGTCGTTAAGCCATTGCCCGGACAGGCGGTTGTATTGCCGTCGCCAACTCGGTATACGTCTTATTCAGAGCTCCACGGCAGTCTGTCTCATTGGAGCTCCACGACAGCCAGGCAGCTGAGCTGCCTCTCCTGGCGAGATACGCCCACGCGCCAGCTGGGCCAGAAGCCGGAGCGCTTTGACCCGGCTGCAGCCGTTAAGGTTGAGGTGGGGCTGCACCACAAGTCCCACTATACCCCGCTTCGGAAAATGACTTGTGTATTAGACTGTCATGCATTATAGAGGTAGCAGAAACCAGAGGTAGCAGAAAGCTAGGCCGTCCTACTTGCGCATGTCGAGGACGACCTTGAAGCGGGCCTGGCCGGACTTGAGGCGGTCGAGGGCGCCGTTGACGTCGGCAAAGCGAAAAGGCTCGACGAGAGCCTTGACGCCGTGGGCGGCGGCAAAGGCGACGGCCTCTTGCGAGTCGAGGGCGTGGCCAGAGGGCCAGCCAGCGACCTTGAGGCCGCGGGCGATCATGATGGGGATGCTGATCTGGAGGCTGGGCAGGGGGCAGAGGACGAGCAGGGTGCCCTCGGGCTGGAGGCCGGCGACGAGGCGGCCGACGAGGTCGGGGTCGGCGCCGGCGGTGCAGATGACGGCGGCGGCGGCGCCGCGGCTCTGCAGGGCGGCGACGGGGTCCTCGGCGCTGGTGTTGACGTAGGCGGCGGCGCCGAGCTCGGCGGCGTAGGCGCGCTTGCTGTCGCCGGAGGACAGGGCGACGACGTCGTAGCCCATGGCGCGGGCGTACTGCAGGGCGAGGTGGCCGAGGGCGCCGAGGCCGTGGACGGCGACGAGGTTGCCCTGGGGGATGCGCAGGCGGCGCAGGCCGTTGAACACGGTCACGCCGGCGCACAGCAGCGGCGCCGTGGCCACGGGGTCGGCGTCGCGCGGCAGGCGCACGGCGGCCTCGGCGCGCAGGCGCACGTACTGCGCGAAGCCGCCGTCGCGCGTGACGCCGTTGACCTGCCCGGCGTCGCACATCTGGAAGGCGCCGCGCTGGCAGGTGCGGCAGGTGCCGTCGTGGCCGCCGTGCCACGGCCCGCCGACGCGGTCGCCGGCCGCGAAGCCGCCGCTGCCGCCCGTGACGCCCGGGCCCACGGCCACGACGTCGCCGACCACCTCGTGGCCCAGCACCAGGGGCGGCGCCTTTTGCATCTCGCCCATGCCGCTGGTCTGCGCGTGCACGTCGGAGCCGCAGACGCCGCACGCCAGCACCTTGACCAGCACCTCGCCCGGGCCGGGCGGCTCCAGGGGCCGCTCTTGGATCTCGAGCGGCGCGCCCAGCTTGACCAGCGTGGCCGCTTGGTAGGTTTTGGGGAGGGAGGCCATGGCTGGCTTGCAAGATTGTGAAGGGGCTGAAGTAAAACGACTTTCCAACGTCGTAAACGGGTTCTTACTTTGAGTTTATGAACAAAGCTGTGAGGGATGAATAAAGCTTGAGGGGGGAGAACAGCCTCTCCAGTATCCCCAAGGACATGTTGGGCATCCCTGATGAAATCATCGTTCAGCGCACGTGATCTTGGCTGTTCCAAATTTCGAGACCGCTCTGGCCAAGGGCCCAGGCTGTTTGTTGCCTTTGTCCTGCTTTATCTCCGTTGTCCTGCAGCGTACAAAAGGACGGAGAGCCACAAGAAGCTACCCCGGATTCCGGGCCCCGTGTGGCGGTGCGGGGGGGGGGGAGGGGGCGCGTAAGTGACGGCGTAAGTGGCGCTTGCCCAGCGTGCCGGGCGTCGGAGAAGAGGCGGAAGGTGCAATGGTCCATGGGCCGGGGCCAGGCTCGATGCGGAAAGTTGCGATCGTGGGGAAACGCCCCACTAAAAAAGGCAATAACCTGAGCATGGGCTGCCTTTTCTCCTTTGGGCGCGTCCAGCGTCACATCACAGCACGTCGGCCGTGTCGAACAAAGTCATGAGAGCGTGCGGGGTAACGAGGGGGTGCGGCGCCGTTGTGCCGGCGGCCGGCGAGACGCGAGCGGGGAGGATATAAAGCAAAGAAGGGTGCTCGGCCTTGGCTCTGCATCCACGGCTTGGACTCTGCATCTACGGCCTTTTTCACTGCCGTCTCGAGACATTCTTCTATCCATACGACGCCCTCATGGCCGCCGACTCTCAGGCTCCAGACGCGGGCATGGCGCCTGTGGCCACCAAGGAATCCATGGCGGACGAGCGGGCCGGCATGGCGGTGCAGCTGGCGCAGGCCGTCGAGGCCGAGACGTTTTCGCCCTGGACGGTGCCGATGCTGCGGCTGTACGTGGTGCTGGCGTGTGCGTATCTCTGTGGCTGTCTGAACGGCTACGACGGCAGCCTGATGGGCGGCATCAACGGCATGACCTCGTACCAGCAGTACTTTCACATGTGGGTTTCTCTAATCTCTTCCTTTCTCTTCCTTTCTCTTCCCTTCATCTCTTCTCTTTCCTCCCTCGCTCCTCTCACAACTCAGGGAGGTCGCAGACTCCAGCACGGGCATCGTGTTTGCCATGTACAACATCGGCTCGGTGGCGGCGGTCTTCTTCACCGGCCCGGTCAACGACTACTTTGGGCGGCGCTGGGGCATGCTGACGGGCGCGGTGCTGGTGATTATCGGCACGTGCGTGCAGGCGCCGGCCAAGACGCACGGGCAGTTCCTGGGCGGGCGCTTCCTGCTCGGCTTCGGCGTCAGCTTCTGCTGCGTGTCGGCGCCGTGCTACGTCAGCGAGATGGCGCACCCGCGCTGGCGCGGCACGCTGACGGGCCTCTACAACTGCACGTGGTACATTGGGGCGATTGTGGCCAGCTGGGTGGTGTACGGCTGCGCGTACATTGACTCGTCGGCGGGCTGGCGCGTGCCGGTGTGGGTGCAGATGGCGACGTCGGGCGTGGTGGCGGTGGGCGTGCTCTTTCTGCCCGAGTCGCCGCGCTGGCTGATGGCGCACGACCGGCACGAGGAGGCGCTGCAGGTGCTGGCGCGCTACCACGGCGAGGGCCGGGTGGACCACCCGCTGGTGCAGCTGCAGGTGCACGAGATGGCGTCGCAGATCGCGGCGGAGGCGCCGGCGGCGGCCGGGGCGCGCACCTGGTACGACTACCACGAGCTCTGGGACACGCACTCGGCGCGGCGGCGGCTGATCTGCGTGCTGGGCATGGCCTGCTTCGGGCAGATCTCGGGCAACAGCCTGTCGTCGTACTACTTTGTGGCCATGATGCACGCGGCCGGCATCACCAGCGAGCACCGCGTGCTGGCCTTCAACGCGCTCAACCAGGTGCTCTCCTTCCTGGGCGCCATCACAGGCGCGCGGCTGACGGACGTGGTCGGCCGGCGGCCGCTGCTGCTCGGCAGCATCGTCTTTGCCTCGGTCTGCTTTGCCGTGCTGACGGGCAGCTCCAAGCTGGCGACGGACAACCCCGACAACAAGGCGGCCGCCAACACCACCATTGCCTTTATCTACATCTTTGGCGTCGTCTTCTCCATGGGCTGGACGCCGCTGCAGTCCATGTACATTGCCGAGACGCTGCCGACGCGCACGCGCGCCAAGGGCACCGCCGTCGGCAACTTTGCCTCGTCGGCCGCCTCCACCGTGCTGCAGTACAGCTCCGGGCCGGCTTTCAAGGGCATCCAGTACTACTTTTACCTCGTCTTTGTCGGCTGGGACCTGTTCGAGGCCGTCTTTATCTACTACTTCTTTCCCGAGACCAAGGACCGCACCCTCGAGGAGCTCGAAGAGGTCTTTTCCGCGCCCAACCCGGTCAAGAAGAGCCTCGAGAAGCGCGACGCCAACACGGTTGTCAACACGCTGCGCGCCCACGAGGCCAAGGTGGTGGATGTGTAGGGGGGGTGACAAGGCTGGAAGTGTTGTCAGAGAGAACGAGTTTAAGAGCGAAAGAGTGACAGAAACAATGGCAAGTCTAGGTGTTGACAAAAAAAACCACCGTATCCACGCCGGAAAAGGCTTTTCCGGCCCCACGGCTCCACGCCAAGCGTACTAATCCGGGGTTGTTGTTGCGGGGTGGTCGTTCCGGGGTGGTCGTGCCGGGGACGGGAGCATGGGCCACGTCTATAAAAGGAGCAGAGGGCAGGACAGGGCAGGGCGGCACTGGGAGGCCGTGCATGCAGTTTGCATACCCAACTCCTTCCATGACTGATTTCCAGGTTGCGCAGACGGCCCACGCGGCCGACAAGGCCACGGTCGATCAGGTCGAGAGGTGCGACGATGCGGGCTCGCTGGCGGAGGCGAAGCGAAAGCTGGGCGGCGGCGGCGGCGGCGACATTGCGCGGGCCGTGCTGGGCGACGACGACGAGCTGGGCGAGATTGACCCGGCCGAGGAGCGGCGGCTGGTGCGCAAGATTGACCGCGCGCTGATTCCCATCTTTGCGGTTTCGTTTGTGTTTTTCTATGTGAGTGGTTCGTCTGGTTGTCTATCTTTCTTCTTTTTTTTCTTTTCTTCTTTCTTTCTTCTTTTTTTTTTTTCTTTTTTTTCTTTTTTTTCTTTCTTTTTTCTTTCTTCCTCCTTTCCTCTCATCTTCCCTAACCTCCAGGTCGACAAAACTACGCTCTCGTACGCGGCCGTCTTCGGCCTCGAGCAGGACCTGCGGCTGCAGGGCGACGACTATAGCTGGCTCTCCTCGCTCTTCTACTTTGGCTTCCTCGCGTGGGCGGTGCCGGCCAGCATGCTGCTGCAGCGGCTGCCCGTCGGCCGCTACCTCGGCACCACCATCTTCTTCTGGGGCGTGCTGCTGATGTGCCAGGCCGCCTGCCGCGGCTTCGGCGGCCTGGCGGCGCTGCGGGTCATTGGCGGCGCCGCCGAGGCCGTGGCCGACCCGGCCTTTATCCTCGTCACCAGCATGTGGTACACGCGCCGCGAGCAGCCGCTCAAGATCGGCCTCTGGTACGCCGCCAACGGGCTCGGCGTCGCCGGCGGCGGCCTGCTCGGCTACGCCATCGGCCAGATCCACGGCGCCCTGGCCTCGTGGCGCTACGAGTTTCTGCTCATCGGCGCCTGCTGCTCCGTCTGGGGGCTCTTTGTCGCTGCTGCCCTGCCCGACAGCCCGGCCGGCGGCGGCGGCGGCACCATCGGCCGCCTCAGCATCAGCCACCTCATCCTGCCGCTCTCGCCGCGCGAGCGCCGCCTCGCCGTCGCCCGCCTGCGCGACAACCAGACCGGCATAGCCAGCAAGACGTTCAAGTGGCCCCACGTCTTTGAGGCCCTCACCGACGCCAAGACGGCCCTCTTCTTTCTCGTCGCCCTCTTCCAGTCCACCGCCAACGGCGGCACCACCAACTTTGGCACCATCATCACCAAGGGCTTTGGCTTTTCCACCTGTACGTCTTGTCCTGCACCTTTCCGCGTCCGTCTTGTTCTGCACCTTCCCACTGTCGTCCGTCCCTGACCGTCAGTGGTCACCACGCTGCTGCAGATCCCCTACGGCGTCTGCATCTTCCTCTTCATCCTCGCCGGCGTCCTCGTCAACGACCGCCTGCCGCCCAACAGCCGCTGCCTCGTCATGGCTGCCTTTTTGCTGCCCAGCATCGCCGGCTCCTTTGGCCTGCACTACGTGCCCAACAGCCAGCGCGTCGGCCGCCTGATCTGCTACTATGTACGTGCTGTGCTCCGTGCCCCTGCCCGTCTTTGTCTCTGCTGCTGACCGCCAGCTCACTGGCTCCGTCAACGCGACCTGGGTGTTACTGCTCTCGATGCAGACGGCCAACGTGGCCGGCCACTCCAAGAAGATGATTACGTCGGCGTGTCTGTTTTTGGGTATGTTCTCGTATCTCTGTCCTCACTCCTACCCGCTAACCAACTAGGCTACTGCACCGGCAACATTGCCGGCCCCTTCTTCTTCAAGGCCAAGCAGGCCCCGACCTACTCCCTGGGCATCTGGACCATGGTGGTGGTCTATCTGCTCGAGATCGGCGTCATCCTCGTCATGCGCCTCTACCTGGCCCTCGAGAACAGGCGGCGCGACCGGCTGCAGGACCCAGACGCGAGAGACCTGGATGCCACTGCCTTTGAGGATCTGACCGACAAGGAGAACCGCAACTTCCGCTACGTCTACTGAGTGTTACGCAAACATGTTTTACGAGTAACGCAAGGTTTTTGTCTACGAGTCACGCGAGGTTTCGGTTCCGAGTTTACGCAAGGGTTTGGTTACTGAATCAGGATTTGCTACCGATTTTTACGCAAGGTTTTTTTTTTTTGTTCTTTTTTTTTTTTTTTTTTACCCGTAGTTGTGACAAGCCTTTACAACAAGTCGGACCCTCACGCGACAAGAGTGCCATTTGCCTAGAGTCGTACGATGTAAAAAGTCCCGAGCCTCCCCACAATGGATCCCGCAACCCCAGGTCATGTTACCCGAAATGGCTGTGGAGGCGTCGAGACCAGCGGTCCCCGGAAAAGCGTCGCAGGTTCGGATAGCCGCTCGGAAGGCCTAGATCGAGCGGCAGAACAGTGTACGTAATGATTCACACGATACGGCCGTCCTGTATTGTTACAATCGGTGGAGTCTCCTCCGCTCCATCTTGTGAATTCTATGATTGGGTCCTTTTGATAACACTGTCTGGTGTCCTCCGATGCCTCCTCGGCTCGGACGCCGGGGTCGGTAACCGA
The DNA here is from genome assembly GCA_019925645.1 of Graphilbum cf. rectangulosporium. Lineage (NCBI taxonomy): Eukaryota > Fungi > Ascomycota > Sordariomycetes > Ophiostomatales > Ophiostomataceae > Graphilbum > Graphilbum cf. rectangulosporium. The sequence continues at coordinate 451,434 of JADHKI010000005.1, forward strand.
CTGGGCCGACGGAGTTTGCCAGCGCCGGTGATTAGTCACGCGTCACAGGTGCCGATATAAGAGAGGCGCGTCTTGCCAGACGGTACAGGCCGCAAGGCACCATGTCGGCCGTCGCACATTTACGCGCCTCAACGGCAGCTGCCTCGCTGCGGATGTCTGTCTCTGCTCCGACTCCGGCGCCGCTGCGACGGTTTTCCGTCTCGGCGGCCAACGCCGCCGAGGACTGGTCGGCGGCCCAGTACCTCAAGTTTGCCGACGAGCGCACCCGGGCGGTGCACGACCTGGTGGCCCGCGTGCCGCTGCCGGGCGGGCGGCTGCCGCTGGCGAGCCCGGGCGGACCCGGATCCGGATTCGGATCCGGGTCTGGCTCGGCGCGCCGGCTGCGCATCGTCGACCTCGGCTGCGGCCCCGGCAACTCCACGGCCGTGCTGGCCGAGCGCTTCCCCGGCGCCGACGTGTCCGGCGTGGACTCGTCGCCGGACATGCTGGCGCGCGCGCGCGCCACGCTGCCGGGCGTCACCTTTACGCAGGCCGACCTGCGCACCTACTCGCCGACGGCCGGAGCCGGCTCCGGGACCGGGGCCGGGGCCGGGACCGAAACCAGGACCGGGACCGTAACCGAGACCGGGACCGAAACCGGAACCGAAACCGACGCATCCACACCACCTCCACCACCGGACCTGCTGATAGGCAACGCCGTCTTCCAGTGGCTGCGGCTGGCGGACCGCATGCCGACGCTGCTGCGGCTGCTGGGCACGCTGCGGCCCGGCGGCGTGCTGGCGTACCAGGTGCCGGACAACCAGGCGGAGCCGTCGCACGCGGCCATGCGCGAGGTCGGCAGCGGGCGCGCGCCGGGCACGGCGGACGGGCCGTGGGTGGCGCGGCTGCGCGGGCTCGCGGACCGCGACGGCATCGAGACGCCCGAGGCCATCTACGACGCCCTGGCGCCGCACTGCGCCGCCGTCGACATCTGGCACGGCGTCTACTACCACGCGCTGCCGGGCGGCGTCGCCGACCTGGTCGAGTGGGTCAAGGGCACCGGCCTGCAGCCGTTCCTGCACGCGCTGCCCGCCGGGCCGCTGCGCGCCGCCTACGTCGCCGCCTACCAGGCCCGCCTCGCCGACTTTTACCGGCCGCGCGCCGACGGCAGCGTCCTGGTCCGCTATCCGCGCCTGTTTGTGGTGGCCGTGCGCAAGTGAGACGGCCGGTCATGCAGAGATGGCAGTGGGACGCCGTTGCGAGAACAAAAGAGCGATAGCAGTGGGACGCCGTTGCGAGAACAAAAGGAGCTGGATTACCGTCGTATCGCAGACACGCAGCGGATCGCCGCCGTGCATTAGCGCCTCGGTAGTCTCGCTTGGACCTGCAGGCGGAAGAGTGGCCTGGCTGCGTCGAGCGCGCTGTGGAATAAAGTCGTATAAACGAGCGCCCTGTGGATATAAAGGCGTGTGCCCCGAGCACGAACGTGCTCGAGACATGTCTCTGGCTTCTCCATCCAGTCATCTTTCCCCCCCTCTGCTCTCACCATGGCCGACACTCCGAAAGCGTGGGACTCGGCGGACCGCAAGGCCGGCCCCGATGCCGACGCCGTCGACGTGACCGCCGGCCCCGAGATCCTGCCGCGCTGGAAGCGCGTCTACCGCCACAGCCTGACGCAGATGCTGCTGCTGAGCGTGCAGGCCTTTTGCGGCCCGGCCATGTCCGACGCCATTGCCGGCCTCGGCGGCGGCGGCCTGGCCACGCCGCACACCTCCAACATTGCGTGAGTCCAGCCCTCCGGGCCAAGCGTGTGCGGACCGCTGCGAACGAGGCTGACACGGCCCCCCCCCCCAGCACCGCCGTCAACTACACCATGCTGGCGATGGGTATGTGGCCCCGGCCGGCGCAGAACGCGCGGTGACGTGCGAGATGACCTGACCAGCAGTCTGCTTCTTCGGCGGCCCCATTGTCAACAAGATCGGCACCAAGTGGGCGCTCGTCCTCGGCGCCCTCACCTTTCCCATCCAGGGCTCGTCCTACTACTGCAACAGCAAGTTTGGGACCCAGTGGGTGCGCAAGCCTTCTCCGCAAACAGACAGAAAGCTGCAAGTTGGACACGCACTGACGGCCAGTACCTCATCTTTGGCGGCTTCCTGTCCGGCGCCGGCACCGGCATGTGGTATGTCGCCGAGGCCGGCAGCATCCTGTCGCTGGCCCCCTCCAACGCGCGCGGCAAGTACCTCGCGCTGTGGATCGTCTCGCGCAACCTGGGCCAGCTCGTCGGCGGCGCCATCAAGTAAGCCGCCCAGACATGCATCTAAAATCCCCAGACATGCCTCTGGAAAAACGCCTAACACCTCGCAGCCTCGCCAAGAATGTCCACGGAACCGGCGGCGGCGGAATCACGCCCGAGACCTACATTGCCTTTATGATTATCGAAGCCTTGGCGTGCGTACATCCTGCTGGGCCTATATCTTGGGGCCCGCTTCTGGGTCTCTACATCTTGGGTTCGGCCCGCTACTAACTTTTTCTAGCCCGCCCTTTGCCCTTTTGATTTCCCCCCTCGAGCACGTCGTCCGCTCCGACGGCACCCGCATCCGCACCGTGCCGCGCCTGTCCACCAAGGACGAGTTCCGCCGCATCAAGACCACCATCACCTCCAAGCTGATCCTGCTGGCTGCCCTCTGGGCCATCTGGTCCTTCTTCTACGGGTTGCGTGAACCCTCTTTCCCCCCCCGGCCACTGACGTCCAAGCTGACACTCTTCCACAAGCGGCTCCTGGTCCACCTACCTGGCCACCTACTTTTCCATCCGCGCCCGCGCACTCTCCTCGCTGATCTCGCCCTTTTTCTGCATGTGAGCGCTCCCCCCAATTCCTGCCAGATGGGCTCTGCCCGCTCGGGTACCCCCAACTCCCCCCAGATGGGCTCTGCCCGCTCGAGTACTCACCACAGCCAGTGTCGGCTGCTTCGGCCTCGGCTTCATCCTCGACATCAAGTCGCTGAGCCAGCGCCGCCGCGCCCAGATCGGCCTCGCCACCGTGGTCCTGCTCAACATGGGCGTCTACATCTGGTCCATTGTCATCGAGGCCGGCTTCAACGCCCACAAGCCGCCCACCATTGACTGGACCGACCGCAAGTACCCGGCCGCCTTTCTGCCCTACTTTTTCGTCCAGACCACCGGGCCGCTCTCGCAGTCGTACATGTTCTGGCTGCTGTCGTCTTTTGCCACGGACGCGCAGGGTATTCTTTGCTTCTTCCTGCCTCCACCCGCTGTACACTCACTGACCACCAGCCAACGTCCGCAACGGCGCCGCCTTCCGCTTCATCGAAGCCCTCGGCCAGGCCATTGCCTACGGCATGAACACAAAGACATCGTCCACGCCTCTTGTCGGATTGTAAGCCAAAAAGAAAAAAGAAAAAAAAAAGAAAAAAAAAGATACAAACTGGACCTGATGCTGACCCGCAGCTGCGTCACTTTCGGCCTCATGGCCGCCGCCTTTGTCCCGACGCTCATCCTCGTCAACTCGACTCCAAACGAGATCCCTGCCGACGTCGCCATGGCGGCCGAGCTGCAGGAGCACGAGACGAAACAAGAGGAGGGTTTGGACACCAAAGCTTGAATAGATTCCAAGGTCACACTGGCAATTTTGAATACAGTGCCTGTGCAGACTCTGGACTGATGCCCTGTATCTCGACCTCATCACAGCCCGTGGCCCGCTTGACCGCCGAGTGCGTATCGCGTGCAGACACCGTCGCGGACATTGTGCACAATTCCCACAGAAAAGATCGTGGTCCGGACGTGGAGAAGACATGTGCTGGTCCTTGGTCGTGATTATGTCTAGAACTTCTGAACCGAAATTGGTCTTTTGTAAATGTGATAGCCGGAGAAAGCCGTAAATATGCTGCGTTGGACGTGGACACCGCTGCAGACGTTGCTGGCGAATCTGGCCGGCCCAAAAAGATCGAGTATGTTCTCACTCTACAAGCCAGAACCAAGATCCGAGCAACGATACAGTAAGTCAGAAGGGGAGCGCAAAGACCCGTGCCACGGTTTCCCAACATGTGCCCGTTCCTCCTTGTCCCATCGCCTGGCGGACGAGGTCCGGATGTGCATAATCCTGCCGCACAGCTCTTGCTCAGAGGCCGCCCGGACAGCATGATCGCCCACGCGTGACGAGAACGGCACTCTGGCCCGACGAAGTGACGATTTCATGGGAGGAGGGCCAAGAAAACGGCCAGATGTCACCCGGCCGCAACAAATGGCCGGGATCGGAGGAGTCCATCACATCTCCAGCCGCTCATTTTTTTTTCCTTCTGTCGTTGAATGAGCGAGAGAGGGAGAAAGAAGAGTTGAGTATGTAAGAATAAATACGAGATGCAAAGAGAGAAGATGCCGGAGAATGAGAGAGAAAGAAGCATCAAATCTACGACTTTGTTCACAATCCCCTCGTGTACCACACTCTCTACTGGTGACGTATACCAGTTCTCTTGATGTTGATTGTTTGGGCAAGAGTCTGGCTTCGCAGTCATGTCGGTAACATATTCAGGTGCAAGCTCCCTCCTAACTCACAGTTGTTCACAGCCGTCAGGCTGCAAGAATGCATGGCTCCGAGACCCAGACCCAAGTTTCCCCATCCTGAATAGTCCACTACGGTCATGTAAATAATTATTACAAACAGAATCGTGTAAACACGGCCTTGGCATGGCGTAAAAGCACGAAATTTGTCAAAGAAACCGCAGTCACGTGATATTGGTGCGAACCGCTAGCCGCAGAAGAAACCGATCGATTGTCGCAGAAAAACCAATCGCTTATCGCAAAAAAAAGCACATCGCTTATCGTAAAAAGCACATCGCTGTTAGTTGCCCATTTTGGGCACACGATACCAGGCGAGTATGTCGCCCTATACACGCCTACAAAGAGGGTCTCAGTCGCCCTTCTCCCAGCAGAGCGCTTCCCGCACCACCCCACCCCTCTACACACCTTTCACACTCTGACAATGAAGATTGCTATTGCGGGCGCGGGCGACGTGGCCAAGTACCTCACGGAGGAGCTGCTCCGGGCCGGGCACGAGGTGGTGGTGATCTCGCGGCGCAAGCCGGAGTGGTTTGAGCGGGCCGACGTGGACTTCCGGGTGGTGACGTACACGGTGGCGTCGCTGGTGGGCGCGCTGGACGACTGCGACGGGCTGGTGTCGACGATCCTGGACTACAGCATGCGCTTTGCGGACGCGCACGTGGCGCTGGTGGAGGCGTGCCGGCAGTCGCGGCGGTGCAAGCGCTTCATCCCGAGCGAGTACGCGGGCAACACGGACGAGTTCCCCGAGGAGCCGGGCTTCTACTTTGCCAACCACGAGCCGCACCGGCGGCTGCTGCGCGAGCAGACGGAGATCTAGTGGACGCTCTTCAACCTGGGCTGGCTGACCGACTACCTGATCCCGCGGCCGCGGCGCTATATCAAGGACATTGGGCCGAACCACCCGGTCAACCTGGACAGCCGCACCATGACCATCCCCGGCACCGGCGAGGAGCGGCTGGCCTTTACGGCCATCCGCGACGCCTGCCGCGCCATCGTGCGGCTCTTTGACTTTGACCAGTGGGAGCCGACCACGTACGTCTGCGGCGAGACGACGACGTGGAACGCGGTGGCCGAGGTCATGGCGCAGCGCGTGCCCGGGCTCACGGTCACGCACCGCCCGCGGGAGGTGCTGCAGCAGCAGATTGACGCGGCCGAGTCGGAGGAATCCGTCATTGCGGCCCAGTACGACATGTGGTCCATCTGCGGGGCCGGGCTGCTGCCGGCCGCGAAGCTGGAGGCGCAGAAGCACAAGTACTTTGAGGGGCTGCATTTCCGCACCATTGCCGAGTTCTTGCACGATGCCGACACCACGGACGGGGACATTGCCGCGTAGGCTACTGGCCCGAGTTGAGTGGGCTGGCAACAAGAGTCGGGCCCGAATAGTTTGGCGAAAAGGACTGGCAAGAGTAATAATTCAATCTAGTTATACAACCCTCTCAACCTCCGGTCCACTTCGGCCAGAAACTGCTGGTTTTTCCGGGCCGAAGAACACTCGTTCCAAACCGGCGCCTCGGTGTATCCGGTATCAAAGTGCCCCGTACGGCCATCCCAGGCCATCACGTCTTCATCTCCAGCCACGTCTCTCTTGCGTTTAAGCAGCTGACCTGTACCCCCAATCTGTTGACCCGTAGCCGACATCAAAGAAACTGGGCCCATCTCCGACGAGTCGTCGTCGGTCGCAACAGCACCCCCGGCCCCCTCGTCTGGGCCTGGACGGCCTTGCACATCTTGTACTCTTGTGGACGGGTCACCGCCTTGTGGTTGCAGGCCATCAAAGCCACGTCCCCGAGCTTGTTGTGTGCCCAGTCCGGTGCCACCGGGCATTCTTGTTCCGTCACTGACGGACAACGACGCCGGGGTAGCCGATCCACTTGTGCGGGTCCCAGACGGCGGGTCCATCAGCGGCATGTTGGCAGCCATGTTCTCGATGCAGCACATGTCGTAGTGGTGGCGCAGCGCATTATCGTCCACGTTGCGTGAAAGCTTTGCAAGGACGCCGTGGTAGTCGTAGATGACGTCGTAAGGTACGAAGACGCGAACCTTGTGGGTCACGGGGTGGATGGAGAAGAGACGTGCGTCGAAAAGCTCATGCAGGTGGCTCAGCAAGAGGATGCCGTTCCGTACCGACCAGGTACAGTACCAGGCCTCGCGCAGGCGCTGCGGGCTGTATCTGTCATCCGACAAGTCGTTGCCGCCGGCATGGCTGTCAAAGGGATACAGGTGATAGTGCTGTTGCGGCACAATGTGGCAGGCCTGCAAGGCCGGCCCGATAACGGGGTTGGCGCACCAGGACCGGCCCTTTCCGGATACAGCGCACTGGAAAGTGCTGATAAGGCATTTCGTGCGGAATGAGGCAATGGTCTGGCGGGCAAAGTCCATGGCCATATCCATGTCTGGCGGCGCAACCATATCGGTGAGGTTCTCCTCAACTCCCCCCAGGCCATCGGCGTCATCGGGTCCCGCTCTGGGGGTCACAAAACCGGATGCGGAGCGCTTCAAAGGTGACTGAGAGACCCCGCGTGCCCGCAAGGTTCTTCGCAGTAGCAGACGTGAAAAGCGAGGGTCAGGCGAGGGTTTCTTTGGAGGGAGGTAACGAGCATCTCGACGGCGGACAGGCCGCTCGAGTTGCTGCGCACAACCAGCTAGAAGGCATTTAGTAAGAAGAGTCTAGTTCACGGTGTTAAAGCAAAAGTAAAGAAGTAACAACCTTGAAGATGGAACTCGAGTGGTGCCGTAGCTGGCAGCTGACAAGGCATATGCCAGACAACATGGAGGCGCACGACGGGGTGTTCGCAACTTGTAGTGGCAGCAGGAGCGGGCACCGGACTGTCCAAGCCGTTGTGAGACACAAATATGGGATAATCTCCCGCAGCAGCCAGCGAGTCATGGACAAGCTTGTCGAAGAAAAAGCCAAGGTGGTTCCAGGGATCTTCTTGGCCGGTCCTGGTCTCGAGGTCGAAACAGAGACGCATCTCGTCGACAATGTCGCGGAAAGTGAGGGTTTCCTGGTGCTGGAATACGCCAGCAAAAGGAAACGCATTTGGCGAGACAACAAAGTGAACATTCCACCCGTACGCACGCATCTCTGGCGTGACCGAGGCGCTCATTTTGCCTGCTTGATATTGATGTTGCGTGTTGTGTACTTTTCCTTGTCAACAGGGAGAAGCGGAAACAACTGTCAGCGCCTTCCTGCCGGCTAGTGACTAAGTGACTGTCAACATCACGTGACTATACCCCACTCTACTCCGTAAGCAGTTCGTACTGGCACCTTATACATAATTGGAAAGCGCGTTCCGGTACAGTTCTGGAATCTTTTTTACGGTTATGGCAGTAACAACCCAACGTGTAATAGTAAATCGGCACTCTTTTAAATTTTTCCTCGGAATTGTTCTCCTGCGTGCTTTCCATTTTTTATTCGAGCAAATTCGTGAGCGGCGCCACGAGAGGACGCGTTATTTGAGGGCGAAGTAAGCGTCCGAGGGCGATATAATCAAAGGGCAGTGTACTCGGCACGCGGCGATAAGTCGAGGGCAATGTACTCGGCCAGATATAGGCAATGTACGTCTTGAGAATTTGGTGCGCGTTTTAGGTACAACCATACTTGCCACCCACAATGACGACGGCTACAGAGCTCCTGGCGTCGCTGCTGCCCGGCGCAGAGCGGGCGGCGCTGCGCTCGTCGGTGCTGCCGGCGCTGCTGGAATGCGTGGGCACGGTGGCGGCGGCGCTGCGGCAGGCGCACGAGGTGGCGCTGGCGGGCGGCACCAATGCGTTTGGCGACGCGCAGCTCAACGTGGACGTGGCGGCGGAGCAGCTGGTGCGGGCGGCGCTGGCGGGGTGCGCGAGCGTGGTGACGGCGAGCAGCGAGGAGGAGCCGGTGGAGCGGGCGGCTGGCGGCGAGAGCCCCGGCGAGAGCCCCGGCGAGGGCCCCGGCGAGACATACACGGTGGCGTTTGACCCGCTGGACGGCAGCTCCATCATTGCGCCGAACTGGACGGTGGGCAGCATCTTTGGTGTGTGGGACGGCAGCAGCGCGCTGCGGCAGCGGCCGGCGACGGGGCAGGTGGCGGCGGTGCTGGGGGTGTACGGCCCGCGGACGACGGCGGTGGTGGCGGTGCGGGTCGGCGGGGGGGCCTCGACTGAGAGCGCGGCGGCGGCCGGCGGCATCTGCTTTGAGCTGGGACTGCGCGAGGGCAGCAGCAGCAGCAGCAGCTTGGACAGCTGGCAAGTGGTGCGGCCGGCGGTGCGGCTGGCGGCGGCGGAGAGCGTGCGGACGCGCTACTTTGCGCCGGCCAACGTGCGGCTGACGGCAGAGGACGCGGGGTACCGCGGGCTGGTGCAGGGGTACATGGCGCAGGGGTACACGCTGCGGTATGCGGGCGGGCTGGTGCCGGACGTGGTGCACATGCTGTGCAAGGGCCACGGGGTGTACGTGTCGCCGGTGTCGGCGCGGCACCCGGCGAAGCTGCGGCGGCTGTACGAGCTGTGCCCGGTGGCGCTGGTGCTGGAGTGCGCGGGAGGCCGGGCGGTGGAGGCCGGGGGGGAGGGGGCGGACGTCTTGGAGCGGCCGCTGGCGGACACGGACGAGCGGGGGGGGGTGATTTTCGGGACGGCCGAGGAGGTGGTCAAAGCGGCGGCAGCGCTGGGACTGTGAGAGGGGTGGGAGTGGTGGGAGTGGTGGGAGTGGTGGGAGTGAAAGGGGTGGATGTGAGAGGCGGAGGGAGGAGTCCGAGACTTTGTCCGAGCCCGGCTGCCAAACCTACTTGTTGCACTCCAGTGCTTGACTACAGTACTGCCTACAGTGCTTGACTACAGTACTGCCTACAGTTCTTGCCTAGAGTACTGCCTACAACTTGCCTACAGTACTGCCTACAGTCCTTAACTACAGTACTTGCCTACAGTCCTTGAGACTCCGTGACCGCTGACCGTATCCGCAACCATGCTCGGCTTCTCTGACAACGCATTTCGCGACCGCGGCGACATGGTGCGCGCGGCGCTGGCGCTGCTGCGGCCGCTGCGGCCGTACATGTCGGCGCAGGGCGCGCGCATCCGGCTGCCGGTGGCGACGGCGGCGCACTTTGACGAGGCGGCGGCGCAGCTCGAGGGCTTTGCGCGGCCGCTGTGGATGGTGGCGGCGCTGGTGGCGGCGGCGGGCAACGACGGCGACGGCGGCGGCAGCGGCAGCGGCGGCGGCGACGGCAACGACGGGGGGATGAGCGCGGCCGAGATCCGAGAGCTGGCGGCGCCGTGGGTGCGGGGCCTGGCGGCCGGCACGGACCCGGCGAGCGGCGAGTACTGGGGCGCGATCACGCAGACGGACCAGCGCATGGTGGAGGCCGAGGTGGTGGCGGTGGCGCTGCTGGCGGCGCCAGACGTGTTCTACGGCGCGCAGGAGGCGCGGGTGCAGGCCAACGTGGCCGGCTGGCTGGCCGGGCTGCACGGGCAGCCGATGCCGGCGAGCAACTGGCGCTGGTTCCGCGTGTTTGCCCACCTGGCGCTGCTGCGCGTGTGCGGCGGCGCGCACGCCACGTTGTGGCCGCGCATCGAGGCGGACCTGCGCGTGCTCGACTCGTTTTACCGCTGCGACGGCTGGTCCGGCGACGGCCCGTGGCTGCCGGCGGCGGCGACGGCGACGGACCCTCGGGGGTCCGCCGCCGCCACGCCGGCCGGCGACGGCGCTCCCGGCCGCCACGCCGACTACTACTCGGGCAGCTTCGCCATGCAGTTCAGCCAGCTGCTCTTTTGCCGCTTCGCCGGCGACCTCGACCCGGCCCGGGCCGGCCGCTACCGGCAGCAGGCCCGCGACTTTGGCGCCGGCTTCTGGCGCTTCTTTGACGCCGCCGGCGCCGCCATCCCCTTTGGCCGCTCGCTGACCTACCGCTTTGCCTGCGCCGGCTTCTTTGCCGCCGCCGCCGTCGCCGACCCGCCCGCCCTGCTGCCGCCGCCGCTCGACCGCCCCGGCGCCGCCAAGGGCTTTCTCCTGCGCCACCTGCGCTGGTGGGCCCGCCACTCGCGCGGCATCTTTGCTGCCGACGGCACCCTGACCATTGGCTGGGAGTATCCGTGGGTCTCTCTCTCTCTCCCTCTCGCTCCCTCCCCTATCTGACTCTTTGACTCTCTCCCCTCCTCTCCTCCCTCTCCCTCCCTCCCCTCTCCTCCTCTCTGACTTCCTATCCTCCTCCCCCTCTCTAACTCCACCACCCCAGAAACATGTACATGGCCGAGGACTACAACTCGCCGCAGTCCGTCTACTGGGCCACCAAGAGCCTCTTTGTGCTGGCCCTGCCGGCCGGCCACGCCTTCTGGGCCGAGCCCGAGGCCGCCTACCCGTCGCTGTTCCGGCCGGTGCTGCTGCCCGGGCCCGAGCAGATCCTGAGCAACCACCCGCGCGGCCGCCACCACTTTCTGCTCTCGCCCGCGCAGTTTGTCGCCTGGCCGCTCAAGGCCACCCACGCCAAGTACGCCAAGTTTGCCTACTCGTCCGCCTTTCCGCTGAGCGTGCCCACGGGGCCGCTGCTGGCCCAGATGGCGCCCGACAACACCCTGGCGCTGAGCCGCGACGGCGCCGAGTCCTGGGGCGTCAAGTGGCGCCACACCGCCGCCGCCGAGTTTCTGTCGGTGCGCGTCGTCGGCCCGGACCAGCTCCTGCCGGCCGCCCGCGTCGTCTGGTTCCCCTGGGGCGGCCGCGCCGTCGAGGTGCAGACCACGCTGCTGCCGCCGGCCGACGCCTGGCCCGACTGGCACGTGCGCGTCCACCGCATCACCGTCCGGGCCGCCCTGCCCTCGCTGCACGTCGCCGAGGGCGGCTTTGCCGGCCCGGGCCTGGGACAGCGCGCCGAGGCGGTGGCGGCAGCGGCGGCGGCGGCGGCAGCGGCAGCACCCGAAGAGGGCGCGCTGTTCTGGCAGCGCGAGGCCATCGAGGCCGCCGATGACCGCGTGCTCATCCAGACGTATGCCGGCGCGACCGGCCTCGCCGTCGAGCCGGCCCGGGTGGTGGTGGGGCCGCCGGGGGGGCCGCAGACGCCGGGGGGGGCGGGGGCGCCGCCGAGCGCCGTCAGCGAGTGCCGCGCCCTCAAGCCCGACGCCAACACCAGCCTGGCCTACAACCGCAGCCTGCTGCCGCTGGCCACGCACGTCTGGGCCGGCCCGCTGGCCGCCGGCACCACGCTGACCCTCGTGACCAAGGTCTTTGCCATTTCCGCCACGGCCAACGGCGGCGAGGCCAACGTCGGCGAGGCTGACGTCGCCGCGCGCTGGGCCGAGCCGCCGCGCATCGCGCTCGACGGGCCTGTCGAGGCGCCCTACTTGGAGTGGGTGGAGTAGGAGTAGGAGTAAGGGGGGGGGTAGGGGGGGGGGTAGGGGGGGGGCGCGGACTGGGATGCATCGGCCGGCCGGGCCTTTGTCCGAGGTTGTGCAGGCAAATGTATATCTCTCCGTACAGCCTGCATTGCTGGCAGTGTACAAGGACAACCATGCCTACCGACTCCGACAGCAGTGGTGACAGGCGCGGAGGTGCCAGCGGCGCTTACAACGCCCTCCGGCCTGCCGGCCCGGGGCTGCCCCTGTCCACCCGCCTGGCCGAGCTGTTTTCGGAAAACGTGGCGGCCAAGATCCTGCGCGTGGCCGTGCAGGGGCTGGAGAACAATGTGAGTCCTCGTTCCCCCCCCGGGGCCTCCACACTATTCTGAGCCCGGTATTTCGACAGAACCCCCCCACGCGCTACCCCGAGTTTGTGCCGCAGACGGGCGCGCAGGCGGGCCGGTACGTGCTGCGCGAGGCCGACTTTTGGACGTGCGGCTTCTTTCCCGGCTGCATCTACGCGCTGCTCGAGCGGCTGATTGCCTTTCCGGAGCACAGCGGCGTGGTCGGGGCGGGGGCGGGGGCGGGGGCCGACACCGGAGCCGGAGCCGGAGCCGGAGCCGGAGCCGGAGCCGGATCTGGGGCCGACACCGGAGCCGACGCCGCCGCCGCGGCCACGGCGCAGGCGCTGACGGCGCAGCTCGAGGCCGCGGGTGCGGCGTGGGCGGCGCCGCTGCCGGCCATGGCGGCGCGCACGGACACGCACGACCTGGGCTTCATGGTGCAGCCGGCGCTGCGGCGGCGCTGGGAGCTGCTGCACGACGGCGGGGCGCTGGCGGCGCTGACGCGCGCGGCGCACAGCCTGCACAGCCGCTTCGACGCGCGCGTGGGCGCCATCCGCTCGTGGGACGCGCTGCGCCAGGACGGCGTGTGCATCGACTCGCTCGACGACGACTTTCTCGTCATTGTCGACTCCATGTGCAACCTCGACCTGCTCTACTACGCCGCCGCCCACGCCCGCCAGCCGCAGCTCGCCGCCGCCGCATCGGCCCACGCCGCGACCGTGCAGGCGACGCTGCTGCGGGAGGTTGATGTGTCGGAGATCAAGTCGGGGTCGGGGTCGGGCTCCGGGCCCGGGTTTTCGTTTGGCTCCGGCTCCGGCTCCGCCTCCGCCTCCGGGCCCGGGTTTTCGTCTGGCTCCGGCTCCCCCCCCCTCTTCAGCACCTGCCACGTGGCCAACTTCTGCCCCCGCTCCGGCCGCCTCAAGGAGCGCCGCACCGCCCAGGGCTACGCCGCCACCTCCACCTGGGCCCGCGGCCAGGCCTGGGCCGTGCTCGGCTTCGCCCAGGCCGCGCGCTGGACCGGCACCGCCGCCTTTTTCGACGCCGCCTGCGGCCTGGCCGACTACTTTCTGCTGCGCCTCGCCGCCGCCCCGGACTGCGTCGAGGTGCCGGTGCCGGTGCCGGTGTCGGTGCCGGTCGCCGTCGGCGTGCCCGGCCGCCGCCGCACCGCCGGCCGCCTCGTGCCGCTCTGGGACTTTGACGCCCCCGTCGACCCCGCCGCCCTCGTGCGCGACTCCTCCGCCGGCGTCATTGCCGCCAACGGCCTTCTCGTCCTTGCCCAGGCCCTGCGCGGCCGCAGCAGCGGCCCGGTCGACCCCGCCGGCCCGGCCAACCCCGCCGACCCGGCCGCCCCGGCCGCCGCCGCCGCCGCCGCCGCCGCTACCGCTACCGCTACCGCTGCCGCCCGCGCGCAGCGCTACCTCGACGCCGCCGTCGCCATTGTCGAGGACACGCTGGCGCTGTCCCTGGCTGACAAGGCCGTCCTGACGCCGGCCACCTCGGCCTCGGCCGCTCTCGGCGTGGCCGACGCCGTGCCCGGCCGCTCCTTTGACGCCATCCTCCGCGACGCCACCGCCAACGCCAACCCGCACGACCCGCGCCGCTACTGGAACCACGGCCTGGTCTACGGCGACTACTACCTGCTCGAGTTTGGCAATCGCTTGCTGCGGATGGGCTTGGTGTAGGGGCAGACGGTGCGGGGTGCAGCAGCGAGAGACGATAAATAGGATGCAGCACCAGGAGACGAGGAATAGGCCGAGTTTGAGCGCCGAGTCATGTCTGGCCATGAGGCGCCGATCACCCGAGTATATCACCAAGCATCGGGCTATAAGCCGTGTCTCCTTTCTCCGTCTTCCTAACACCCTCGCCCGGCGCCAACGGCTTTGTGCTCCTGGCCTGTCTCGCAAGTCGCCGCCGCCTCTAACAGCGTCAAAGAGTCTCGCCGCCGCCGGCCGATAACCACTCGATACGCTGTATGTATTCTCTGCAATCCGAGTGCGTCTCCTTCTGTGTCGTCTACGCGGCTTCTGTCTTTGCAGCCTGCGTCTCCTGTGCCTCCTTCTGTGCCGTCTACGCAGCCTGAGTTTGCACAGCCCCGGCTTCTGTCTTTACCGCCGCCGCCGCCGCCGCCGCCGCCTCCGCCTGCTCCACCAGAAACCGCGGCTCCGCCTCGCCGGCGCGCCACTTGTAGCGGCTGCCGGGGTGGTCCTCGGGCAGGCGGGCGGTGCCGAGAAAGACCTCGCGGGCGGTGGCGCCCTCGGGAGCGGCGTCGGCGTCGCGGAAGCGGCCGCGGCGGCGCAGCTCCGGCAGCAGCAGGGCGATAATGTCCTCAAAGGAGCCGGGGTTGGTCGAGTGCGCCAGGTTGAAGCCGTCGACGCCGGCCACGTCGGCCCAGCGCTCGAGCTCGTCGGCCACGCGCGCGGCGCAGCCGACGACGTGCGCGCCCATGCCGCCGAGGCTGAGCCACTCGACGATGCGCCGCCTCGTCCAGGGCTGCCGGCCGTCCGAGCCGGGCACGGCGGCGGACCAGCGGCGCAGCAGCGCGTGCAGGCGGGCGTCGTCGCCGAGGGCGGCCAGGTCGAGCTCCTCGTCGAGGTTGTCGTCGTCGTTGTTTCTGTCGCCGCCGCCGCGGCCGAACGCGGCCAGGTCGATGCCGGTCCAGCCGCCAAACAGCGCCAGCGCGCCCTCGGGGTCGGCGTAGCGCAGGATCTCGGCGCGGCGCTCCTGCGCCTCGGCGTCGGTCGCGCCCAGCACGACGGTCATGCCGACCAGCACCTTGATATGGCGCGGGTCGCGGCCGTGCGCGGCGGCGACGCGCCGGATGTTGGCCACGACGCCGGCCACGGCCTCGGGCTCCAGGCCGCTGACGAAAATGGCCTCGCCGTGGCGGCCGCCAAAGGCGTTGCCCGCGCCCGACACGCCGGCCTGGAAGAGAAAGGGCGTGCGCTGCGGCGACGGCTCGCAAAAGTGCGGCCCCGGCACCGCGTAGTAGCGGCCGGCGTGCGCAATCGGCCGCACCGCGCCCGGCGCCACGTACACGCCGACCGCCCGGTCCGCCACCACCGCGCCGTCGCGGAAGCTGCCCTCCCACAGCTTGTACACCACCTCGAGGAACTCGTCCGCCCGCGCGTAGCGCTCGTCGTGCGCCACCTGCGCCGCCAGCCCGTGGTTGCGCGCCGCGCTGTCCAGGTACGACGTCACAATGTTCCACGCCAGCCGCCCGCCGCTCAGGTGGTCCACCGTCGACAGCCGCCGCGCCAGCGCGTACGGCTGCTCGTACGTCGTGCTCGCCGTCACCCCAAACACCAGCCGCCGCGTCGCCGCCGCCATCGCCGGCACCAGGTACAGCGGGTCGTTGACCGGGAACTGCGCCCCTGCCGCCAGCACCGGCTCCACGTTGCCCGGGCCCCGGTACACGTCGTACGCGCCCAGCGTGTCCGCAATGAACATGGCGTGGAAGCCCGCCTCGTCCAGCAGCTGCGCCAGGCCCGTCCAGAAGCTCAGCTTGGTGTACTGGTCCGTCTGGTTGCGCGGGTGGCGCCACAGCCCGGCCGCCAGGTGGCCGGGCGTGTTCATCACAAACGCGTTGAGGATGAACTGCTTCATTTCGTCGCTGTGTCCGGAACAAAAAAAAGAACGTAAAGGTGACTTTGCGTCCGTTGATTATGACTTTGCGTCCGGTGATTATACACTCGAACCAGAGCCAAAGCCCTGCACAATCCGAGCACGCAATGGCGTCATGGCATACCGCGCATGTCGACATGCGCGGACCAGAAGCGTCATGAAGATCGTCCTGCACGCTATTGATCGTCCTGAGCCACATCTGGGTTTTTTTCTTCAGTGCTATTTATTGTGTGTCGAGGTCGGTTGTCGAGGTCGGTAATCGCTCCTTTCCTCTTGTCTGTCTTGCCCTCTTGTCTCATCATGTCCGACCTCGCGCTGCACAACGGCTCGACGCTGCTGTCGCAGGGCACCGGCTACGGCCTGCTCATCGGCCTCGGCCTCGCCTTTTGCGCCGTCATCCTCGCCGCCGTCAAGCTCCAGCGCGTCTACCTGGCCGAGGACAGCAACACGTCGGAAATGTTCATGGTCGCCAACCGCTCCGTCGGCACCGGCCTGACCGCCTCTGCCGTCTTTTCTTCCTGGATGTGGATCAACGAGACCGTGCTGTGCACCTCCATGTGCTACCGCTACGGCCTGGCCGTGCCGCTGGTGAGAGAGAGAGAATGCCCCACTTTTCCGGCCCCATTCGGCCCCACTCGGCCGGTCCTCCCCCCGGCCGCCCGGACCCAAGCGCCCAGACTGACCGACTCAACAGTGGTGGGCCAGCGGGCTGAGCTTCCAGATCGCGCTCATGGCGGCGCTGGGCGTGCTGGCCAAGATCCGCGTGCCGCACGCGCACACGTCGCTCGAGATCATCCACATGCGCTACGGCCGCGCGGGCCACGTCGTCTTCATCGCGCTCAACCTGGCCAACAACGTGTTTGGCTGCGCGTCCATGATCCTGACGGGCGCGCAGCTCATCCACGGCATCTCGGGCATGCACACCGTCGCCGCCACCGTGCTGATCCCGCTCGGCGTCGTGCTCTACACCGCCGTCGGCGGGCTCAAGGCCACGTTCATCACCGACTACCTGCACACCACCGTCGCCCTCGTGCTCATCATCTACTTCACCCTGGCCGTGCTGACCCACGACGCCGTCGGCGGCCTCGGCGGCCTCTACGACCGCGTGCGCGCCACCGCCGCCGACAACCTCATCCCCGGCAACTACGCCGGCTCGCTGCTGACCTTCAAGTCCCGCGACGCCGTCATCTGGGCCCTCGTCCTCAAGTTTGGCAACCTCGCCCTCGTCGTCATGGACACGGCCTTTTGGCAAAAGTCCTTTGCCACCGAGCTCCGCGCCACCGTGCCCGGCTACGACCTGGCCGCCCTGGCCATCTTTGGCATCCCCTGGGGCCTCGGCACCGTCCTCGGCCTCGCCGCCCGCGCCCTGCACCAGGACCCCGTCTTCCCCACCTACCCGGCGCCCAGCCTGACCGCCGCCCAGGTCGGCGCCGGCTACGTCATGCCCTACACCCTGCAGGCCCTCATCGGCCACCGCGGCCTCGTCGCCTTCTTCGTCCTGCTCTTCATGGCCCTGACCAGCACCATCTCCTCCAGCATGATCGCCGTCAGCAGCATCCTCTCCTTTGACCTCTACAAGACCTACTGGCGCCCCCGCGCCTCCGACCGCGCCCTCGTCCGCGCCAGCCACTACGCCGTCGCCGCCCACGCCGTCTTCATCACCGGCATCGCCCTGGCCCTCAACTACGGCGGCGCCGACATGACCTGGATCGGCTACTTCCGCCCCATCCTCGCCTGCCCCGGCATCGTCCCCCTCGCCCTGACCCTCTGCTGGGACCGCCAGACCCGCCCCGCCGCCGTGCTCGCGCCCCTGCTCGGCCTCGCCTCCGGCCTCGCCGTCTGGCTCGCCACCGCCCACCGCCTCTACGGCTCCGTCACCCTCGCCTCCACCGGCCAGGGCCTGCCCGCCCTCTACGGCGCCTGCACCTCCTTTTTCTCCCCCGCGCTCTACTCCGTCCTCATCTCGCTCGCCTACCGGCCCGCCCGCTTCGACTGGCGCGAGTTTCTGCGCCGCGACCGCGCTCTCGCTCCGGACAGCACGCCGCCGCCGCCGACCGAAAAGACCGCCGCCGCTTCTGCCGTCAGCGCCGACAGTGCAGAGGACGCGGCGCCACGGCCCAGCCTCGACGACGTGCAGCACCCGTTCAGCCCGCAGACGCTGCGCGAGCTCGCGCGCTGGTACAGGGCGGCCTGGGTCTTTTTTGTCGCCATCTTTCTCGTCACCGTCGTCGTCTGGCCCCTGCCGCTGTACCGCAACTACATCTTTTCCAGGAGCTTCTTCGCCGGCTGGACCACCGTCGCCATTGTCTGGCAGTTCTTTGCCTTTTTCGCCGTCGTCGTCTACCCGCTCTACGACGGCCGCCACGACTTGGCCACCGGCGCCCGCGGCCTCTACAAGTCTGCGCGGGCCTACTTGCACAGGAAATGAAGAGGGTAAGAGTCAGTGACTGGACGAAGAGCTTGCAGAAATCGACCGTTGCTGTCACTTACTATGCGCTTTGAATTATGTCACTGTGCAAATTATTATAAGCATTTCGTTATGTCACTGCAGATTTTATACATATTTAGACATGTTACTGTGCAGATAAAACATTTATTACAATCTAAAAACCGCCATGTGTTCAGTCCTCAAACTCCTCGTGGAACCGGCTCAGCCGCTCCTTGTTGGCCTTGGGCCTGACCAGGCAGTTGTGGTAGGGATCCTCGGCCGGCTTTGCGGCGGCGGCGGTGGCCGTGGCGGCCACGGCCGTGGCCGGCCGCTGCCGCTGCCGCGACGAGCTCCGGCGCTGGTGGTCGACCGGAGAGGACGTAAAGGAAAAGGCCCGGGTGACGGGCGAAGACGATGGGGAAACAACCGTCCGTTGGACCGGAGAGGAGCCGGCAAAGGAAAAGGCACCCGCCGAGCACGGCGAAGCCGCCCGCGGGTGGTTGTCGCGGCAAGCCGCAGCGTCGCGGCTGGCCGGGGGCAGCGGCGGCGGCCGAAGGGGGGCGGCCGGCGCGCCGCCAGCGGCCGCAAGAAGTCTGGGCGGCACGCGTGGTCTGCGCGCCAGGGCGGTGGCAGCCGCAGGGTTCCGTGCCGGCGCCGGCACCGCAGACCGGCACGCATTTGCGCCGGCCTCACGGCGCAGGGGCGCCGGAGACGGGCGCTTGACGGCGCCGGAGCGCGCAACACCCGCCCCTGCGCCGCGTGGCCGGCTCTCGGGCGGCGGCGGCGACACGAATGCCTTGCGCGGCTGCGGCTGCGGCTGCGGCTGCACCACCGTCGGGCGCCGGCCCGCACCAGAGCACAGCACCGGGCCGGAGGCCCCCGACGGAGAGGGCCGAGGCGGCCAGACCTGCCGGACCGGCTGAGCCGAGAGATTCTGCGGGATCTTGACCCGAAGCTCTATGCCGCGGCGGGTGCCCGGGGGTGGCACGGGGGCAGGGGCGGTCGGCCGCGTCGTCCGCCGGATGGCGCCAGACCGACTGAGCGGTGTGCCTGAAGAGGCCGTGTGAGCCGGCGGAAGAGGCCCGGTCGACGAGGCCGGCTTTGCCAACAAGGTGTTCCTGTCACATCTTGCGGGCGCCTGCGCCTGCAACGGGGCAGTCGGCTTGTTGTCGGCCTGTATGTCTGGTCGGAGGTAGATCAAGAGCGACGCCATCCTGCCAATGGTCGTGGTGCTGCTTTCTGATTGAGACAAAAGTCAAATCAACTGATCAAAGCAGCTGATTGAAATCAAACAAAACAAGCCCTGAGCATCTGATTCTGGAGATGTCTGTATCGGTTGATCCAGTCCACGACAGGACTCGAGGCCGGGCCTTATATACGCGGTTCCCATCGGGGCTGAACAGGCCGAGTTGCTGCTCGTCCCTCGCATGCTGTTCATGCATCGTGGGTGGCTTTCGTATGACTGGTGGAAACAAGGTAGAGTCGCTCGTTATTGTTCGCGCTCCTGTTCATGCGGTGTCCAGGCGACGTGGTGAATCCGACAGCCTAATCTGGCGATATTTCTCGATCCGCAGCCGTATCTTTCCATTGAACAGATAAGAGGGTAGCGCTGTACCTTTCCATCGAACAATCAAGGGGGTAGCCAAAGACAAAGAAACAGGTCAGCTCAAAGATTGCGTGGGCTGCCGCTGTGAACAGTGCGGCAGGCCGACATGGCCAGAGGTTGGCTGTGCGCGAATGCAAACACGGGTTGGATCGGAGACCAGAGATACAACCAAAAACGGCGAGGCTCAAACGCGCCGTGTACCATCTCAGCAACCCGCCAGAACACCATTCGTGATAATTAAATTACATTTAATCCATCTAATCAGACAGACGCGGGCATACAGTATATACAGAAACACTGGGGATATAAACATGCAACGTCGCGGGATATTGTGCATGAAAGAGCAGAATAGGGATCAAAGAGCAGCAAAGCGACCAACGAAGCAGAGACCAAAGGAGCAGCCAAAACACGACTCGAGCAGCCGGCTAGCGCGGGCTGTCCTACCAGCGACGACTGCAGGAACACGCGTTAGCAGGAATCACCAGAGCAGGATCGGACTGGGCAAACCCACCTGTAGGCTGCAGCCACTCTGGGCCGTCGTTTCTTCGTGCCGTCCTTGTTCGTGGTTGTTGGTGTCTGGTGGCTGCGGGAGCGGCTGCTGTCGTCACTATGACTGTCGTCGTCGTCGTCGCCGCCGCTGCGTCCGCCGAGGCCGCCGTGGCCGCCGAGGCCGCCGTGGCCGCCGTGGCCGCCGTGGCCGCCGTGGCCGCCGTGGCCGCCGTGGCCGCCATGGTCGCTGCGTCCGCCGGGGCTGCTGCCGCCGTCGCCTCGGCCGCCGTCGTCTGGCCGCACCATGCCGAGCATGGCCAGCTCCAGGTCATCCAGCGGAGAGCTGCTGCGGCTGCGGCTGCGGCTGCTGCGGCTGCGGCTGCTGTGGCCGCGTGGTGATGAGCTTCGCGAGCGGTGGGAAAGCGGCGCCGGGACCGGCACGGGTACCGACACCGGCACCGACACCGGCACCGATCCCGATACTGACCCCAACACCGACACGACCGGCGGCGGCGTCTGCGACCTGTGCTTGGCCGCCGGGCTGTGGCTCGCCGTGCTCGGGCCGTGGCTCGAGGGGGGCCGCCTGGGAAGAGAGCTGGCGGGCGGCACAGAGGCCAGCGTGCTTCCTCCCACGGCGCCCTTTTCCTGGACGGCCGGCGTCGAGGCCTCTCGGCCGCTTTCGCCGCCCCCCCCGCCCCCCCCGCCCCCCCCGCCCCCACCGCCTCCGCCGCTTCCGCCGCTTCCGCCGCTTCCGCCAAAACTGCCGTAGCCAGAGTCGTTGCGCGCGCTGCCAAAGCTCGCGTCCCGGTCCGGACTTCCGTAGCTGAGGATGCGGTTCGGTGGTGGCCGGCTGTGCCAGGGCGGCAGTCCGTGCTTGTTGGCCGTCGGAGACGGGTACGGCTTGTCTCCGGGGCCGTGCTGCCATCTCCCACCGCCGCCGCCGCCGCCACCACCACCACCACCGTACGGGGAAAGAGACGCGCGCGCCGGGCCGGATGGCGGATGGAACGTGCCCGGCAAGAGCCGTGGCCGTTTGCTGTCTCGCGCATCATCCCTCGTTGACACGGAGGAGCCGCTGTTCCAGCCGCGCTTGTGTGCCGGGTACGCGTCTCTGGGGTCGGGGCCGCCGGGGGCATGGGGCGGGCCAAGCCTTGGCCGTGCTTCGCCATCGTGCTGTTGCTGCTGTTGCTGCTGCTTGGCCAAGTCGGCGCGTATCCGGCCGGAAGCCCGCGACATGGACAGAGGCGTGGGCGGCTTGGCCGGACAGCCGGTTGCTGGCGGCAACAGCTTCCGCGCCGGCGTGTCGTCCCTTGGGGGCGCGGTTTCGCTCTCGGAAATGGCCGGTGCAGGAGACTGCGACGGGGCCGGGCTGTCTGGGGGCACGTCGGGTTTGGCGGCAGCCTCGGAGGTGGGAGGAGGAGGCACGGCGGGCCGAGAACCGCTGCTAAGCCGCCGGCCGCCCCGTCCTCTTCCGCCGCCACCGCCGCCGCCACCGCCGCCACCGCCGCCACCGCCGCCGCGCCCCCCGCGATGGTTCGGGCCGCCGAAGCCGCCGTGGCGCTTGTTGTGGCGCCAACCGTTGTAGTTGCCGTTGGCGTTGTTGGCCGGGGAGAACGCTGGGCCGGTCGGAGCCGCTGGGAAATACGGCGTCTGGCCAAAGGCGCCGGGTTGGGCCGGGACAGAGGCCGACAGGTGCGGTGGCTGCGGGAGCGACGGATGGGGTGGCAACGAGGGCCCAGCCAGGCCGGCGGACGAGGCCGCGTAGGGGGCACCGTACGGCGGCGGCAGCGGCGGCGGCGGCCCGTAGTAGGAAGAGTTCGGCGGCTGTGGCGGAGGCGCTGGCGGAATCGGTCGGCCGTACGAGCTGTTGTAGGCGTCGTGGAAGGGGGCCGGGGGCGGGGCGTATCCCTGTTGCGGCGGGTACGGCGGCCAGCCGTTGGGGGGTCCTGGGAGGGCGTTGTGATGGTCAAGGTTGTTGTGGCCCTGGTTGTGGCCTTGGTTGTGGCCCTGGCTGTGGCCCTGGGGCTGCTGGTGGCGACGACTGCTGCCGTTGTGGCCGTGTATGGGGTAGGCCGGCGCGGAAGAGTGAGGCTGCTGCTGCTGTTGCGGCGGCGGCGTCGGCGGCGTCGGCGTCGGCGGCGGCGGGATGTGGCCGAGAAAGGGCACGGCGGCGCCCCCTCCCAGGGGCGGCGGATAGCGCGTGACCACCATGCCGTTGGAGTGCCGCCTGGGCGCGGATCTGGCCATGCCGGCATGGCGGGCGGATCTGTCGTCGAACAGGGGTTTCGAAAACGCCTCTGGGCCTCTGACAGAGTCAGCAAGCAACGCGCCTCCAACAGGTGTGTAGCACTACTTACGCCGGCCGCTGTCGGATCGGCCCTGGGCAGGCGACGGCAAAGTGGCCCGGGACGCCGCAGTTGTAGCACTTTTGATCCTGCCGCAGAGGCCCCGGACCCGCCGCGGATGGGCCCATGATTCCAGCCTGTGTCTGCCCCTTTACTCCCTCGTGTCAGCGCTGCTGCCGGGAGGGCCTCGTATCTCTCCTCCCGCCGCCGTCAATGTTGTCGCCGGGCGTGTCGTCGGGGAGCGTCGGGGAGAGCTGCGCGGGCCAGGTTGTTCAGCAACTTGAGCGCGCGCGACGACGGGCGCGCGGTGCGTCGGCAGCACGCGTCCGGGGCGAGCGAGACCGGGACGGACGTGCTGGTTGTTTGAGCCGCTTGTCGCCGCTTGTCGCCGCTGTCGCCGCTTGTCGCCGCTTGTCGCCGCTGTCGCCGCTGTCGCCACTGTCGCCGCGGTGGAGCTCGAGCGGGCGCGCGCAAAAGAGGGGCCAGTATCCAGGGGGGGTAATAGAGGAGGAGAAGGAAGAGGAGGGAAGGAGAGAGGAGGGGAGGGGAGGAGAGTTGGTGGATCGTCAAGGCGCTTCCGGACTCGGCAGTGGATGCGCCGTGGCCGCCGAGGGACGCCGCGCAGACAGCCGGCTGGCTGTAGCGCATCCAAGTCCGATCTCGCTAAAAAGTCGCTGATGTCGTGGCGTCGTGGTGTCGTGGTGTCGTGATGTCGCAGAGGGCTTGGATAAAAACCCCCCGCAAAAAAGACGAGAAAGGAGCGGCGCGTGGGCAGAGCGGCGGCTTGCGGCCCATCCTCTGGACGCGTTGGTCGTTGTCCTTGTCCGCACGTTTGGCCGTTCGCCGGGCGCTGATCGCGTGCTCGTACCGGTTGTATGCGCCCGGCCGACACAGGAGCCCGCGCGGCGACAAAAGACTGTGCAGGACAGCCGTGGGGGGGGGATGGAAGCACAAAACAAGGAGGATCGCGAGTTTGGGCCTCTGGGGAAGGAAGCAGCGGCAGGGAGGGCCGGGCTGGGCTATCGCGCGGGCTACATTTAGCAGGCGTGTCGGACTGTTCTAGGAAGGCGCACCTCGGCAGGGCAGTCACATGATGCGTCACGTGTTCAAGCCTACAATCTACAAAGGAGTCGCAGGCCTACAGGGAAAATTGATTTACAGAGGCGTCGCAGGAACACGTCAACTACTCGTAGTGGTTTTCCACCTTTAGGCCCTTGAACTCAAACTGGGTGCCGGCACGCTTGTCGACCACGGTGCGCAGGTGCACGTCCTTGACGCGCGCGCGCACGTATTCGGTGCCGCTGACGGCCGGGGCGCTCGTGTCCTTGTCCTCGTCGGTCAGCAGGCCGAGACGGTCCAGCAGGGGCGACGGCACGGGGCGCATCGGGGTGGCGTCGCCGGGCCGGCTGAAGTAGAGAAGCCCGAGGCGGGGTATGCTGATCTGGTCCTTGGGCGGCGTGACCACGCGGTGGACGGTGGACTTGATGAAGCCTGGTAAGATGTGAGTAAGAGGAAAGGGAGAGGGAAAGAAGAGGGAAAGAAGAGGGAAACGGAAACGGAAGAAGAACGCACCCTTGGTCAAAAAGGTCAGGGTGTCGGCGGCGTTGCAGGTGATGCCGCCGTCGACGGGCCGGACGTACTTCCACTGGCCGTCGGGCGTGCGGATCTGCAGGCCGGCGACGTGCTGGGAGAAGAGCAGGGTGAGGCTGCCAAAGTCGGTGTGGCCGCCCTTGGAGTAGGCCTGGGCGCGGTCCCACTCGTCCTGGGAGCGCACGTTGTAGATCATGTAGCGCAGGTGGTCGTCGGAGCGGTCGTCGTAGGCGTGGGCGTCGGCCAGGTAGTTCTCGGGCAGCTCGAGCACAAGGGCAATGAGCACGTAGAGCTTGCGCACGACCAGGTGCCACACGTCGCGGTGGAAGGCCGCGATCTCGGCGTAGTGTTGCTCGACGATGCGGTGGCGGCCGACGTCGCTGTAGTGCGGCGTGGCCTTTGGGATGTTGAGCTGCCGGTCAGCGGGGGCAGAGGACAAGAGAGGCAGGCAGGCAGAGGGCAGGCAGGCAGAGGACAAGAGAGGCAGGCAGGCAGAGGACACGAGAGACAGGGGACACACCATCTCAATGTTCTCCTTGACGCCCGTGTCGCCGACCCAGCGCGAGTTCTCGCGGTAGCCAAAGTACTCGCCGGCGGTAAAGTGGCAGGGGAACCGGCGCTTCTCCTCGAGCGGCTCGCGGAAAAAGGCGCTGCCGATGCTGAACTGGCGCAGCACGCGCGCGTCGTCCAGGCCCGTGTTGACGACCGACCAGAAGCCGACGCGCGTAATGGCGTCGTACAGCTGGCCGGCCAGCTCCTGGCGGCCGCCGGGCTCGTCGAAGCGCGACAGGTCGATCTTGGGCAGGTCGGCCCAGTCCAGCGTCTCCCGCGTCACCGCCGGCCGGCTCCACGGCTTGATGGTGGGGGCGGGGGTGGCAGCGGAGCCGGCGGCGTCCGGGCTGGCAGCCTCGTCGATGGCGCTGGGGGCCATGTTTACTATCGGGTATGTAACGATTGCGAGTATGTGTATCGATCGCGGGTATACGGTGCTTCCAGCATCAGATACAGCCACGTCGACTCCGGTGCGTCCAATCCAGATACAGCCTCGACTCCTATATAGACGGCTGGCAGGATAACTGCGAGCACGTCATCTTCGCCCTCGTTGTATCCGACGTCCTGACGCCGACATCGACGCGAGCCCGGCTGCCGGATAAGTGTATCTCTCGACCCCGGAGTTGTGCCTCTTGGCCCAGATAACGCGTGACGTGCTGCGTGGGGCATTGTGTGCGCGCAAGGCGTGCTGGGATGGATCCGGCCGCGGAGGGAGATGCTCACATCTTAGCTCGGGCGGCACCATCCGGGACGTCACATCGCCGGGCGTTGTCATTGCAGCGCAGATTGTGTCAGCGGACAGGATCCGGCAGAGGCAGAGGAGACGGATATCAGCCCTCGGGCGAATGTGTTTGTAAATGTTAAAAGCTGCGGTGTCCGGGTCATGTTCCAGGAGCTCCTCCGTCAGAACCTCTGCTCCCCCATCTCCCGTTACCATGGCCGCGGATCGCGAGAGCCAGAAAGGTGCTGTGGCCCTGGTCTCGGCCAAGGACGAGGCCGCGTCGGACCCGGCCACGTCGGACCTGGAAGCCCCGGCCGGGCCGGCCGACCCGGCCGACGCCGCCCTGGAACGGCGGCTGCTGCGCAAGATCGACGCCTGGCTGGTCGGCTTCTACGCGCTCGTCTACATCTTCCGCGTCATCGACTCGTCCAACTACGCCAACGCGGCCATTATCAACCTGGAGCAGGGCACCGGCATCAAGAAGCAGCTGCGCCTGGACGCCTCGCAGTGGGCCTGGACCCAGTCCATCTTCTCCTACAGCTACCTGCTCTTTGAGCCGTCCAACACGCTGCTGCTCAAGGTGCTGCGGCCCTCGCGCTGGATGTGCGCCCTCATCTTCTTCTGGGGCGCCTCCGCCTCCGCCTCCGCCGCCGCCCGCTCCTTTGCCGGCATCATGGCCGCCCGCTTCGCCATCGGCGCCGCCGAGGCCGGCTTCTACCCGGCCGTGCTCTACCACATGGCCTTTTGGTACCGGCCCCACGAGCTGCCCCGCCGCATCGCCTTTTTCTACGCCGTCGGCCAGCTCGCCAGCGCCCTCAGCGGCCTCCTGGCCTACGCCATCAGTTTCATGGTACTTCTTGTGGTCCTTGTATTCCCTCATCTCCATGTCCCCCCCCATGTCCCCCCCCCATGTCCCCCCCCCATGTCCCCCCCCCCTAACACCCCAGGACGGCCTCCGCGGCATCGCCGGCTGGCGCTGGCTGTTCATCCTCGAAGGCCTGCCCGCCCTTGTGCTCGCCGGCGTCGCGCTCTGGCTGCCCGACTACCCCGACACGGCCGCCTTCTTGACGCCCCGGGAGCGCGTCTTTCTGCGCGGCCTTCTCGGCGAGCGCGCCCCGTCCAGCGCCGGCCGCAGCTGGGACGGCGCTGCGCTGCGCCGCCTGCTGCGCGACCCGACTTTCTACACCTTTAGCGTCTACTGGATCGGCCACGGCATCGGCGGCTTCGGCATCGGCTACGCCCTGCCCACCGTCATCTACCAGCTCGGCTTCACCACCACGGCCCAGTCCCAGCTGATGAACATTGTGCGTGCCGGGTGTGCGAGAGCTACTACTTGCCTTGTGGTGCCGTTGTGTCGTGCGTGCCTGCTGACGCTTCAGCCCCCGTATGTGGCCACTTTTGTCTTTCTCAACACCCTCGGCTACCTCTTGCAACGCCGCCTCATCCGCCCCTGGACCACCGCCCTCGGCCGTGAGTGCCCCTTGACTGATCATCTCTTATTCCCCCCTCCTACCGACCGCAACATATTCTTCTCTCTGCACATATTCTCCTCTACTGACCGCAACAATCAGTCGCCGTGACCATGATCGTCTGCTACGCCGTGCTCTTCACCGTCCACAACAGCGTGGTCCGGTACGTCTTCCTCATCGTCGCCGTCTCCTGCGCCGGCTCGGCCTACCCCGTCATCTGGCCCGAGCGCATGCGCGCCCTGCAGGGCACCTCCTCGTCCGGCTTCGGCATCGGCTTCACCAACGCCATGGCCCAGTTCGGCGGCATTGCCGGCCCGCGCATCTACAGCACCGTCTTCGGCCCCTCCTACCACGTCTCCTACGGCATCTGCCTCGTCTTTCTGGTCGTCGACATGGTCGCCCTGCTCCTGTCGTGGTACCTTGTGCGCCGGAGGGACGCGAGGTCCACAGAGGCTCAACAGTCCATACCATAGCAATGTACAATGACGCTCCGTCATCTCGCTGTGCTTGATGGCATGTGACAGAGACAAACGTCTTGCACTCGACGACCATGAGCCTGCCAAAACGCCTGGCAACACCGGCAGCCGCCCAGAGTGCACTATTGTCCAAGGAATATTTCACGTTTTTCTGCTTCATAGTGATTGTAATTGACTACATTCCAAGGCCTCATCATTGTTCAGGGGCCGCACTACATCCTGTCTAGCCCGTCTGTCCGACAAAGGTGCATCCCTCCCAGGTCTCTGCTTCCACTCAAAGAGACTCATTGTCTGCACCGAAATTGCCGACAAGACAAGCACAAGAGAGAGTTCACCCCGGCCCGGTAGGTAGCAGCTGCATAAGGCCGATTTTTGTGGCCGCCACAAAAAGGCTCGCATTTCCAGGTGCTGTTGCAAAATACAAATACGTTCTCGTGTTGCAACCGGAGAGGCGCAGACTGGCAGCTTCGTTGAAGAAAGCCCTCTCTGGATACCACGGCGTCATGGGTACACCGTGGGCATCTGTAATTTGCATATCCACAAGAAAGGCAGTTTGAGGAACTGTTCCGGTCGGGGTATGCACAGAGATCTAAACACACAAAGTGGGGCCGGCAGGAACCCCATATCTTCGAGAAGTACGACGTAGTGACTGGATAGTGGATGTCTGTCAAATACCGAAGAATCTTCTTCATCGAGGCCATGTGCCGCTTGGCCGGCCGTGCCATGACCTTGGCGTGTTGTCGCACTGCGAAAGCGATGTCAATTCGCGTCATAGTCTGTGCATAGATCAGCTTCCCGACTAAATGCTGGAACTCCTTGGCGTTTGCGACTTCTTCGTCTGGACCAGTTGGCTCGACAAGTTCCACAATGGGAGCACTCAGGGGTTTCGACTCGCTTGGCGAGAGCGACTGCTCTGCCAGCAGTTCCTGCAAGTACGTCTCTTGGGAGACTCTCACGGCCTGCGTCTGGTTTTCTTCCGCCATTGTCACATGAATGTCAACTCCCAGCAGCCAGGTTGGACTGTCTGTCAGTTCTGCCTGCAGCAGTGCCGTCAGGGCTTTGTCAAATTCATCGAGGGCCGCGTGCCTTCCGATGTGGAGCCGGAATCGTCAATCACTGAGTTTACGCCTGCCAAGATTGAAGCTGTATGCAAACATACGCATGCGTAACCAGGGACACACTGTCCACAGGATTGCCATGTTTGCATACAGCTTCAATCTTGGCAGGCGTAAACTCGATGAAATAAAGGCAGCGATAACATCTCAATAGGGCACACACACCTCATGCATTCGCGCTCCGTCGTTTGGGGGCCCAAAGACAGCACGCTGTGCAAGTTGCGCAACCTGTGCAGTCTCTTCCTAGGGAGCTGCACCAGATGTAGCAGCTGCTTGTCCGTACTGATAAAAGATGCCCTGTATTCTGTGTCAATTTTTCACGCGAATCATAAAAATGAGACAAAGATACGTACTGAATCGGGAGTGTGTATGAGAACCGAGAGATTTTCGGGAAAGTCGGCCGGGCCAGTGCCAACATCCGTGAGAAACTTTCCGTCACATACCCAGCGTGTTTCGCAGTCACCCGGGGGTTCGCCGCCGTTCTTGTAGTACTCAACCAGAAACTCCATGTTCTTGATGGTATGAGAGTAGTCTAACGTATTGCCCGGCTGTGCATGTTTTTCCTTGTAATATTCCAGCAACTCTTGCCACTGTTGGAGCTTCACCTTTTTGAATTCAGCAGTCATTCTCGCCACGATGTGATGAAAGAATAAGGGACTGGGGAAGGATGCGCGTGTGGTGTGGTTGCTGGTGGGGAAAAAATGGTTGATGCAAGGTTGTGGTGAAAAGGTGGGAGGGTGGAGTTTGCAAAGGAAGCTTCACTTGATATAGCTAGCTAAATATACAAAGTATAATAATTTTTGTGCTGGGGGGGGGGAGGGGGCTAGCCCTGTTGTGGCACAAAATCCCCAACGGCCCACTTTAGTCCTAATAAAACGTGGGGCAGCTAATAAAGACGTTGATGTTCTTTTGCCATGTCGTCGTCGCTCTTATGCCACTTTGGGCATTCTGAGCCGCACAGACTACGTTCTCGGCTCGCCTACCGGCTGTTCCTCTCAAACACGCCCTGCAAGTCCAACGCCGGGTCCTCGTTTTCAACCATGCCCAGCGGCGTCGACGGCTTCTTGTAGCCGAGCAGCGAGAGCATCTTGCTGCTCATGGCGAGCGCCGTGCGTCTGGGCACGGCCAGGAACTGGTTCTCCTCCGTGCGCAGGTTGCCCCGCACAAAGAACAGGCCGTGCACCTTGCGCACCTCGCCCGGCACGGCGTTGTGCCCGCCGCCGTGGTAGCACGAGGCGAGAAAGATGAGCGCCGACCCGGGCTCCATTTCTGGACGGGTTAGCTGGTGTCGATAGCACCTACCGGGACGCCTCCCTGGATTGTCCCTGGATTGGGGGCAAAACTTTCTTCCAAGGTCCTTCCAAGAGAAGAAGAATACATACCGGCAAAGCAGACCTCGTCGGGCCGCGGCCGTCGGCTGTCGTCCCACTTGTGCGAGCCGGGGATGAACATGGTGGCGCCGTTCTGCCGCGTGGTCCGGGTCCCGGCGATCAGGCAGCCAAACTGGCTGGCCTGGCGGAGCTCAAACGGGCCGGCGTGCCGGATGCCGTGCACGTTGTCGTCCCGGTGCAGCCGCTGGCGGGGCGCGCCGGGCCCAATGTAAAAGGTGATGCTGAGGCTCAGCAGCGGCGCAATGACATTGTCCTCGCTGTACTCTTCCCGCTGCACGCTGAAGCTGTGCTGCAGGATGCTGGTGCGCAGGGCCTCCAGCACCGGCAGCTCGCAGATCTTGGCCATGGTCGGCGACTTGCCCACCAGCCCGGGCACCGCCAGCGTCTCCTTGGGGATGATCTTGAGCGCCCCCTCCTCGGTGGAGCGGGTGCTGGCGCGGTGCGCTTCCACGTCGCGGTCGATCGCGGCCAGGTCTGCCGCCGCAACAAGGCCCGTCAGGATCACGCCGCCGTCTCGCTCGAGGATGCCGAGGATCTCGTCCAGGTGCGCATCGGCCGGGAGAGCTCGGATGCTTGCGCACGGCCGGTACGCCGCGTCGATGGGGTCTGGATACGGCACGGGGATCCCCATGATGATGGCCAAGGACAGAGGCTGCGTAACGTTGTGAGGGTTGGCACAAACTGCGACGCCGGCTGTCTGTACTGGGTCGCGGGCCTTATCGCTGCACTCGACGAGCGGATAGTATTTCCCGATGAGGCTAACGCGCAAGTATAGTTTGAGTAGCATCGGCCACCCGCACCACAGTACTCTTGTAGGGCCTAGCCAGGCATACCTCTTGCCTCGGGGTATCTGGCCGAGCCGAGGAGATCTACAGTTCCTGGTGGGCAGAAAGATCATGGCTGTCCCGTCTGGTTGCATTGTAGTTGCCTGAGCGGCACGCCCGTCGTGTTGGGATGCAGCGCATACACAAGAAGAAGCCAGGGTGGGATCCTAGCACGGCCAGGTCCGTAGTCGTGTTGACGCTGCAAAGGTTGCGGATCGCTGAATCGCAGAGCTCTCACCGGTGCACGGCATAGAAAATATCCAGGCACTGTCCAGCCCGGCCATGGAATTGTCTCAAGATCTATGTGTGTAGGCGACAGCATCTTGCGCTTTTGCTACCGCTGCAAGAGCGTGCTTTACTCTTTTTAGAAGGAGAACAAGTCCTCGCCACGACTATCCAGCATGCACCAAGGGCTGGCGGCCATTGCAAGACTTGGCCTATTATGTTGTTGCTGCGAGGGCCCTTCCGCAATGACATGACGCTGCGTGCCATTTACGCGCTCGCAGACGTCTTCTGGCTGGAGAAACCACAGACAGCACGTTGCTCGGAGAAGCCGTCGTGACTAAAGGCCAGGCTTTGTTTGTGGCCAGAACAGAAACAATCCAAGTGTTCCTTCTACTGCCTCGTGCACTCGTGCAGGATCTGCGGGGGGGGGATCTACGGAGTAGATCGCGCTCACTATTCCCAGACAGATCACGCTCATTATTCCCAGACAGACCAGACTGGTCTGCGCTGGTCGCATGTTTCCTTCTGGGCGCCTTCGGTCCCGCTTACCAGCCGGATCAATCTTGATTCACGTTGGAAAGACCTGACAGACGGCTTTTAGTCATTCGGGTTGTTACCGGGTGTCATTTAAACGAATACAGACATGAACAAACTTTTCTACATCACGACCTCTGTTCAGCCATCTACTTTATCTCAAGGTAATATTGTAAAGCTGACCCGTTTCGTGTGGGAAACGACCCGTATAGCGTAGGAAAACATCAGAGACCCAAGAATTCCTACTGGTGATTGTTGATCTGACATGGCTTAGCCCTTGTGCGTCAAGACTATAGACGTCACTGTGCTGCGCCTGATCCTACGGACCAATCGGCCGACATTGGACAATGTCAGAGTAAGACCTACACTGTCACTTGCAGCCTATCAACAACTCTCATCACCATTCTCTACAAGTCGACTCATAAAAGCCTGTTCTAGAGTATCTCGTTGCGCAGCAGGAACTGGGATGGATTTCTCAGTGCGGCAACTTTCGGCGGCCAGGTGGCACAGTCCATGCCAGCTGGGCACTCCATCTTGACAACTCAACACCGCAGCTCCGCAATTTCGAGGTTTCTATTTGCCCCAAACATCAACCGACTTTGCTTGGCAAGTGGACTGTCTGCAGTATACGAGACGGCGGATGGCGGTGAGGCATTTCTATTTTTGAGATCACGTAAAAGAAACCAACGAAAAAAAGTGCAAACGGTGCAAGGGCTGACATAAGTTCTCGTATACTTGCGTCTGGTTCTCGGCACTGTCCTGGCGATCGGCAGATCCTATGCTGCCGATGGTGCCGGCTCTTACTTTGGGGGGGCGGTACTCCCGCTATTTTGCGGGTCACCGTGTCAATACGATGCGCCCGCAGGACAGCATATACGAGCGGGGCGCTCACATGATGCAGCTTCGTACTTCGTAAAGCACTCCTCCCTTTGCCATGTCGTCCGCATGAGGTCATGAGGCAGAAACGTCTGTTGGATAGTTTTGAATATAAAAGACGCCTCGCTCACCTTGACTTCTTCACCTTTAGCAGGTCCAGCAGATCATCCATTCTCACAGCTTCAACAAACGCATTCTCAGCATCTTTTCTCAGCATCTTCAAACTCCTTTAACCAATCAGCCTCAGCTCCCACTCTCCCAACATGCGCTTCTCTGCTCTCTCTCTCTTTGCTGCCGCCGCCGGCGCCGCCACCGTCTCGTACGACACCGGCTACGACGACGCTTCGCGCTCGCTTACCGTCGTCAGCTGCTCTGACGGTGCCAATGGCCTCATCACCCGCTACGGCTGGCAGACCCAGGGACAGGTGGCCAAGTTCCCCTACATTGGCGGTGTCGAGGCCGTAGCCGGCTGGAACTCGCCGAGCGTAAGTGGCCCCTACATTGGAGAGAGAGAGAGGGGGGGGGGGAACCTCCATGAAAGAAGCCAGACTAACATCAAACAGTGCGGCACGTGCTGGCAGCTCTCCTACAACGGCCGCAGCATCAATGTGCTGGCCGTCGACCACGCTGCCAGCGGGTTCAACATTGCCCTGGCAGCCCTCAACGACCTGACCAACGGCCAGGCCCAGGCCCTGGGCCGCATCGACGCGACTGCTACGCAGGTGGACAAGAGCGCCTGCGGGCTGTGAGGCTGAAGATGGATGACTTATCATAGCGTAACGACTGGAACTGCATTGGGAGGGACAAATAACAGAGTATGGCATTGTCTGGCATTGAGTTAGAAAATCAAACCTTTTGAAAGGACGTTTCTAGTTCTCAACGGAGGCCGTTGGTAGTCGGATATGAAAAGACAGCAGCTGGACTCAGTCGAAAAAGGCAATGTCTAGGCCCCGCTTCCAGCTTTTTTATTCCATCTTTGTAGAACAACATGATGGAAAATGGTACAATGAATGATACAAACCTTATACTGGCACTTTTGTCCCGCCGACATTAGCACTGGCAAGCATCATGATCGGTATCACGTGTAGATTTGTTCAACAAACACTCCGGATGAGCAAACACGCGGATATACGCAGAACAGTAGACCACGCAGTCACGATACGATGCAGCAGTAGAAGTGAATAAAATCCATAGAGGCCAAGCTATGGCTAAAAGAATCAGAGGCTATGGCACCAGTAGCCGTGAAAAAAATATATATACAAAAATAGCAATTGTCAGTCGGCCCAGCCTCATCCTGCCCAGGCTATAAAGGTTTGGTAAAAAAAAAGGGCATCTAGCAGGAAACGCCGCTGGGGACGTTGGTGCAGGAGCCGTAGGTCTTGCCGCCCGTGACGGCGACGTCCTTCCAGGTCCAGTCGGAGCAGCCGGAGCTGCCACAGGTGACGACGACGTTGTAGCCGGAGCTGCTGATGCTGCCGCTGCCGGTGATGTTCTCAATGGCGAGATCGGTAATGGGGACGCCGCTGGTGGCGGTGCCCTTGAGGTCGCCGCCCTTGTAGTTCTGCTCCACCAGGATGCCGTACTTTGAGATGTTGCTCAGGGTGATCTTGTTGTAGGTGACGCCGGCGATCTTGCCCGTGGTGCCCTCGGTGGCCTTGACGCGGATGCCTGGAGGGAGTCAGTCAGCCTGGCTTTCAACTATGCATATGCACACCTGCGGCTTACCGTTCATCGAGTTCTTGACCACGTTGTTGTAAAACGTGACGGTGTCGACCGTGTTGTCGGAGCGGCCGCCGACGGAGCCGATGGACAGGCCGTGGCCGCCGGAGCAGAGGCCGTTCTCAAAGGTGATGGACTGTTTGTCAGCGAGAGATTTGGAAAAAAAAATGCACATTTACACAAAAACACGTACTGTGCCCGAGTTGATAGCGACGCAGTCGTCCTGGTTGTAGACCTTGGCACCCGTAATGGTGACGCCGGTGCTGTCGCCAATGTCGAAGCCGTCGGTGTTGTGGCCGCCGGCCGAGTCGCCGTCGGCGCTGTCAATGGTCATGTCGGTAATGGTCAGGCCGTTGGCGGCGTCGATGCTGACGGCTTGCACGGGCGTGTTCTTGATGTAGAGGTTGCTGATCTTGGAGTTTGTCAGGCTGTGGGCCGCAAAGAACTTGGGCTTGGTCTTGCCGCCGTTGCTGCCCTCGCCGTCCCACCAGCGCGCGCCGTCGGCGTTGAGAGTGGCGCCCGAGGCGCCCTCCACGGTGATGCCTTTGCCCTGGATCCGGAGCAGCGGGCCGGCCCATTCCTTGTAGCCCCAGGTGGTCTCACCCTCAAAGATGACCTAGGCGAGTTAGCTGGCTGGTCACACAGAGAGACAAAGAGACGGGAATGCGCACGGTGGTGTCATCCGGGAGCTTGGACAGGTCCAGGGTCGTGCCAGAGGGCACGGCCACGTTGGAGAGGACAATGGTGGCGCAGGCCGTCTGGGACTTGCTGGCCAGCGCAGCGCCGTTGGAGCCGGAAAAGGTGCAGCTGGCGGCGCGCTTGGCCACCGGGGCAGGCGTCACGAGCGGCCCCACGGGCGAGGCACTGGAAAGGGCCGCGAAGGCGGCAACGAGAGTGCACAAAGTCAACATGGTGAAAAAGCAAACGAAAGTCGAGGGGGTGTGGGGGGGTGTGTGTGTATGAAACGAATGTGGTAATATAAAAACGAATGTATCTAAAAGAGTGTAAAGGTGCAATAGCGAGCGGGAGGATGGGCTTGGCTGTCTTGGCTGGCTTGGCTGGCTTGGCTTTGCTCTCTTGGCGATGCTGTCCTACTTATATATCTCACACAGAGAGCATCTCCCGCTGACAGTTCCCGTGGTAGCCGGGTGGCCTCTGACTGGTGGATCTAAATTCCTCCTGTCATCTTAAAACTCACCACGCCGGAGCTCGTGTGTGCCGTGTATTACGTAGCGGATTCCGTCAAACCACACGTTCTAGAAGTTGGTGATCACCGCATAGGCAGCGAACCGAGAGCTCAGTGCGCTGGGGCTCTCGCCCCCACGCGGTAAGAAAAAAGGGCCATGTGCGGGGCAAGGACGCTTGCCAACCCCTGAAATGCGCGGAGGGGCTGCACGGAAAGGCCAGCCGAGATGTGTTACAGGCTAGAGTAGTTCGTGCAAAGATGCAACGGTAGCTTCGGCAAGTAGTTGGGTCTCCACCAAACGCACGGCATTGTGCTTTGGCCGTTACAAGTATGGAAGAAAAGGAACGTCTGCAGTCGTGATGGCAAACGTCTGCAAGAAGGCAGTGAGCATTTGTTTTGGCATTGCGGATGAAAGCCGCCGGGTGCTGAGACGTCGTGGTATGTGTCTTGAAGGCGCTTCATCAACGCTGGATTTTGTCACAATGACTACGACATGAAACGCCGGCTACACCGTATTTCTGATCTAGCCTGGAGGCCGGCTTGGTGGAAATTTACAAGGAAGGACCTGGGTATAAACGAAAGCATGCCTGTCCGAGTTGGGAAGGAAGCAATGCTTTCGCTGTGCTGGCTCCGAATACTAACGTACTCGTACAGCCCGGTGTTGTCATTTATCTATGACGGATGATGCTAGGTGAATAGCTAGCGAGCACGGGATACGAGCAGTGCAGCCGTGCAGTGCAGCCGTGCCGCTCGGATACATGGACCTCTAAACAAGATGCTTTGGTTGGACCGTGAAAAATGTCAGAAATTGTCTGATAAAGCAGAGCGTGAGGCCACGCAAGGCTGTAGACACAACACCAAGGAACACGGTCCAGGCGATCAAAGATTCGCAGGACGGTACGCTAATGCACTGGCCAACCGTCTCAACACATGGCAGTTCTTCGGGGTTTTTCCACAAGCCGACATTAAAAGGGGTCTGGCTTCACCGTGGACTGGGATCAGGCCTTCTTTTGATAAAGGTGGGTCTCCATGGCTCCATAAGTGAGGTCAACAGCATCTTCCGTGGTACGAGTATTACTCGTGCTGTTCGATTCTCCAGCCATTCTTGCATCAGAGATATCGTATTCCTCTGAAAGGATGGCCATAGATCATGGACGATAAAGGAGCGTCGAAGAATGTCTGCATGGTATCGAAAGATGCGATTGGCTGTCAGTAGTTTAATTGTAGGGGTTAAGTGGGACGTGCAAGGAAGAGCATCCACAGTGCACGTGATGTGGCCAGCAAGGTGCGCAAGCTTCACGTGATTGGCTGCACGATCGCGTCAAAACGTGACCTAGAGATGCACGTGATCTCCGACTGCACGGACCGCATAGAAACGTGACTTCTCACGTGACCCACGCGCTAGTTAAGTTCCTTATTTCACGTGACCCAAACAGTCACGTGACTATAGTTAGCCACGAGCCGTATTACACGTGATAACGAGTTCGCGAAGTGCACGGTCTATTTCTGACCAACCACAGCTGACAAGAGAGCAGAATGTGTGCGTCCCTGTAGTCGCAAAACAATGTTTTTCTACTCTGCTGGTGTTATTTTCATTACGTGAAGAAAACGACCGCCAAGATGGTGCCCTTTTACTTTGGCGTCAGCGTTACGCAGTGCACTTGCGTCACGGGCTGAAAACCGGCTCGGCCGCGCAGCGGGGTCACGTGCTTGTATCTAAGCGCAAAACAGATGCATGCATAGACACCAGGAAAGTATTACTCGGCAGACAAACTATGCAGACGACAAGACTCTGGAAAGAATCACATTCAAACAGGGTCACATTAAGCGCGTATTGCCTCGTATTCAGACGGAGGAAGCCGAGGCGTTGAGAAAAGTCTCTGACGCACGTGCTCCGCAACCAGCTCTTGCGGCGGCAAATACTCCACCACGAATAGGAGAGCAAAGGGGCGACACAACGGAGCATTCTCTGCGCCGTGCAGCGCGCGCGTCCCGTACACTGCTGCGCCTCGTTCGAGGGCCCGTTCTAGACCGCCATGGGGCAGAAGGGTCGAGCACAAAAGGCGGTGGCCAGCGGGAACGGCGTGCCCCGGCAAAGCGTCCGCGCAGCAGAGAACAACTGAGGATTTTGCGGCTTTTCTCCTTAGCCGGGGCGCAGAAGCGGGTCTTTTTCGGTGTGCGCTGCTCGCAAAGCGGCAGCCTATTTCTGGCCGCGCTGGCCGCGCTGGCCCTGGGCCTCGGCGCCGATGGCGCCGGCGGACGGAAGCTTGCAAAGTCCCGCGCAGTTCGTATGACGCGTCCTCTCGTTTTGCAGGGACCGTGTTCGGGTTCGCAGCCGTCATAGACACACCCGTTTCCCGCCACGGCGCGGCCGCCCCTAATAATAGTACTCCGTCCGAGCTGCCAAGGCAAAAGGGGGCGCCGTCGTGGTCGGTCTGGAGCAGCAGCACTCGTAATAGCAGGCCAGCCGTCCCAGAGCAGCACCGCAGCGGCGGCGGCAGCGCCATCCCGGCTCCATCTTAATCTCGACCGTTCTCTCTGAGCTCCCCTAGCCCCTTTTTCCTTTGTGCCCGGTGAGTTGTTTCACTTGGCCTGCTCGCACGGCAGAACCAGAGCGTGGCCTGTTTTGTTGTGAGGATCTGCAGGGACTGCTGTCAAAAGCCGCATCGTGTCCTGCGCTTCTGGACCGAGTTTCTTCAGCTCGTTCTTCAGGTTGCTTTTTTTTCTCCTGGTCCTTATTTCTGGTCGCTCCTTCTGGTCGCTCTTTCCAGGTCGTTCCTTCCAAATCGGGACTCCTCTTCCAGCTCCTTCTCTGGTTCAGCACTTGGCACATTCTCCCACCCGTCTTTTGTTTGCATCTTGCAACGTCGTTCATTCCTCTCTGCTCTCTTGTGATCCTTTGGGCTTGTCAGCCGGCTTGACGTCCTCCGATCATACCAGTCGCTCCTTGTCGACTGTGCTTTATTTGTTTTTTATCGCCCTCCCAGCGCCTCACTTGTGACGCTCTAGCCTCCAAAAATCCAGCAGCAGCAGCAGCATCATGGAGTCTGCAACGCCTCCGCCGGCCGCCGCCGCCACCGGCCGCGACCAGATCATGGGTCCCGACGTGGTGGCCGCCCGCATCGCAGAGGGCCAGACGATTGTCATCTACCGCGGCTTGGTGCTGCGCCTCGACTCCTGGCTCGACCGGCACCCGGGCGGCCGCTTGGCCATTTTGCACATGGTCGGTCGCGACGCGACGGATGAAATCGAAGTGTGAGTTGAAAATTGCAATGCCCGCATTGAAACGCAAAAGGGAAGCGCGTGGATGGAGGAGGAAGTGGGTGTCGCCATCTTTAATACTTTGATGCGCACCCATCCGAGCCATCCGAGTCATCCGCATCGGCTCCACACTCTCCGCGCTGGATCACGATCTCTCCCACTAAGCGCGCCATTCCTTGCCTTAACTGGCAGCCCCCCACCCCCTCCTCCCCCCCCTCCCTTCCTTGGCTAATTCGGTCCTGCAGGTACCACCTTGCGCACACTTTGAAGGCTGTCAAGGCCTTTCGCATTGGCCGCACACCTCCCGGGCCGTGGATGTCCTTTACGCCGCCGCCTATCCGCGGGGGTGTCTTCTCGGGCGACAGCGCGCTGTCTTCGTGCCCCAGCATCAACATTAGCGCCAGCGCCAGCGTCAGCGGCGAGGATGTCGACATTGCCAGCGCGTACACGGCGTCGGACACCGGCTCGGATCTGGGCTACGATCCCGGGTCGGAGTCAGACTCGTCCGAGGCTTCGCTGCCGCTGAGCGACGTGTCGATGATGTCGGCCCGGCCGGTGCCGGTGCCGGCATCGGTGCCGAAGGAGGTGTCGGCAGACGATGCCCGTCTTACGCCGGTGCCGGCCCCTGCGTCCGGGTCCGGGTCGGCCCGGCTGCGGCGCCGCCTGGTGCACCCCAGGATGGCGTCGGCCGGCCTGGACCTCGGGCGTGACGCCTGCGCGACGGCAAACGAGATGGCCGACCGCGGCGTGCAGGCCGAGGTGGACCGCGACATGCAGACGTACCCGTCGACGGACCCCGAGGTGCAGGATGTGATTGTGGCGCGCTACCGGGAGCTGCACCGGGCGGTGCAGGACGCGGGCCTGTACGAGTGCGCATACCGCGAGTACGCCAAGGAGGCGACGCGTTACGTGACGCTGCTCGTGCTCTTTGTGCTCGCGCTGCGGGCGGGCTGGGTCGTGTCGTCGGCCGTCTTCCTGGGGCTGTTCTGGCACCAGATCATGTTCACGGCGCACGACGCTGGGCACCGCGCTATCACGGGCAACTTTGTCGTCGACACGCTCATTGGGCTCTTTGTGGCTGACTTTTGCTGCGGCCTGTCGCTGGGCTGGTGGAAGAGCAGCCACAACGTGCACCACCTGGTGACGAACCACGAGGTACTATTGTTCCTTTCTCTCCCTTCTCTTTTCCCTCTATACTAACTCTTCCCCCAGGAACACGACCCCGATATCCAAAACGTGCCGCTGTTCGCGACCAGCGTGGCCTTCCGCAAGTCGCTGCACTCGACATACTACGACTTTACGTTTGCGTGGGACGCCGTGGCCGACGCGCTGGTGCCGTACCAGCACTACACCTACTACCCCATCATGGGCGTGGCGCGCTTCAACCTGTACCTGCTCTCGTGGCTACACGTGCTGTCGTCGCGGTCGGGCGGTCTCGGCGGCAGCAGCGCGTGGTGGATCCGGCCGGCCGAGATCGTCTTCATGCTCGGCTACTGGGCGCTCTTTGGCTACGCGCTGCTGTGGCGGTCGCTGCCGTCGTGGGGCGCGCGCGTGGTCTTTGTGCTGGTGTCGCACATTGTGACGATGCCGCTGCACGTGCAGATCACGCTCTCGCACTGGGGCATGTCGCACGGCAGCCGCGGCGAGACCGAGTCCTTTGCCCAGCGGCAGCTGCGCACCACCATGGACGTCGACTGCCCGGCCTGGCTTGACTGGATCCACGGCGGCCTGCAGTTCCAGGCGGTGCACCACCTGTTCCCGCGCATGCCGCGCCACAACCTGCGCCACGCCCAGTCGCTGGTGCGCGACTTTTGCCGCGACACGGCCATCCCCTACTCCATCCTCTCCTTTGTCGACGGCAACCGCAAGGTGCTGGGCCGCCTGCAGGACGTCGGCGACCAGGTCCACGCCATTGTGCAGCTGCAGAAGCACATGGCCGTGACCAACGAGAGCGGGCTGTATTAGGGTGTGTTTTCTGCGACGGGTGTGCTTTCTGCGACTGGTGTGCTTTTTGCGACACGGAGGTGCTTTTTGCGACATGGATGTGCTTTCTGCGACATGAAAAGTGTCTTTTTTTGGCGTGTGGATTTCTGGTGTATGGGATCTCTTGTGACATCTTCTTCTGTTCCGCGCTTGCGCATAGAATCAAATAGACTACAGAATTGTAATAAGCCCAGATGCCGTTCTGTGAATTCGCACCATCAAGCCCAGAGACGCGTTTAACCAGTATGCAGTATGTAGTTGCATCACGTGACCTGACTTTATTGAACACTACCACGACTCCCCGATATGAACCACGACTACAATCACGACTTACTTCACCACGACCCCGCTTTCCACTTTACGACTCGTCTATCACGAGTATCTACTCACGACGGACCATGAGTACCTAGCTCACGACGCGGATGACGGGCGACAGCCAGGTCTGGTAGCTCGAGGCCAGGTTGATGCTGGCGCCGTAGCGCAGGACGCGCAGGAAGGCGCGGTAGTCGCCGGTGGGGATGCGGGAGACGGTGACGTTGCCGTACTCGTCGTAGAGCTCGGGGCCGATGTACCACAGGTAGCCGGAGGGGCGGACGGTCTGGAGGTTCTCGCGCAGGTGGCCGTAGGAGGTGACCTCGGCGGAGGTGAAGTTGAGGGGCAGCGAGGGGTAGACGAGGGGCAGGGCGGTGCTGTTGACGCCGTAGGGGTTGGTGGAGTTGTCGAAGCCGTAAAAGTCGGCCTCGACGGTGGTGTTGTAGGGCAGCAGCTCGATGCGGAAGAACTCGGAGTTCTGCAGGGTGATCCACTCGAGGTAGGGGTAGCCGCGGCCGGTGAGGTTAAAGTCAAAGACGCCCATGTCGCGCAGCGGCGTCAAGAGGTCCTTGGAGTTGAGCAGCATGGGCACCTGCAGGCCGGGGATGTCGGTGTTGTCGAGCACGTCGCTGCGGCGGCGCGAGTAGGGCTGGCCGAGGTAGGTGACGGTGGCGGACTCGCCGCGGCCCGAGGTGATCTTGAGGAAGCCCGAGTAGACGGGCAGGTAGCGGTCGGGGGTTCCGGAGGAGGGCGTAAAGGTGGCGACGACGGTGGCGGCGGCGCCGGGGGCCAGGGTCAGGCGCGACTCGGACAGGGCGACGGCGGCGTACTGGGCGTACTGGCCCTCGAGGGTGGCGGGCGCGGCGCTCAGGGTGACGGTGTACTGGTCGGGCAGCAGGTTGGACTCGGCGGCGGGCTCGTGGGTGATGGTGTAGGTCTGGGGCCAGGGCGAGCGGTTGGTAATGGTAAAGTTGCGCGGCGTCAGCGCGTCGAGGTCGCCGAGGTTGAGCTCGGACGGCGACACGGTCCAGGCGACGGCGGCGGCGGCGGCGACGTCGAGCAGGCCGGCGCCCTGCTGGGTGACGGAGTCGCGCAGGCTGGCGTCAAAGGTGTAGGCGATGCTGCGGGCGTGGCTCTGCAGGCGCTCGCGGATCTGCTGCACCGTCTCGTGCGGGTGCTGCGACTTGACCAGGGCGTAGGCGCCGGCGGCGTACGGCGTGGCCATGGAGGTGCCGCTCAGCACGGCGTAGCCGGTGCCCTCGAGCGGCCAGGTGGCCAGGATGGCGCCGCCGGGGGCGGCCAGCTGCGGCTTGATGGCCAGCGTGTCCGAGGTCGGGCCGGTGGAGGAAAAGTACGACATCAGCCCGGCCGAGGGCTGCTCCGTGGACGTGTAGGCCTTGCTCTCAAAGAAGAGGCGGTAGTCGCCGCCGGCGGCGGCGGCGTCGGCCAGGCCCTGCACCAGCTTCTTGCCGTCGGCCGTGCTCAGCATGATGCCGTAGTTGGGAATGTTGGGCTCCATGGTGTTGTAGTCCTGCACGAACACGCCGCCCTCCTCGACCGCGTACACCAGCGCGTACGGCAGCCCGTACTCGGCCGCCGCGTTCAGCTTGGCCGCCCAGCTGCAGGCCGACGTGGCCGGCGCCGCCACGATGGCGTGGCTCGGGTCGGGGATCCCGGCCGCCACGGCCTCCCAGGCGGAGGTGGAGCACCCCAGCGGCGAGCTCGTGTTGGCCGCCAGCTTGGCAATGTCGTAGACCTTGAGGCCCGTCTTGGGTGCCTGCACCGGCCACGGCGTGCCCGAGTACTGGATGGTGTTGCCCTTGGAGTCCTTGGCCGCGTACACGGTCGGGAACTTGCCGTTGTCGGCCGAGCCGACGGCCAGCACCGTGGCGCCAATGGCCGGCGACGACGTCCAGGCCGGGCCGCCGTCGTTGCCGGCCGCCGCCACAACGGCGATGCCCCGGGCGGCGAGCGCCGCCGTCGCGGTGGAAAAGGGGCTGCCAGTTAGTGTTGCGCTCGTGCTCCGTTCTCCATCTCCGCCACTCACTCGTCGAGCTGCCACCGGTCGACGGAGCCGAGCGACATGCTGAGCACGTCGACCTTGTCGTCGAGCGCCTGCTGAAAGGCCAGCATGATAATGTCGGTGGACGCGCTGCCGGTGCAACCAAAGATGCGGTACATGCCCAGGGTGGCCTCGGGCGCGACGCCGACGAGGCCAAAGGTCGAGCCCGGGCGGTCCTGCATGCCGATGATGCCCGTGGTGTGCGTGCCGTGGCCGCCGCCGACGCACGTGGCCAGCGGGTCGTCGCTGGTTGCGGCCACGCCGTCGTCGTTGACAAAGGCCTTGCCAAAGGCAATCTTG
Organism: Graphilbum cf. rectangulosporium; assembly: GCA_019925645.1. Lineage (NCBI taxonomy): Eukaryota > Fungi > Ascomycota > Sordariomycetes > Ophiostomatales > Ophiostomataceae > Graphilbum > Graphilbum cf. rectangulosporium. The sequence goes on from JADHKI010000005.1 coordinate 494,719, forward strand.
CAGCCGGGGCCGAAGCAGCCGCCCAGCGCCGGGTGGTGGTAGTCGACGCCCGTGTCCATGACGGCGATCTTGATGCCGCGGCCCTTGATGCCCAGCGCGTGCAGCCGGTCCACGCCCGTCATGGCGTGCGGGTGGTTGACGTCGGCGCCGCGCCCGGGCACCGCCGAGACGTGGTACGTCTTGTTGCCGGCCACCATGTTGCCGGTGCCGCCGCTGCTGACCGGCGCCGGCCGCGGCAGCGTCTGCACCGGCCACACGCCCACCACGCCGGGGATCTGCTTGATCGTCGTCATGTTGCTGTCGTCCTGCACCTGGATCGACAGCCCCAGGAAGAGGTCCGCGTTCTTGAACTCGAGCCGCGTGTGGTACTGCATCGCCCGGCTCGCGCGCGCGTGGAACTGCTCGTGCTCGTCGCCCGCATCGCTGTTTGTTAGACAAGACGAAGCGAAGACACAAAGCGAAGACAAAAGACGAAGCAGGCCGAAGCAAAGACAAAGGGACTCACCGCTTCAGGCTCGCGCCCGCCGCCAGCTGCACAATGTACGCCTTGGGAATCACCCCCACCGACGCGTTGGCCGCCGCCACCCGGCCCGCCACCGTCGGCGAGCCCAGCGTGCCCGTGTAGTCGGGCGTCTTGTACGGCAGAAAGGCATCGTCGTCCGAGTTCTGCCCGTCAGCACCACCCAGCCAGCCCCCCCAGCCCAGGGGACGCTACTTACAATGCCCTTGAACCCCGGGTTGGCCGCGGCGTAGGCGGCAAAGTCCTGGCCCAGGTTCGCGAGCACGCCCGAGATCGAGCGGCCCGCGGCCGCGGCACACAGCAGGCGGAAGACGCGCATGGTGTTCCGGTCGAGGTGGTGGTGGTCTGGAAAGCAGATGGAGAAGAGGGGGGGGGAGGGGGACGCCACGCGCCTTTCATATATCCTCGCGACGATCTGCCGCCGCCGCCGCCGCTGCCGCTGCTGCTGCTGCTGCTGCTGCTGCCGGCTCCGCCTAGCAGGAAACGGGCAGGTCCCACCCTGGCCAAATGTGGCAGGTCTCCTGGGTTTGCCGGCCGGCCGGCTTTTTTTCCACATTCGTACATGCCGTCCAGTCACCTCATTGTCTACGTCGGAAGCGAAATCTATACTCTGGAACCCCGCGACCTGCCCTTTTGCTTCTGGTCTCGTATTCCGGTGTCCGGGCGTGGGCTCTTGTCACGGCCGCCGCCTGTCGGCGCACGCACCGTTCTGGTAACTAACCTTCCGCCCCCCCGTTCTTGGGGGCCAGGGGCTAGCGCACAGGCACGGCTCAACAGCGAGTCTGAGCCTCCGGCAATGCGACCCTGTGGAGCTGCGATAAGCCGGAAGCTCGGGGACCTGTCATGCAGAGGAATGACGTTGAGGATACGGAGTACGGAGTAGATCGGGCTCATTATTCCCAGGCAGATCATGCTCACTATTTCCAGACAGATCAACTCCCAGACAGACCAGGACCAGGCTCACTGTTCCCGGACAGACCAGACCGGTCTGCCGCTGGTCGCATGTTTCCTTCTGGGCGCCTTCGGTGCCGCTGGCCAGCCGGACCCAGCGGCTGCATAGCGTCGCATTTCTCGCTTATGCGCATGTTTGAAAAGTTGCTCCGACTACTGCGTCTTGGATCAACGTCGGATGCAGCGGCAGCCCGCTAAGAAAGCACGAGTATCTTACTGTGCGGCAGTCCTCTCTTCGGTGCCATCTTATCGTCTCAGGGACAGGGCATAAGCCTAAATCTGGCATCCAGGATACCCCTTTTTGCACCAAGCTAAATACAGACTCGTATATGCGAAACTAGTTATATCCGGTGCCCCATCTCGTATTGACTCCACACACAGAGAGTCCATAACGTTACTTCGGATAAATGTGGAGGGTTCATGGCTCTGGACGGAGTATCTTACCTTGCATACGCGTACAGTATGTGTTACCAATTCGAATAGAAATAGAAACAGCATCGAGACCACCCACGCACCGGCCTCGAGATATCACACATCGTATTCGCTCGTCATGCCGTTTGCGAAATGGCGTGTGATGTCGCTATGAACGCGTCTTGGCAGGTGGACCGCGATCAAGGTAAGAGCCTGCCTGTTCGGTCTAGGAAGTGGCTCGAGATAAGCGGATTCGGAAGTCCACAAGAGTGGTGAGCGGGAGGGAAAAAAATTGAAAGAGTAGAGAATGAGACGAAAGAAAATTGAGAGTAGCGAATGAGCCGAAAAAGTGGACAAGTGAATAGCAAGCAATACAGAAAGAGCAGTGATAAGCAGTGACATAATAGCCAATAGTTTACATGGTCGGCTTGACTATCAAGACAATCCGCACGGCCCAACTGATGGCACGCACTCGCGCCTTGCCAGCCAAGGCCCTGGGCGAGAGCTCGGGCGAAGATGTGCCGGTGGACCGCGACAGCGACCCGTTTGCGGAGCTCGAGCCACCTCGCAGCCACCTGACGGTGACGTTAACGGTGCACGCGGCGTACACGCAGTGGCAGCCGCGCGAGGTGTTCCGCGAGCTGGTGCAGAAATGGTGCATCTTGGACATGGCTGTTGGTTGTCGAGACGTTGAGACGGGCGTTGATGAGTCTCCAGGCGCGACGGCATTATCCGGCCGATTGACCTGGCCGAGCACGACTTTTGCCTAGAGCAAGTGGAGCGCAGCAGGGGCTCCAAGGCTGAGATTGTGTACAAGGCCGGAGCCGTGGCCGGGGCAGAGCCGGCGGCGGAGACGTGCTCCGGCTACATCCGCTTCGAGGGCACCAACGGCTACGGCACGGTGGAGCTGTGCAGCCAGTCGGCGCAGCTGCAACCGCAGCACCTGGCTCTGGACAGCACGAGCAAAGCCGGTGGTCAGGGCGCGCACGGCGAGGGCCGTGGGCCTGCCGACGCTGCTGCCGTTCTGCACGGACCCGGCGTGTGCCGTGGCGCGTCCTGCTGGGCGAGCCGCGGGCCGGCCGCAGCCCAGAATGGCAACCCGGCTCGCCGCAGGCCGGTTGCGCAGACGGCCTTTGAGGCCTGGACGCACGCGGCGCTCTTTTTGTACGTGCCGGGGGGAGGTTCCGGAGTGGACCCGGATGCGGCTCCTAAAGTGGGGGCCCGGAAACAACGCCAAATGTGGGTCTGGGTCCGGCCCCCGACACGCGCACACCATGACCAGGCCAGCACAATGCTCAACGCGGCGCCGGACCTGCAGTACGCCGACGACGCCGGCATGCTGTGGCAGCTTCGCAACCACCTGCTCGACCTACTACTATGCCAAGGACCAAGCCAAGGTGTGTTGAGCGACTCGCGCGCGCGAGAGAGAAAGAGGTAAACACGGCTGACGGGCTGGATCGCCGGCTTCTGCGCATCGTCTCCGGTCTCGGCTGCGAGCCGGCGTCGAGTAAGGCGGCCGGCTTTGCGCCTATTCTCGCGCGGTTGCTGCGGGCCTGCCTCCGCGCCTGTCCGGCCATGGCGCACCTGTCCGCATGCTTTGTGCTGGCGGGCGAGCTGCTTTTGCATCTTTCACTGGGCACAGGCAACATGCTGCGCATCCACGACCGCTGGATGTCGGTAGCCGGAGCCGCCGCCGCGCTCGGCCTCGGCCAAGCGTCGCAGCCACTCAGCCACGTGCTCTTCCACGCGGCCAAATATCTCTCTTCCAGGAGGCCCATGCGTCAGCTGCCGGGAGCGTGCTTGGCCCTGCTGCAGCCTGGGGCGGTGCCCGGCATGCCGGCCGGGCTCGCCGACGAAAAGCGGCGCCGGGAAGCCGGCGGTGCCGAGCTGGAAATCCAGTGCCACGAGGCGAGCTGTGCCGACGACACTGCGACCAAGAAAGTGAGTGCGCCCCTGGGAATCCATCGCTATGAGCCATCACTAGCAAGAAGTCTCGAATGCGCCGGCCTGCCTGTCGGACGCGGTGCAGCCGTGCCGCCGTGCCCGGGTGCCCGAAGACAGAGGCTGCCACGCACAGGAGCACCTGACAGCCGGCGACGCCCGCTTTTTTGTGCTGGTGTAGCCCGGCGACCTCGGCGCGATCATCCAGTACGGCCCCCAGAAGAAAGAACTTGCAATTCGTAAGCCTGTTTCTGTCTTTGTCCTTGTTTCTTTTGTGTCCTTTTCTGTTTTGTGTCTTTTTATTTGTCATGTGCCCTATTTTCTGTTGTTTCTATTCTCTGTCTTGTGTCCTTTTTTCTGCCTTGTAGTCACCTCAGCGTCCGCCTCGACAACCGCGACAGCATTGACGCGGGCGAGCGCTGGTTGGAGGCCGACGGGCTGGCCAGGTGCGGGTCGCCGTGGGCACTCCAAGGGCAAAAAAGACGCTGCCTTTGGAGAGGAAGCGGAGAAAGACCGTGGCGTAGGGTTGCAGGGTTGCAGGGTTGCAGCGCAGCCGGACACCGGACAAATAGCAGCGACACTTGGGCCGAGGCCGTCAAACCACCAACGAGATATAACGTGATGCTCTTGGCTTGTCTGTCTGTCTGTCCTGGTCCGTTTTGTCTCATGCGTCCATCTGTTTGCTCGCGTCTCGTGCGCCTGTCTGATCTCGTCCGTCTGTGTGTTTTCGTCTCATCTGTCTGTCTGTCCTCATCTTGTTTCGCCTCGCCTGCCCCCCATGGCTTCGATGCAGGACTTTGCGGGCCTGCGGCTGAGCGACGTGATCCCGGCGCGCACGCGGCCGTGGTACCGGGAGACGCGGCTGCTGCAGCTCAACGTACTGCTGCTGTGCGCGCTCTTCACGCAGGTGGCGGTGGGCTTCGACAACAGCATGCTCAACGGCATGCAGGCGCTGCCGCAGTGGCAGCGCTTCTTTGGGCGGCCGACGGGCACGCGGCTGGGCGCCATGACGTTTGGCCCGACGGGCGGCATCCTGATCTCGGTGCTGGTGTCGGCGCCGCTGACGGAGCGGCTGGGCCGGCGGCGGCCCATTGCCGGCGGCTCGGCCGTCATCATCCTGGGCTCGGTGCTGCAGGCGGCCGCGCAAAACTACGGCATGTTTGTGGCCGCGCGCTTCCTGGTGGGCTTCGGCATCGGCATCGTCGGCGTGGCCGCGCCGCCGCTGCTGTCCGAGACGGCCTACCCGACGCACCGCGGCATCCTGGTGTCCTTTTACCAGACCAGCTGGCCGCTGGGCTCGCTGCTGGCCGCCTGGATCACCTACGGCACCTTTCACATGCGCACCAGCTCCTGGAGCTGGCGCCTGCCCTCGCTGCTGCAGTGCTTCTTCTCGGGCGTGCAGCTGGTGCTGGTGGTCTTTGCGCCCGAGTCGCCGCGCTGGCTGGTCGCGCAGGGCCGCCACGCCGAGGCCCGCGCCGTGCTGACGCGCTTCCACGGCGACGGCGACGCGCACTCGCGCCTGGTGGCCTTTGAGCTGGCCGAGATTACGGCCACGCTGGCCGTCGAGCAGCAGGAGCAGCAGAAGCACGGCGGCGGCGGCGGTGGCGGCGGCGGCGGCGGCGGGCGCTGGGCCGACTGGTTCGACTCGCCCGGCCGCCGGCACCGCTTCTTCCTGGCCGCGTACCTGCCGGCCATGCTGCAGTGGTCCGGCAACGCGCTGGTGAGCTACTACCTGTCCAAGGTGCTCGTCACCATTGGCATCACCGACGCCAAGACGCAGCTCGGCATCAACGGCGGCCTCTCAGTCTGGAGCTTCTGCACCGCCGCCGGCATGGCCCTGCTCGTCGACCGCGCCGGCCGCCGCACGCTCTTTCTGGTGGGCACCGGCGGCATGGCCGGCGTGTACGTTGTCTGGACCGTCTGCTCGGCGCTCAACCAGCAGCGCCACTTCCACGACGCCGGCCTGGCCGCCGGCGTGCTCGTCATGATCTTTGCCTACCAGCTCTTCTACCACGCCGCCGCGCCCATTGCCACCACCTACGTCATGGAGATGACGCCCTTTTCGCTGCGCTCCAAGGCCGCCGTGCTCTACCAGCTGACCGGCAACCTGGCCGGCCTGTTCAACAGCTTTGCCAACCCCGTCGCCCTCGACGCCCTCGCCTGGAAGTACTACATTGTCTGGTGCGTCGTCACCGCCGCCAACTTTGCCATTGTCTACCTGGCCCTGCCCGAGACCCGCGGCCGCGCCCTCGAGGAGGTCGGCGAGGTCTTTGACGGGCCCGACGCGCTGTCCTCCGCGCCCAACGCCATGAAGAAGACGGGGCTCGTCGTCGACGGGTGCCAGCAGCGTGCGCCCACCGTCGAGGAAAAGCCCGCCGCCGCTCATGCAGAGCGTAGATAGTCAATGTTACCCGTCCGTGTTTTTGTGGTTGTATTTCATTTTAGCCGTGTTTGTGTGTGTTTTTGTGCGTGTGCAGCCGTGTGTTCTCGTATTCTCCGGTTAATCCCCGGATTCTCGGCACAATGCCCCACTCGGCACGCAATGTCCCACTGTCGCCCCACCGCGCTATTTCCCCGCACATCACTCCACACGGCAACGGCTATTTAGGCGCTCCGACCGCCTCGCGCCGAGCAGCGCCCGAGACATGCCCCGGCTCCCCTATCGCAAAACGCCATGGATCCATCCACGCCCCTGGACGACAACGACGCCGCAGACCGCCCGCTGTCGTGCCAGGGCTGTCGCCGCCGAAAGCTCAAGTGCTCGCGCCACGTGCCGTGCTGCCACCACTGCGAGCGGCTGGGTGCGGCCCTTGTTTCGCTGTTCCTCTCAACGGCTGATTTTGACTGGCAGGCGCGCCGTGTGTCTACGACACCAAGAAGAACAAGCCGGGCGTGCGGCCGGGCGCCATTGAGAGCCTGAGCCGGCGCATTGGTGGGTTTTCTCGTGCTAGTTTGTTTTTTTTATTCTCCTGTTCTCGCATCATTTACATGAAATTTACCCCTACCCCTTCTTCTCCTCCCAAATGCCTTCCGCTCACCATCAGAGGCCCTCGAAAAGGCCCGTGGCGGCGACGACGCCGGCTCCGGCGTCGAAGGCGGCGTCGTCGGTTTGTTGTCGGTGCTGGCGCGCGAGCTGCACACGCTGAACGCGCGGGCCGCGGCGGCACCGGCACCGGCACCGGCACCGGCGCTCATGTTCCCGTCAGCGGCGGCCACGACGCCGTCCAGCACGGCGTCGTGGCCACGGGCGGCGCCGACAGAGCTGGCAGACGGCCCGCGCAAGCGGCGGCGCGTGGACAGCTGCGGCAACCTCAACATTGAGCTGGCGGGCCCGCTAGAGGGCGCGCTGGACGCGTCGGGGGCGCTGCCGCCGGCGGCGCTGCTCGAGGACGTGATCAACACGTACTTTGTCACGGTGCAGCCGTGGATCCCGCTGATTCACGAGACGCAGTTCCGCATGCGCATCCACGACCCGGCGCGGCTGCCGCGGCTGCTCGTCATCCTGCACGCCATGGTCGTCGCCGCCGCCCGCTACGTGCCGCCGGCCGCCGCCGCCGCGTTCTCGCCGGCCGCGCTCGACGCCATGACCGCGCGCTCGCGCAGCATCGTGCTGCTCAACGCCATGGACAGCCTGGGCGTCGAGAACCTGCAGGCGCTCGTCATCATTGCGTTTAACGATGTTTGTTTTTCTTTTTTTTTCTTTTTTATATCTTCTTTTTCTTCTTTTTTTTTTTTTTTTTCTTTCTCTTCTCTCCCTCTCTAATCCCCAGATCGGCAGCGGCTACGCCTCGCGGGCCTGGCCCATCATCGGCTCGCTCACACGCACGGTCGAGTACCTGCAGCTGAGCGTGGAGGACGAGGAGCACGCGCGGCAGCCGCTGCTGCGGCCGCTGCTCTCGCTGGCGCCGCCGCAGGACTGGACCGAGGAGGAGGAGCGGCGGCGCGTGTTCTGGACCGTCTTCACGCTCGACCGCTTCTGCTCCATCACCAACGGCTGGAACACCAGCCTGACCGCCCACGACGTGCACCGCCGCCTGCCCGCCGACGGCTTCCTCTGGCACAAGCAGGAGCCCGTGCTGACGCCCTACTTTGGCCTCTGGGACCGCTCCGTCGCCCGCCTCGGCCGCTCCATTGCCTTTCTGCCCGCCCATTACGCCGCTCCCGAGAGTGGCCTTGACGCCGCCGGCGCCGGCGCCGCGCCCGCCAAGTCTGCCGTGCCGCCGCCGCCGTCGCCGCCGCCGCCACCGCCGCCCACCTCTTCCGGTGCCGGTGCCGGTGCCGGTGCCGTCTCGGCCGCTGCCACAGTCTCGGCCTCCTCGGCCTCGGCTTCCGCCGCGACCTCTGCCAAGCTGCCGCGCTCTGCCGCTGCCCCGGGCGACATGTCCCACGTCGGCGCGTATGCCTACTGCATCGAGGCGACCGAGTCGCTCAGCCAGGTCACCACGTACTTTCTGCAGCAAAAGATCAACTTTTGCGACCGCCAGGAGGTCGCCAGCTGGCTGACCCGCTTCAAGGAGCTGGACCTGCGTCTGGTGCAGTGCGTCTCTCTCTCTCTCTTTCATTGTCCCTCTCCCTCTCTCTCTCTCTCTCTCTCTTTCATTGTCCCTCTCTCTCTCTCTCTCTCTCTCTCTCTCTCTCTCTCTCTCTTTCATTGTCCCCCTCTCTCTCTTTCTCCCTCTCTCCTGACGCCCAGCTGGAAAATGTTTCTGCCGCAGCGCTGGCGCGACTCCAACGTGTCGCGGCAGCCGGCGCTGGTCAACATGGACCCGAACCTGACGCTGGCACACGTGACGCACAACACGTCAATGATCCTGCTGCACCAGCGCATTGCCTTTCCCGAGGCCGCCTGGGCCGACACGGTGCGGCTGCCGAGCTTCTGCAGCGCCGAGACCTGCCAGGTGGCCGCGGTCGAGACGGCGCTGATTGCCGGCAAGTACCTGCGCTACACGGACCCGGCCGGCCCGGTGGCCTGCCAGTTTGCCTTTTGCGTCTTTGTCAATGCGCGCGTGCTGCTCGTGCACTGGCGCTACACCCGCGCCGCCGTCATCCAGCCCGACTTTTGGACCCTGCTGGCCATTCTCGACGACATGTCCCGCCGCTGGCTCGGCCCGGGGCGCAGCGCCGCCGAAGCCGCCGCCGCCGCCGCCGCCGCTGCGCCGCGCCGGGACCTCGCCGGCCGCTACGCCGCGCAGCTGCGCACGCTGCACAGCCGCTGCGTCGCCGACAGCACCTTTCGCGTCGACGTGCTCGGCTACTCGTCGGGCGGCAGCCCGGGCGGCGACAGCGGCGGCGGTGGCGACGGTAGCGACGGCGGCAACGGTGGCAACGGCGACAACCCGGGCGGCGACAACCCGGGCGGCGACGACGCCGTCGCCGCCTGGCCGCCCCAGACCGCGCCGGCACCGCCGCCAGACCCCCAGACACTGCAAAGCCGCTTCTTCATGCCCGAGGCGGGGGCTGGGTCCATGGACGAGCTCTCGGCGCTCTCCGACGTGCTGCTGGACCAGCGCTTTGTCGACCTGGACCGCGTCATCAGCTTTGACGACGCCTTTTTCCCGGCCTACCCGGACGGCGAGCGGCTGAGCCAGTAGCTAGGTTTAGTCTCAAGTCAGTATTACGTTTCAGTACGAGTGTATGGTTCATTTTGTAGTCCGGTTTAGTTTGTAGTCCAGTGTTGTAGTTCAGTTTGTATGTAGTCCATTTTGAGTCCATGAGTCCATTTTGTAGTTCACTTAATGAGTCTTTGTACAAGTTCACCCCGTGCACTTTATACAAGTCCACCCCGTGCACTTTAACTTGGCCAATCCCTCAGCACCTTCAGTTCACATTCACCCGCTCCTCGTGGCTGATATCGGCCCGCTCCTTCTCAATGACGTCGGCGGCATCAATGTAGGCGGCGTCGCCGTCAAAGATGACGGCCATCTCCTCGAGGCTGTGGCCGCGGGTCTCGGGGTAGGTCAGGTAGATGGTGATCAGGACGACGACGAGGATGCAGGCAAAGACAAGGTAGTACTTCCAGCCGATGGCGGCCAGGGCAATGGGGTTGACAAAGGTGTTGAAGAAGATGGCCGCGTAGGTGGCCAGCTGCATCAGGGCGATGCCGCGCGCGCGCAGCTGGTAGGGCCAGATCTCGGCCGTGTAGGCGACGACAAGGGGTGTGCTGGGGGTGTTAGAGAAAGAGGGGGGGAGAGAGAACAAGAAATACGCGTGACAAGGGGCGAGACTCACAATGAGATATCGTAAAAGCCATAGTACAGGTACAGAAACGGCACGACGGCAATGCCGACCGGGTGGCTGGCGGTCTTGGCAAAGCTGCCAGACAGGCCGGAGATGCAAATGTAGCAGACGAGCATGCCGGCGGTGCCGACGAGGAAGAGGCGGCGGCGGCCGACGCGGTCGACGCAGACGGCGCCGGCGACGGCGAGGATCAGGTTCCAGAGCTGCAGGCAGGCGCTGATGAGGGTCTGCTGGGTGACAGAGGTGATGCCGACGGTGTCGAGGACGCGGGCGAGGTAGTAGGAGACGACGCCGACGCCGTTCCACTGGCTAAAGATGCCGAGGGTGACGGAGATGAAGGCGCGGTGGCGCTGGCCGGGGGTGCGCACGAGGTCGACCCAAGAGGCCGAGTCGCGGTCGCGGTCGGCGGCCAGGGCGCGCTCCATCTCGAGCATCTCGGCGGCAACGAGCGGTGAGGAGGCGTCGCCGCCGGCGTGGTGGCGCACCAGGATGGCGCGGGCCTCGGCGGTGCGGCCCTTGGCGGCGAGGAAGCGCGGCGACTCGTCGACAAACAGCACGGCCGGCAGCACCACCACGGGCACGGCCAGCTGCAGCAGCGAGGGGATGCGCCAGGCCCAGTCGCCGGCGTAGTTGCGCGTGCCAAAGGTGGCCCAGGCGGCGACGACGGAGCCGACGTACCAGCCGCAGAGGAAGAGCGCGGTCAGGATGCCGCGGTGCGGCGGGTAGGCCAGCTCGGTGATGAGCAGCGGCGCCAGGCCGCCCCACCAGGCCGAGGGCGCGCCCAGAAAGGCGCGGCCGAGGATGAAGGCGGCCGGGTTGGGCGCAAAGGCCTGCAAAAAGACGCCGAGGAAGAGGAAGAGGTAGCCGACAAAGAGGCCCTTTTTGCGGCCCCAGCGGTTGGCGCAGTAGGCCACCACCGGGTACGTGGCCGCGCTGGCCAGCGACTGCACCGCGTTGATGAAGCCGAGCCAGGAGCCCTCGGGCTCGCCCATAAAGGCGCTCCACTGCGGCAGTGCCATCAGCCCGTTCATCATCGTGCCGTCGTAGCCCAGCGCGCCCGACAGCAGCGCCAGCGCGACCGTGTAGATGTTGAGCACCACCAGGTGCCGCTTGCGGTACCACGGCCGCCCATCGTCGGGCAGCACGCTCGCGAGCGTCTCGCCAATGGCGCTGCGGCCGGACTTCATGGCGGACAGAAGAGACGAGGGGGGGGGGGGGATGAACAAGACGGGCAAGGAGGACGAGACGGACGAGAAGAGAGGACGACAAGAACGGACAGAACGGACAGAACTGACAGAACGGACGACTGAACAACAAGACAGACGACAAGACGGGAGACGGCAGCGACGCCAGATATACTCCCCAGACCCCAGAATCTGCCGGAATGCGGAGATGCTGGGGGTGGAGCGTGGGAGCTCGGGGAGTCACGGACGCAGACCCACAGTGGGCCGGGCGGAGTATATCGCCCGCGCTAGGATGGCGCATTGGAACCCCTTTTTTTTTTTTGTTTTTTTATTACTTTTTTTTCCCTTTTTCCTCTTACTCCTCCATAAACGCCTCCAGCACATGGCGGCCGCGCGCGATGCTGGGGCACTCGTCCTCCCAGAAGCGCAGGTGCTCGACCAGAAAGCAGAGCGGCGGCTGCCAGGGCTGCGGCACGGGCACGCGGCCGCTGCGCACGGCGGCCAGCACCAGCAGGGCCTGGCCGACGGCGCTGAGCAGGGCAAACAGCGTGCCGTGGTGGCGGTGCAGCAGCATGGCCGCGCTGCGCGGCGCCAGGCAGCGCCGCAGCTCCTGCTCGGCAAAGGGCAGCGCCAGCCCGCGGTGCGGCGCCTGCAGCGGACTGTGCACCAGATAGTACAGAAACGGCCGGCACACCCACGACCGCAGCTCCAGGATGCGCGACCGCACAATCAGCGGCAGCTCCTCGGTGGGGATCTCGTCGTCTCGGGACTGGATCGGCGCTGGCAGGTCGTCGTACCTGGGGGGGGGGGGGGGGGTCAGATGGCATAGCGGGGAGGGGGGGGGGGGGGGTATAAGCGGGGGGATATAAGCGGGGATGTGAGAGGCGTGATCAGAAGATGGGCTGGGATATGATCAGAAGATGGGCAGGGGTGCATGGGCGATGTGGCGGCAGACGGATAACCGGATATGATCAGAAGATGGGGCAGGGGTGCGTGGCAATGTGACAGGCACGTGGGCGATGTGACAGGAAAAAAGGACGGTCATGGTGAGAACCCACCAGGCCTGCAGCTGAGCGTCAAACTCGTGGGCCGTCTGGGCCAGCGCCGGCATGGCGTCGGCGGTCCAGGCGGCTGGGCCGTGCGCGTACATCATGTGCAGGATGCGGTTGCCGATGCGACGCACGGTGATCTCGGTCAGGTAGTACAGCCAGCTCTGCTCGTGGTGCTGGTGCAGCCAGGCCGGCCGGCTGTAGCTGCCCTCGGCCGCGCCGGGCGTGTCGGGCGGCGAGGGGTGCACTGGGGGTTAGGGGGAGAGAAAGAGAGAAGAGAGGGAGAGGAGAGGAGAAAGGACCTACTGTCTGGATACTCGCAGTCGGCCAGCAGGCTGTCGGGCAGGTCCATCTCGGCGCGCAGCTCGCACTCGGACTTGTAGCAGCTCCAGTAGAGGCGCTGCTCCATGCGCGAGCGCTTGCGGGCGGCGGCGGGCGGCGGCGGGCGGCGGGCGCGGCTCTCGAGATACATGCGGTAGGACTGCGAGGCGGTGCGGAACTGGGCCCAGGCGCTGAGCGGGCGCAGGGTGTACATGAGGTAGACGCCGACGAGGAAGTGGCACTGGGCCACGAGGATGCCGCGGTCCAGCAGGCCGAGCCGCCGCCGCGCCAGGGCGTAGTAGGTCTCGGCCTGCTGCAGCGGCTCGGCATGGGCCTCGAGCGAGCTGCCGCCGGGCGCGGCCGCCCCGAACGGCTGGGCCACGCAGCCGAGGGCCGCCGCGATGAGCTGCGAGGTGAGAGACCAGACGGGGAACAAGGAAGAGATGAGAGACCGGACGGGGGGGATGACGAGGAAAACCCACCACCAGACACGTCTCCAGGTTCCAGGACAGCCCCTCCTCGGCCACGCGCCGCGTCAGCGCCCACACGACGTCGACGTCCAGGATCGGGTTCTTGATGTGCACGCGGTCGAGGAAGCGCTGCACCAGGCCCGGGATGGCCTCCTCGTCGAGGCTGCGCGGCCGCGCGCCCAGCGTGTGGCGGCGGCGGCGGCGGCGCGGCGGCACGGGCGGCGCGCCCCCGAAGCCGGCGCCGGCGCCGGCGTCGGCGACCGCGTCGGCGTCGGCCTCCGCCTCCGCCTCCGCCTCCGCCTCCGCCTCGTCGGCGTCCTCGGCCAGGAACACGGCGTCGGCAATGTAGTCGGGCGCGAAGCGGCCCTCAAAGACGGGCCACTTGAGGATGGCGTCGACGGCCGTCCGCGCCGCCGGCATGTGCAGGTTCTGCGCCTCCTCGTCGGCCGCGTCGGGCGGCCCGGCCAGCCCGGACGCCGCCGGCGACAGCCCGCACACGCCCGGCGACGCCTCGGACAGCCCGCACACGCCCGACATGCCGGGCGACGCCCCGGACATGCCCGACACGCCGGGCGACAGCGCCACCGCCGACATTGTCCCCGACATTGCCCCCGACATCGTCCCCGCCACCCCCGCCACCCCGTCCAGACGCGACAGCACCTGGTTTAGCTTGTCCAGGATGAGGATGCTGGCGGGGTCCAGGCTGTGGGCGTTAGCTCCGCTTTCTTTTTCCTCTTATCTTTTTTCCTTTTTCCGGGTTTTTTTGACTTTTTTAGTCGTCTTTTTTCCCCACTCACGCTGACTGGTCCTCGGCGTCCTCGTAGACGCACTGCGCGCCCGCGGCCGCGCAGCCGCCACACGAGGGCCGCGCATTGTTGCACTTGATCTTGCGTGCGCGGCACACGCGACACGCGGCCACGGCGCGCTTGCGCGGAAACGCCACGGCCGGCCGCGAGGGGGGGTCGCGGCGGCGGCGGCGGTGGCCAGGATCCGATAGCGGAGACCCGCTGTGGTTCTCCATGTGGGGAAGTGGGGAAGCGTAGCAACAGGCAAAGTGGAAAAAGAAAGAGGGGAAACAGCGGGGGGCCAGGCCAGAGAGGGCAGCCGGGGAAATGCGGCCCTCTGGTGCTTTATATGCCCCTCGACCGCAGCCCGCGACTCCGCGGCGCTAATGTGCGGCTGTCAGGGTCGGCAGTGAGGCTGTCGGTGTCGGTGTGTATCGGATGAATGGGTTGAGGCTGGTGGGTGTCTTGTGCATGTTGTCTTGTGGATGTTGTCTTGTGGGTTCTGTCTTGTCTTGTGTTTTATAGATGTTTTGGCGTGCTTTGGATGCCTTGGATGCTTTGGATGCCTTGGATGCTTTGGATGCCTTGGATGCTTTTGGTGTTTGTCTTGGTGTCTGCCTTGATTTTATTGTTATCATTGTTCATGCTTTTGTATCTTTATGCTGTTAATGCTTTCTAATCTTTACATCTTTGCTTTTAATGCTTTTTTTCTAATCTTTTAATATAATCTTTGTTTAATTTACTATCCAGCCCATCACGCTGCCTTTCCAAAGCCGTGCTGCATGACCATGCCGAAGATGGACAGATCGCCCAGCGCGTCCTCGGGCGTCGTCTTGACGGGCGTGCCCTCGGCCACCAGCGCCCACAGCCGCTTGAGCTCGAGCGTGTAGGGGTCCTCGTAGGACTTGCGGATGGTGGTCTCGCGGTAGACGCCGTCGACGTTCTCGGCCACGTGCATGGTCACGGGCAGGCCCTTGACGTAGGGCGTGTCGTACTGCACGCGCACCGTCTTGTTGGCGCCGTAGACCTCGAGGTGGGCGTCGAAGCGTGGCACGTTGTCCATGCCGGACTCATACGAGACGGTAAAGGAGGGGTATTTGAAGAGGACGCTGGGGGTTAGGGTCAGGTCGGGGGGCAAGTCGGGGGGGGGGGGGGATTCGGGCTCACTTCCAAAACGGCACGCCCAGCGACGAGCCGACGACGCGCTCGGGCATGCCGAGGGCCTCGCGCATCAGCGACAGGTCGTGCGAGCCGAGGCCGCCGAGCACGCGCCACATGCGGCGCGACAGCTCGGTGACGGGCAGGCCGAGCTCGTCCTCGAGGGCGGTGCGGACCATTTCGGTGGCGCGGGCGGTGCGGTCGGCGCCGTCCTCGGGCCGGAAGTCGGAGAACTGCGCGGGAAAGGTGCCGGACTGCGCGACAAAGTGCGCGTTGGGGCCGAGGATGTCTGGGGTCAGTCAGACAGACAGACACACAGTCAGACAGACACAGACACAGACACCACGCCGGACACCACGCCGGACACCACGCCGGACACCACACACAACGACTCACCTCGCACGCGTGCGTACAGCACCTTGTCGAGGCCGCCAATCTCGCGCACGGCGTCCTCAAAGGGCGCGGCGTAGCGGCGCATGTAGCCGACCATGGCGCGGCCGCGGCTGGCGCGCTCGGCGGCGGCCACGGCGGCGACGTCGCGGCGCGTCAGCGCCAGCGGCTTCTCGACAAAGACGTGCTTGTCGTGCTGCAGCGCCAGCACCGCGTGCGCGGCGTGGTACTCGTCCGAATTGACCACCATGACCACGTCGACGTCGGGCGACGCGCACAGCTCGGCCGCGTCGCGCGTCGTCCGCGGCGGCGTCGGCCCCGGCACCCGCGCCGCGCAGTGCTGCATCGCCTGCTCCGACACGTCGCACAGGTACGTGATGCGGAACCAGGCCGACATGTACGAGAGCGTCGGGATGTGCACCACCTGGGCCACCTCGCCGCAGCCGATCAGGCCGACGTTGACGATGCGTCGAGACATGTTGAGAGTCGGGAGCGAGTCGGACGGAATGCAAGTCGAGTCGGATGTCGTCGAGTCGGACGGAATGCAAGTCGAGTCGACGGAAGCGAATGCCAAGTCGGACGTCAAATGTCCAGAACTCGGATGTCGTCTCCATCTACGGCCCATCTTTAATACAGCTCGGATTTGGCGCTTGCGGGGAATCACGGACATGGCGCCGAGCCAATCAGACGCGCCCGATCTCTTATACGCCTGGAGCTCTACTTCTTGGCGCACTTGGCACTTTATCACCGCGGCTCTTGGACATTTTCACGCCGCGTCTCTTGGACATCTTGTCGCCGCGTCTCTTGTCTCTTCACTTGCGTCTTCACTTGAGCAGTATACCAACATGGCTTCCGAATCTCAGCCTCTGCGATGGGGCATTGTCGGTAGGGAAAAGAACCGAGAGAAAGAAGAAAAGAAGAAAACAAAAGCTAACCGCCAGGCTGCGGCCTCATCTCCTCGTGGTTCGTGTCTGACCTCTGCTTTGCGCGCGACACCAAGCACGTCGTCCAGGCCATTGGCTCCTCGTCCACGGAAAAGGGCCGCGCCTTTGCCGCCAAGCACTGCCCGGCCGCCTCGCCGGCCGTCTACGCCGACTACGCCGGCGTCTACGCCGACCCGGCCGTCGACATTGTCTACATTGGCACGCCGCACGCGCTGCACTGCCAAAACGCCCTCGACGCCATCGCCGCCGGCAAGCATGTGCTGTGCGAGAAGCCGCTGGCCATCAACCGCCGCGACGCCCAGAAAATGGCCGACGCCGCGCGCGCAAAGGGCGTTTTCCTCATGGAGGGTGAGTTTTTTCCGTCTTTTTTTTCCTTCTTTCTCTTTCCTTTTTTTTCTACCACTTTCCTTCTTCTCACAATCCAGCCGTCTGGACGCGCTTCTTCCCCCTCGTGCGCAAGCTGCAGAGCCTGCTGCACGAGGACCGCGTCATCGGCGACCTCGCCTCCGTCTTTGTCGACTTTGGCCTCTACATGCCCATCAGCGCCAGCAAGCCCGAAGCCCGCACCGCCAACCGCGCCCTCGGCGCCGGCGCCCTGCTCGACGTCGGCATCTACTCGCTGACCTGGGCCCACCTCGTGCTCGACGCCGCCCCCGGCCGCCAGCCCGCCGGTGCCGCCGCCGCTGCCGCCGCCGATGCCGCTGCCGACTCGGCCCCGGCCCCGGCCCCGACCGTCACCGCCACCATGAACTTTTACCAGCCCGACCCCGCCAACCGCGTCGACGAGCAGACCGCCGTGCTGCTGACCTACCCCGACATCTCCGCCACCGCCGTCTGCACCGCCTCCACGCTCTACCGCTCGGCCGAGGAGTTCTGCCGCGTCTACGGCGCCAAGGGCTCCGTCGCCGTCGGCGGCGTCGCCGCCTCCCGCCCCGGCTACCTCGTCGTCCGCGTCAACGGCGAGCCCGACCGCCGCATCGACTTTGACCTGCCCGCCCGCGGCTTCCACTACGAGCAGGACGCCATCGCCGCCGACCTGCGTGCCGGCCGCACCGAGAGCTCCATCTGCCCGCTCAGCACCTCTCTGGCCATCATGGGCTACATGGACGCCGCCCGCGCCCAGTGCGGCCTGGTCTACCCGCAGGACGAGTAGGGACGGATATAGAGTAGTCAGGTCCAATAAACGTAGCCAATCACACGTAGCGCCCCACTATATGAACTACCCCGCTAGGACGTCACACATAATCTTCAACTCATGATCTTCATCACAACCCTCATCACACTCAACTCATCACAACCCTCACCACACAATCTTCAACTCACAACCTTCTGCCAACTCACAACCCTCTGCCTCGTCCACCCACCTACGCGCCATGGGCTCCAAAAGCCCGGCCGCCCGGCCGCCCGACCCCGACGCCCTTCTGCACTCCATGATAGCCCTCCTGCCAGCACCACCCCCCTCTCCTGCCTCGCCCGATCTGGCCACACCCTGCCAAGCCCTGGGCCTGCTGGTCCACGCGCTGATGACCCGCCACGGCTTCCGCCTCGCCGGCCTGGACGAGGACCAAGCCGCTGCCGCTGCCGCTGCCGCTGCCGCCGCCCTGCCGACAGCGCCGCCATCAGCAGCACCCGGGCCGCTCCCGGACGCCTGGAACGCCTCGCCACATGCGCTCACCTTTGTCTACACCCACGCCCGCACCACTGCTGCTGCCGCCGCCGCCGCCGCCGCCGCCACCTCCTCCCCCACCACCTTTGTCGTGCGTGTCGACCGCCTGGGCTCCCGCGCCGAGATCCGCGCTGTCGCCTCGGCCGCCACCGCTGCCGCGGAGCGCGTCCTCGCCGTCGCCCTGGACGTGCAGGACACCCTGGTACCGGCGGAGCTGCCGTGGCGGCGCGGCGAGGACGACGACGACGACGACGACACCGTCCGCCTGACCCGGCTGTTTGGCGCCCGTGACCGCCTCGCCCGCCTGGCTGCACTGGTACAGGCTCAGATTATGGACCGGCTGTTGCCGCCGCGCAGCCAGGACGACGACGACGACGACGCCGACGACGACGTCGACGACGAAACCCGTCAACGCTACGGCCGCGACGAAAAGTCCGCCGTCGACGCCGCCCATACTGCCGCCCAGGCCGCTGCCGCCGCCGAGGCTGCGGCCTCACAGCCCCGCGTGCCGCCTCCGGGGCGGCGCGACGGCGACGGCGACGACGACGGCGACAACAATGGCCATCCGCAGCCGTTCAGCCCGCCGCTGGGCCGGCCCGCGCCCGCGCCCCCCGCCGGTGACTTTCCGCCGCCTGGCTTCGAAGACGAGTACGAGGTCCAGCGCCTGCCGCGCGGCCTCGGCGCCGGCGGCTGGGCGGCGCCGCTCCGGGGCACCCCCGGCATCGGCGCCGACGATCTCAACCCGGCCGGGCTCGGCCCGCACGACCCGCTGCGGCCGTCGCTGGCCGGCCCTGGCGGCTTTGGTGGCGGCGGCGGCAGCTTCGGCGGCGGCGGCGGCATGCACCCCACCTTTGACGACCCGCTGTTCCGGGGCCCCGGCCGCGGCGTCGGCGGCGTCGGCGGCGTCGGCGGCATCGGCGGCATCGGCGGCATGGACCCGCTCATCCCTCCGGGCGCGCGTTACGACGATCCGCTCGGCGACCACGACGACGGACTCGGGCCCGGCTTCGGCCCCGGGGGGCGCCGCCGCGGGGGAGGCCCCGGTGGCCCGGGCGGCTTCGGCGGCTTCGGCGGCGGTGGTGGCTTCGGCGGCAGTGGTGGCTTCGGCGGCAGTGGTGGCTTCGGTGGCGGCTTCGGAGGCGGCTTCGGCGGCGGCTTCGGCGGTGGCTTCGGCGGCGGCGGCGGAAGCATCATCTGATATAGCCTCCCTCGTTTCCCTCCTACGAACTGGTACGCATGTACGAAAAAAAAGAATGTGAATTCTGGCGCCCCTCTTCCTCCGTGCAAACGACTTGTTGCCATGGCTTGCAGATCCTGCACAATCTACCGTAATGAACGTGCTCTTTCGCTCCGCCTTCTCCCATTGCCTCGCGCCGTTTTGTGTCCGCCATGAGTCGTCGTGTGTATGTATATAGCAGCATTAGGTCCTCCATAAGTGTAATTTGGGACCAAGAGTAGTAGAGTAGTAAGAGTATGAGGGTCCAAGAGTAGTAAAATATCAAAAAGCCGCCGCCTACTGGGCGGCCAGCTCGTTCAGCTTGGCCTGCTCCGCGGGCGTCAGCTCGCCGTACCAGGCCTTGAAGTTGGCCGTGTTTTCGCGCGCCGCCCGCAAGAAGAACTCGGTCAGGTACGCCTGCGTCTCGTCGTCGCGCATGCGGCTGCTGCTGCCGTCCAGGTACGACATCAGGTCCGTCTTGGTCGGCCCCCCCAGGCTCAGGTCCAGCAGGTCGCCCCCCTCGTCCTCCCAGCCGTCGTCGTCCTCGTCGTCGTCGTCGTCGCCGCCGCCGCCGCTGCCGTCTGCGTGGGCGGCCGCTTCCGTGTCGGCGGCAGCAATCCCGTCCGCCGCCGCCGCCGCCACGGCAGCCGCGCTACCGTCGCCGACGCCGCCGACGCCGCCAAGGCTGCCGCTGCCGCCGCCCACATCGCCGGCCGGCTTGCCCTGGGCCGAGACGAGCTCCTCGATGAGCAGCTTCAAGATCTTGAGCGGCGCCGGGATGATGGTGTACTGGTCCGGGTCTTTGGCCGGGGGGGTGAAGAAGTCAGTGATCGGGTTCAGAGGCAGCGGCTGCAGCAACTGTGGCCTACTTTGCTTGGCCCGTGACCGCGTCATGATCCGGTTACTGGTCGGGATGATCAGGTCGCCCTTGACCTGCGTCTGCGCGATGCGCGCATCGTTGAGGCTGTACAGCTTCGAGAGAGCAATCACGCTGCGTTGGGTTAGCATAGTCGCGAAATCCCGAAATCCCAACTTTCCACGACCGACCCAGGGCAGCTTACTTTTGTCGGATCTCGTCGTAGCCGGCAAAGTTCATCGAGTTCTCGAGCCACTTGCTCAGCACCACGGCCAGGCCGTTCTCCTGCTGGATGGCAATCTGGCTGAGAAACTCAACCACCTCGCCGGCCGCCGTCAGGCACAGCCGCGCAAAGACGAGGATCAGCGACTGGATAAACGGCGCCGTCTGCGCCGTGCTGAGCCGCCCGGCCACGGCCTCCAGCAGCCGCTGCAGCATGCCGTCGCCCAGGCGCTGGTGCCCGGCCTTTTCGACCAGCTCCGCCGCCAGCCCGCCCACCTCGGACGCCGAGTTGTCCTCCACCGCCGGGCCCAGCAGCCGGTCGATAATCTGCAGGCACACCACCAGCCCGCTGTTGCCCTGCTCGTCGTGCCACTCAAAGACCTGCTGGTGGTCGTGGCTCAGCATGTACTTGAGCGCCTCCGTGCCCGGCCGCAGCACCTCGCCCTCGCTCGACTCCAGCAGCAGCCGCTTGAGCTTGGGCGCGAGCTGCGCCACAAAGCCCGCCGGCAGCGGCTCCGTGCCGTTTTGCGTCAGCACCGCAATCAGCTCGGTCGCCAGCTAAAAAGTCAGTCTCCTTCTCTCTTTCTTCTCTCTTCTCTCTTCTCTCTTTCTTCTCTCTTCTCTCTTCTCTCTTCTCTCTTCTCTCTTCTCTCTTCTCTCTTCTCTTCTCTTCTCTCTTCTCTCTTCTTCCTCCCCCCACTTACCGTGACCAGTGGCTCGTCCTTTGTCAGGTCCGAAAAGGAAAAGAAGCCGTTGAGCGTGGGAATGACCTTGTGGCACAGGACGACGTAGGACGCGGGGTCGGACAGCATGCGCACAACTTCCTCAAACGTCTCGTTCACAATGAGCGTGACGTGGAAGTTGTTGGCGCCGCAGCGGGCAATGGCAAAGAGCAGGTCGATGGAGGGCACGTCGTCGGCCGTGACAACGGCCGGGTTCAGGCCGATGGCGCGGCGCAGGGTCTCGCACAGCGTGGCCAGCAGGTCGTCGGCGTCTTCGAGGTCGGTGACGTCGCGCGACTGCAGAAACTCGCGGATGGCCGCCAGGATGTGCGCCTGGCGCTCGAGCGGCGGCGTGGCCGCCTGCATGAAGCCGTCCAGGGCCCTGACGCTGGCCACCTGCACCAGCTCCGAGGCCGCGTGGGTCACCGCCAGGATGGCGCCGTCGAGGAAGCGCACCGCCGGCGCGTAGGTCTGGGCCAGCAGGCCGGCCACCAGATAGCCGCGCGCCTGCAGCAGCGGCTGGTCCGACTGGACGGCGCGGTCCACCAGCAGCAGGTACGCCTCGCAGATCTCGTCGGGGATCGTCTTGTTGCAGTCGAGCAGGTCGCCGGCCAGCATGGTGAAGAGGTAGAGGGCGGCCTCCTGCGTGCGCCAGTCCTGTTGCTGCTGTTGCTGCTGCTGCTGATGCTGCTGCTGCTGCTGTTGCTGGTCGTCGGCGCCGCCGGCAAAAAGCGCGCGCGTGCGGGCAAAGAGACCCTCGAGCGCGCGCTGGCCGATCCACTCGCCCAGCTTGATGAGCAGGTCGCCGCAGGCGGTGCGCGCCGTGTAATTGGTCGTGATGGACGTCTCCTCGGCCAGGTACAGCGACACGTCAATGTCCCACAGGTTCTCCTCCTCGCGGGTGATGCGGGCGTAGTCGACCAGCAGCGTCATCAGCTCGACCATCCACGGCGTCTCGTGGGCGGCGGCGCTGGCCTGCAGCTGGCCCTCGAGCTCCTTCTGCACGGGCGGCGCGCGGATGCACTGGTTGAGCAGGTCGAGCTCCTCGAGCACGACAAAGTCGAGCGTGTAGGGCAGGCCGTCCGAGTCCTCCAGACGGCTCTGGCTGTCCTGCTGGATGTAGAGCTCCGAGTAGGCGGCGCGCATGAGCGACAGCTCCTGCCAGGTCTCCTGGAAAAAGGCCGGGCTCTGCGGCAGCAGCAGCGAGGAGAAGACGGCCTTGATCTTGAGCAGCGTCTTGACCGACTGCAGCTTGAGCGCCACCAGGCCGTTCCAGCTCTCCGACTGCTGGCCGTCGGCGCCGGCGGCCGGCTGGTCGGCCGGCAGCTGCAGCTTCATGACGTCGTGGAAAAAGGGCAGCCAGCCCTGCAGAGCCTCGTGGGCAAAGAGCTTGACCTCCTTGAGGTGCTCGTCCTTGACCATGTCCATCAGGTCGAAGCTGCTGCGGAAGACGGACACGGCCAGGGCGCGCAGCAGCGGCTTGCGGGCGCCGTCAATGGCCACCTGGTAGAGCACCTCGACGATGCTGCGGGCGGCGGTGAAGAACTGCGCCTCGCTGAGGCCGTCTTCGACGAGGTCGCTCAGCACGCGCAGCGCGCCGTGCAGCTGCAGATCGGTGCCGCTGCGGATCACGGCCAGCAGGGTGTCGAGCAGGCCGGGCCAGCGGTCGGGGAAGTCGACAGAGGCGATTTTGCTCACGGCGAAACTGGCAGTCAGTGGGGGATCAAGTAGAGAAGCGGAAGGAGAAGGGGAAGGAGAAGGGGAAGGAGAAGGGAAGAGAGAAGGGAAAGGAGAAGGGGAAGGGAGAAGAGAAGAGAAGAAGGGGGAAGAGAAGAGAAAGGGGAAGGAGAAAGACAGAAGGGAAAGCAAGAACGAACCTCACGGCCGCCTTGACCCGGCGGTCGTCGGCGTCCCGCGTGGCCAGCTCGAGCAGCTGGGCCCGCAGCTCCTGCTTCGTGGCGTCGGAGATGGCAACGCGCGGCCGCGGCTCATCGTCGTCGGCAAGGTCGTCGTCGTCGTCGTCCAGCGTCCAGTTGTGCTGGATAAACTGCCGCAGCACGGTAATGGCCGACTGGCGAATCTGAATGGGATAGGCGCTGGACGCGGCAATGGTGCTCAGCAGGCCCGGGAACTCGGGGCTGGCCTCGGCCAGCTGGAGGTCCCGCTCGGCCTGCTTGCGCGGGGCCTCCTCGGGCCGCTGGGTGTCGCTGAGGAGGCGGACGAGCTCATCCATGGCGGGGGAAAAAGAAGAAGCGGAAGCTTGGGTGTAGGAGAACTGTAGGAAAAGCGGAAGCGTAGGCGTAGGAAAAGCGTAGGCGTAGCAAAACTAAAAGACGACGTCGGAACAACACGGGAGAACGACGCAGATCAAGAAAGCGACGAGACGTGGGAAGCGGGTCGGCCAGTCGGTCAGTCGGTCAGTCGGTCGGTCGGTCGATCGGTCGATCGGTCGGTCGGTCGGCTTGCTATCGCAGGGCAAACAGGTGTGCCGTCGCCAGGCGTTCGGTGCGGTCTGGTGATGGTGAGAAACGGCTGGAGTTCGGTCTTTGAAGGAGGGGCAGCTTTCTCATCCAGCAGCGCTCACGGCGTCGATATGTGGGCCTGTTGAGCGGGTGTCGATAGCGAATGGGGCCGACAAGACGAGCACACGGTGCCAGAGGACGCGCAGAGAAAGAGAAAAAGGGCAGAAAAGACAGCCGAGAAGAAGGAGAAGAAGCAATAGCGACGACGCGAGAAGTGACGGGAAAAAAAGCTTTGGAAAAATAAAACGGCGGTTAGACGGGGCAGGTGGGGTGGGTCAGTGGTGGGGGGGTGTGGGACCTGCTCCAGCACGTGACCGCTTCATGGTCCGTGCGCGGTCCGTGCGCGCGGACAGCCATTAGCGCTCCTCGCACGTGTTTTGGCGTCACGTCGTCCACCACCACCACCCACCACCACCACCCCCTTCCCCCGACCAGGCCTTGACCAGGGGTCCATCCCGCCATGGCCTCGCTGCCCCCCGTCGGGCCCGCGGACGCGGCCACGCTCTTCAACACGCTGCGCGACTTCTTCGAGGTGGCCGTGCACGTGCTGCTGTACGCGCGCCGCCTCTATCCGGAACGCGCCTTTCTGACGGCCTCGGCCTATGGCGTGCCCGTGCACCAGAACCGCCACCCGCAGGTGTGTGCCTGGGTCCGCGACGCCGTCGACCGGGTCATGGTCCACCTGGCCGACGGCGCCGTCAAGACCGTCGCCGTGGTGGTGCATGCGCCGTGGAGTACGACCACCGGCGGCGGCGTGACCAGGGTTCCCTCCCCGCCGCCGGGGGCCGTGCTCGAGCGCTGGGTCTTTGACGTGCAGTATCTGCCCTCGTGGCCTGGCGGCGCCGCCGCGGTGCTCGCACGCCAGCAGCGGCGACAGCACCAGGAGCCTGAGGCGGGCACGAGATCCCGGCCCAGCCGCCGGTCCAGCCCACGGAAGAAGAGCGCGGCCTTCCGCGGGCGGCCCTACGACGGCGAGGCGGAGGATGCCTTGGGCTCAGGCGGCGGCGGCGGCGGCGGCGATTACGACGACAACGACGACATTGACGAAGACGGCGGCATCATCGACCCCGACGAGACGCGCTACGAAGATTACGACGAAGAGTACACCAATGCTGATTCCGAGGCTGACCTCGACGCCGACGACGACGACAACAACAACAACAACAACAACAACAACGCCGCCGCCATCAACTGGACCAACCTGCACCACCAGCTGCGCGCCGTCGTCCAGCGGCTGTCCCAGGCCAGTGCCCAGATCGGCCGCCTGCCGCCGCGATGCACCTTTACGGTGGCCATTGAACTCAAGGATGAGGCCGAAGACGCGGCGGCCCGCGGCGGCCTGGACACGACGTGGATGCCTGCAGCCGGCCGGGACGGAGACGGGAAAAAGGCAACGACGACGACAACGACGGCAACAACCACCACCACCACCACCACCACCACAATCCGGTCGGTGGATGCGGCGCCCTTCTTCCTCGAGTGCTGGGTCGAAGAGAGCACGGCGGCCAAGCTGGGGCAGGCCCGCGCGGTGGAGGACGTCGATATCTTTCCGCCGCCGCCGCCGCCGCCGCCGCCGCCGCTGCCAAAGCGGGAACCAGGGTCCAGAAACCAGCAGCAACAGCAACAGCGCCAGCGCCAGGGCAAGTCTGTAGCTTTTAGTGGTTTGAATTGATTCATCATCTGCGGCCGCTGTCTTAATGCTTTTCTGTCAGAGGACACCCTGTGTCCTGCGAAAAAGGCCCGTCTTGATCGGGCCCAGCCGCATCGGCGCATCAGCTCTCGCCGCTCTTGAGCAGCGTCCGCAGGCTGACGGCCTCGCGCCGCAGCCGCGCGTTCTCCTTCTTGAGCCGCGCCGTCTCCTCGCTCTGCTCCTTGAGCTTGGCCGCCAGCTCCTCCTTGTCCTCGCGGCCCTTGCCCTTGAGCGCCCTGACGATCTTGCCCAGCTCGGCGTTGAACTTTTCGTACAGCAGCTCGTTCTCCGCCGCCGTCTCCTTGTACAGCTGGTCGATGGCGCGCACCTTGCCCTCGGACGCCCGCACATTAATATCCATGTCCTGCTGCAGCGCCGCCTGCTTGTCCGCCAGCTCATGCACCAGCTGCGGCACCCGCTCCTCCAGCGCCTTGACGCTGGCCGCCAGCCGCCGCAGCTCCACCGCGCTGACAGCACCGCCAGCACCGCCAGCACCGCCAGCGCCCCCTCCGCCCCCACTGCCTGTACTGCCTGTACTGCCTGCGCTACCCGCACCAGATGTGCCCCCCGGCGCCGACGTGTGATAGTTGTCGTGCAGTCGGGCCATGTCTTCGCTGATGCGGCGCAGCTCCGTCTTCAGCGCCGCCCCTGCTTCTTCCACGGCCTTCTTCTCCGTCTGCAGGCGCTCCCGCAGTTTCTGCGGAGACTGCAGCCGCAGCTTCTGGCCTGACGTGCCCGCTGACGCCACCGCCGCCGTTCCGGTTGAGGATGATGTTGTTGTTGTTGCTGTTCTCGCCGCCGCTGGCCCCATCCTGCCCGGGGGGGGGGGCGACGGCAGGAGCCGCACAGGCGACTCCAGGCCGAGCGGAGACAGGAGCCCGCCCGGTCCGCGGGTCGTCCTGAACATGGGGCTGTGTGAGTTCGAGCCCGAGATCGTCTTGGAATGGCCACGCCGAAGCCTGGGCGTGAGATCCCCCGCCGCCGAGCCCGTCACCGACAGCAGTGGAGACGCCGGCGTCAGCGGTGACGTCGTCCTCTGCAGGGGCGACAGGCCGGGAGCGCCTGCCATGATCTCCTTGATGTTTTCCTTTTGCCGGAACGGCGATTGCAGCCCGCTGAGCCCTTGGGCGGTTGGCGGCACCAGTGGCGGCGGCCTCGGCTGCTGCTGTTGATGCTGTAACGGGGGGCTGACCGGCATCTTGGACGAGGGTGCCGCGCGGGGCCCAGAGTTGATCTTTTCCGACGTCATCTTTGTCGTGTGAAGCGGCACGGGCGGCAGCGGCGGCTCTTCCTCATCGTAGCCATTGTCGTTTATATTGTTGTTGTCATTTTCGTCGTCTTCGTCGTCGTCGTCCTCCTCCTCCTCCTTCTCGTTGTCGTCGTTGTTGTCATCTTCCCCAGCCAGGGTGGCGGCCGCCATGAGCCCCTTGAGATCGGACAGCGAGCTACGCCGTTTTCTCCGGCTAGATTTCTCGGACACCGACGCCTCCGGCTCCACGGCCGGCTCGCCAATGGTCTCGAGTTGTTGCGAACTGTTGGGCCGATTTGAGCTGGGCGGCCGCGAGTTCAGGATCAGGTCGTCAAACGCCCCGACGATGGGCGGCCGATCGCGCGACGCCGGCCTCCTCGTCAGCCTCATGCTGCCCGTGCCCACGGGCGTCTGGATGCCCATGTCAATGGACCGGGACCGGATCACCATGGAGGCTGAGGCCGCCTTGTTCAGGCTCGGGCTCTCGCCCGTGGCCGGATGTCGGTGGTGCTTGCTGAGGCTGCGCCACACCGATGTCCGCTCTGCGTCGCCGCCGCCGCCGCCACCGCCGTAATAACTGCCGTTACCACTGGACAGCGGACCACCATCCATTCCACCACCGCCGCCACCGCCGCCACCGCCGCCGGGGCCGGGGCTCCGGCTGGCGCTGCTGTTCTGCCGCAGCAGAGACTCGAGACCAAACTTGCGGCGCAGCGAGGACGTGTTGGACGTCAAGGAGCCCGAAATGGACTTTTGGCTCCGCACCGTCGAGCTGAGCGAGTCGTAGGCCGAGCTGGGGAAGCTTATGCCGGAGCCGCCGAGGCCGATCTCGTCAAAGATGCGGTCGCAGTCCTCGACCAGCCGGTCCAGCAGGTTGATGTAGTTGTGCGGGTTTCCGGCGTCGGCCACGAGCAGCTCGGCAAAGGCCAGCGTCAGCGCGCCGCGGTCCCCGTCGTCGTGGCAGCCGTCGAGCAGGTCCGCCAGCAGCTTGATCAGCGCCGTAAAGGCGCGCCGGTTCTGTGGCGCCATGTCGGCAAAGAGGTAGTTGACAAAGTCGGCAAAGTCGCCGGGCACTTTGCGCGCTGCGCGTTCCTGCAGCGCGTCGAGCGACTGCATCGTCATAATGGTGCCCATCTGGTCGCGCCAGGCAATGCGCGTAAACTTTTCAAACGCCGAAAACACGGTTTCGGGCGCCAGCTCCGCCGACGACTCCCAGTCGGCCGGGTTTTCGTTTAGCCGGTTGTACAGGATGTTGACCGCCAGCTCGTCCGCCGTGCTCGCGCCCCGGTTGAGCAGCGCCCGGCCGAGAAACTCGCCCTTGCGGGACTGCAGGGCGGCGACGTAGCCCGTGAATATGTGCTCCAGGCGCACCAGCGGGTTCTCCGGCCGCTCCAGCTCCAGGTCCCCGGGACGCAGGCCGTCGCGGCTGCGTATGGAGCTGCTGGCCAGCGAGGCCAGTTCGGGCGGTCCGGCCGGCTGGCGGCTGCCAAAGGACCGCGAGACGCTCGAGGCATGTGGCCGCTGCAGCCTCACCGAGCCGTGAATGTTCTCCGAGATGCTGTGGCTGTGGCTCCTGCCCACGGAGCCCGTGCTGGAGTGGCCGCTCGGGTTGCTGCCGATCACGTTGGTGCTGCTGGTGCTTCCGCCGAGGAAGCTCGAGAGCAGCTTCACCGGCGACGAGCCGAGGAACGACTTGGTCTTCTCGCTCCGCGTGCTGAACTTTAGGGACCGCAGAATCTTGGTATGGTAGGATACCAGGCCGGGCACCAGCTTCGGGTTGGTCGTGGCAAACTGCATGCCCATCAATTGTGTGACTGGAGGTTAGAAAGAAGAAGAAAAAGAAAAGAAAGAAAAAAGAAAACAAAAAACAAAAAAGGAAACAAAGAAAACAAAAAAGAAAACAAAAAAGAAAAGAAAAAAAGAAGAAAAAAGAAGAAGAAAA
Source organism: Graphilbum cf. rectangulosporium (assembly GCA_019925645.1). NCBI lineage: Eukaryota > Fungi > Ascomycota > Sordariomycetes > Ophiostomatales > Ophiostomataceae > Graphilbum > Graphilbum cf. rectangulosporium. The sequence continues at coordinate 523,165 of JADHKI010000005.1, forward strand.
AAGAAAAGAAAAAAAACGTACTCCGCCTTGAGAGGGTGGGAAGAAAGTCTTCCAGGGCAATGTCGTCTGTGAAGCGCTTGCCGTTGAGCCCGAGGGTGCTCATAATCAGGCGCTTCCCGTCGTCGTAGCTGTAGCGGCGGTGGTGGCTGTTGTGGCTGCCGTTGCTGTTGCGGCCGCCGGCGCCGGGGTCGCTCTCGCCGGCGACGTCGGTGCAGACTTCGACGACAATCTCGACGCCGTAGTGGCCAACGGGGGCGCCTTTAGTGCCCTTGTGGTTGTCGAGCACGACGCGCACCGGGGCGGGTTCGCGGCGGCCCTCGATGAGCTGCTCGGCGGCCTCCTGAAAGACGGCGGCGTGCAGGCCGAGGCTGTTGTTTTCGGCCACGCGGGCGGAGCGCAGGGTCCAGGCCGGGGTCTCGCGCTCCTGCTCGGAGAAGCGGCCCTCGATGCGGGCCTTGACAACGTCCTCGCTCCAGCGCGTGGCCTTGCCCTCAAAGGCCTCCTGCAGCGCAAAGCAGCGCGACGTCATGGCCCTGGAGGCGACAAAGTCGGCCGGGGGCGCGCCCCTGAGCTCGTGCGTCGAGGTCATCCAGACGAGGCGGCCGTCGGCCGACTCGGTGAAGCGCACGTCGGCGAGTGCGTGCCAGCCGCTAAAGGCGTAGTCGTACATGCCGGGGCCGCCGGCGGCATTGGTCATGGACACGAGCAGGCCGGCCGGGGACGGCTTGTCGATCTCGCGCAGCAGGTCGCGCCCCGTCGTCAGGGCGGCGCCGGCCTTTTTCCTCAGCAGGACGAGGCAGTCGCTGAAGAGGAGGAACAGGCCGGCGCGGTCCTGGTGGAGCGCCGCGGCCGCGGCCGCGGTCGCGGGCGCGGCCAGCTGGGCGTCAGCGTCGTAGGGAGCGGCCAGCTCGACAAAGTCGGCGGCCAGGACGAGGCGGCCGCGCGGCTCCAGGTCGGCGGGCCAGGCCTCGACCAGGTTGCAGAGGCGATGGGTGACGTGGGGCTTGTCCTGCAGCGGGTCGTCCATGGAGCAGATGTTGGTGATAATGTCGCGCGCCTTGAGCATGGCCTGCAGGGCCGGGTGGGTGATGGGCAGGCAGCCGACGATCTGGTCGATGAAGAGGCTGTAGCGCGGCAGGCGCTGGACGGGCTCGATGAGGATGGAGCGCAGGGCCTGTTCGCCCGTGGTCTGCATGACGCGGTCGCGGAAGCCGGACGGGCGGTCGAGCAGCGAGCTGAGCAGGCGCGGAAAGTGCTGGCTCGCGCGGATGTAGTCCTGGTAGCAGTCGGTGAACTGGGGGAACCACTCGAGAAAGATCTTGGCCATGGCAAGAGCGCCGCTGGGGTCCTTGGTACGGCCGGAAGCACCGCTGCCGCCGCCGCCGTAGCCACCGCCGTAGCCGCCACCGCCATAGCCACCACCACCACCACCGCCGCCGCCGCCGCCGCCGATGCCGTGGCGCGACGAGGCGGACCCATAGCTGTATGGCATATCCAGGTCGCGGACGGCGTCCTCTTCGCTGTCGTCCATGACGCGGCGCAGGTCCTGCATAAAGGCCGAGTTGACCTGCAGGATGCGGTCGGCCGACGGCGGGAACAGCTGGTCGATTTCGTCGGCGGAGGGGTTCGGGCCGCCGCCGCCGCCGCCGCTGGAGGGAGTGCGGCTCTCATTGGCGGCGGACTGGCGAAAGTCGTCGGCGACGTGCTTGACCAGCTCGTTGAGCTTGAGCACGTAGCGCTCCTCGGTGTCGACGAGCTCGCCCATTTTCATGCGCAGGTCGACCTTTTGGTCCCGGGTAAAGGACTTGCCGCGGTGGTTGAGCGAGCTGGGCCGGGAGGGCGCCCGGCGCAGCTTGGACGTGGGCAGAAAGACGGGCTCGCCAAAGAGCTTGACCAGCGGGGTGTAGGCCGGGTCGTACAGGCGCAGGGTGGGGTCGAGGATGAGGTCGTCGTCGTCATCGTCGTCGTCGTTGGCGTCGTTGGCGTGGAGGTGGTGGTAGTGGTGGTTGCCGCCTCCTCCGGGGGCCGGCTCGGCCTCGTCGCCGGCCGGCAAGGGGACGATGGAGCCGGGGGGCAGGACAAAGTCGAGGTCGAGGCTGGTGACGTGCTGGGTCTGCAGGGCGCACTGCAGGGCGTGGATCATGTCGGGGGCGCTGCTGTCGGCCCTGGCCATGGCATTGGCCAGATCGGCGGCATGCTGCTCGCTAAAGAGGACCGGGGCGGAGCCCGGGCGGCGGCCGCGGGTGGTTGGGTACTGGCTGCGCAGGTGGGACTTGACGGCGTCGGACAGCTCGCAAAAGTACTTGTAGAGGGCAAAGGCGAGGCCGCGGCAGACCTCGTCGCCCTGGAACTCGCGAGGCAGGTGGCTGACGACGGCATAAAAGGGAGAGTTGGGCGAGATGGTGAGGCGGGGGAAGGACTGGAAGCCGGCGGGGGTGTAGATGTGGACCTGGATGCGGGAGCTGTTGAGGGTGAAGTTGGCCGTCGTGGACGGGCCGTGGAAGGCGAGGACGGGCAGGTGGCCGAGCAGGGGGTCGCTGGCCTGGTAGAGGGTGACGGCCTCGGCCGACAGGACCAGCTCGTCGGTGACGCGCACCATGGCTGTCAGTAGGCGGCGGGTCGCATAGGCCCCGGGGGGGTCATAGGCCGGGCAGGGGGGCGTGCGAGGCGCTGTGGCAGCCGGGTATCTGGAGCGGTCAAGCGCATGCGCGCAGGTCTGGGGGTCGGGCAAGGAGAAACGACGCGAGGCGGAGGAGGTTTCCGTCCAGAAGTGTGTGAGCAAAGTCTGACGTTGGGACGGGAAGAATTGGGTCGACTGCCGGCGTCGTTCGTGTTGGCGGTGAGCGGTGAAAGGAGCGGATGCGCCGTCGTCTGCGATCGAAAGAGCGATTCGAGGGGGGGGGGGGGAAGGAAGCGGTCGAGGGGGGGGGGGGGGGGGAGGGAGCGGTCGAGGGGGGGAAGCGGTCGAGGGCCAGAGATGAGATTAGATGGCCGGCCCGATGGCGCGCGCCTTGACCCCGTCCGTCGGATTGCGACGATCAGCGGGAGCCGGGGAATGTGACGTGGCGGATCGAGGCCAGGCCGGCAGAGCAGGAGCAGGCAGAGCGAGAGGGAGAGGGAAAAAACAAGCGCCGACGGGGGAAAAAAGGGACAGAACGAGGGAATGGAGGGAGAGCGAGAGAGAGCGAGAGCCCAAGCCAGAGGCGCCGGGAAACATAAAAGCGGCAGCCCACTCGAGCGCTCCGCTTCGGCGCGTGGTGGCCCCAGTTTGGATGGAGACAGGGCTTGTCTCTGCCGACGCCAGCGCGAACGGGGAGAGTTGTCGTTCCAAGAGGTTTTTTTCCGTGGACTCGGGAAAGAAAAAAAATAGAGGCTGTTGTTTCCTCGATCCTTTGGTCTTTCCCCCCCGCCTTGCTCCTTCCCGGCGTTGGCCGTGTGTCCAGCTCAAAAAGGGAAGGAACGCGTCCCGCACGGCAAAGGCGACACGCTTCACCGGAGTAAACAATGGCTAGCGCGGCAAGGCACATGAGTGCTGAGCTGGCCGTCGCACTACAGCCCAAAGGGCGCTACGGCCAATGCGCTAGATGTTTCAGCGAATTTTAAAAATAGGACACCATCAACCACCCGCAATATGCCCTCGCAGGACGCCGCCGCCTCTGCCATCAGCCTCGCCCACGCCCCCGACGGCGTCGGCTACCGCCTGCTGGAGCTGCCGCCGGGCCTGGCCACCGAGGGCGACGACCCGTAGGTGTTCTCTTCTTCCAGCATCCCCCCCCCCCCCCCAATCAAGATGACGATGATCCTTTTCACTCACCATCTGCTCAGGTGGACCCTGGAGTCTGACAGCGCTGGTCTGGCACGCCTGCGCACGGCCGACGGCCGGGTGTACGCGCTGCGGCAGAAAAATACGTCCAATGCGCTGATGCTCTTGTCGCCGAGCGAGGCGCCGGCCGGCGGCGGTGGCGGTGGCGGCGGCGGTGACGCCGTCGCGCATCAGCTCGGGCTCGCCGTGGTGGCCACGCTGCACGAGACGGTCGACGTGACGGAGGAAAAGACGCCGGCTGCTTCTGCTGCGCCGGCTGCCAAGGCCGCGGCACCCGCAGGCCGCGGCAAGTGGCACGAGCGCTTCGGCAAGACCAGATGAGACGGTCTGTGCAGACAAAGAGGCCGCGCGGAGACAATGCTTGAGCCATGAATGCAATACAAATCCGAGTGTTCCTGTGCTTATTCCCGTGCTTGTTCCTGTGCTTGTTCCTGTGCTTGTTCTCGTGCTTGTTCCTGTGTTTGTTCCTGCATATTTGTCCCACCAACAGCCGTCCGGCCTCCGCCGTCAGTGCTGGGCCACGCCTTTGCGGCGGCGCTCGTCGTCCAGCACGCGCTGCGAGAGGTTGAACTTGAGCAGCTCCGCGTCCACGGCCGGGTTCTTCTGCATGACCTCCTGGCGCGCGTTCTCCTCGGCGGCGCGCACCTCGTCCTCGTGGCGCTTCTCGACGGCCTCGAAGAGCGGGCAGTTGCCCAGCTTGCCGCCGCGCGAGGTGTCGTTAAAGTGCGAGTAGTCGCACGACTTGTGGCAGACGTAGCACTGCACGTTGGAGCAGCCGGCGTTGGTGCACGTCATCTTGTTGCAGCCGTAGTCCTTGACGAAAGCGGTGCCGCCTGGTTGTGAGCGGATAAGGACGACAAGGGGAAGAGGTCCAAGGAACCAGGAAAACCTACACTTGTTGCACTTGCGGATCAGCGCCAGCGACATGGCCTCCTCGATGGCGAGGCGCGCGGACATGCCGTTGAGGCGGCGGACCTCGTCGCAGCTCATGGGCACATGGGTGGGCTTGCGGCAGAGGCGGCAGCTGACGAGGGCGCAGGCCGGGCTCAGGCAGGCAAACTCGCGGTTGACCTCGACGGGGGGGTACTCGGCGGCAAAGGGGCAAAAGGGGCAGGTCTCGAGGCCGGCAATGGCGGCCAGGCGCAGGCTGTGGGCCTGCTCGAGGCGGTCCAGCGCCAGCCGCGCCTTGCCGTCGACAAAGAGCGCCGTCTGGTCCGGCGCAAAGCCGGCCGTGCAGCCGTCCGTGGACATGCAGCGCAGCGCGTACTTTGACAGCCCAATCTCCGACTCGGCCATGCGCCGCGCGCAGTCGCGGCAGAACCACTGTTTGGTGTGAGCGTGGCCGAGTGTCGGAAGGAATGAAAGAGTGCTGTGGACAGGAGGTGCTCGGGAAGAATGTGGGACAGGAGGTGCTCGGAAAGAAAGAGTCTGGGACAGATGCTGTCGGAAAGAAGGAAATGCCGGGACGAAAACTCACATGCAGCGTCGCCCCGTCGCAGTGCACCATGCGGTTCATGGCAAACTCGCCGTAGCAGCACTCGCAGTCGCTCACGGCGCCGTCGGCCCGCGCCCGGCTCAGGTTCTCGTCCTCGGCAATCTGCCGCGCAAAGGCCGCGTGCCGCCGCGTCTGCCGCTGCGCCAGCGTGCCCAGGGCCACGCGGTACTCCTCGAGCGCCTCCTTGTCGGCGCCCTCGGCCGTGCGCCGGATCGTCGCCGCCAGCTTCTTTGCGCAGAACTCGGACCGCGTCTTTGTGGCGTGCTTTTTGAACGTGACCGGCTCCGGCGCCGCCGCCGCCGCCGGGGCCGGAGCCGGGGCCGGGGCCGGGGCCGCCGAGCCGGGCGCCGCGTCGTTGACCAGCGTGTCCAGCTCCAGCATCGCCGGCAGCAGGCAGTGGCTGTGCCGCTCAAACAGGCTCACAATGCTGCGGTTGTGCACGACTGGAAAGGCCTGCTGGAACAGCACCAGCGCCAGCCGCCGGTACGCCGCCGCCTTTTTCTGCTGCCGCCACTCCTCGCTGCCATACTTTTCCATCGCCCGGGCTTCCTCGCTGCCGTCGTCGCCGCTGCCGTCGCCGTCGCCGTCCTGCTGCTGCTGCTGCTGCTGCTGCTGCTGCTGCTGCTGCTGCTGCTGCTGCTGCTGCTGCTGCTGCCCATGGTCGCCGGCCGCGGCGCCGTCCTCGGCGCCGTCCGCGTCGTCGTCCTCGTCGCTATCCGCGTCGTTGTCCAAGACGCTGCCGTCGGCGCTGTTGAGGCGTTTTCGCTTCCGCTGTGTGCGCTTCGGGTATGCCTGGCCGGCCTCGACCATGTCTAGGATGTGGCCGGCAATGGCATCATAGTGGTACGTAAACAGCTGCCCTTGCTCCGCCAGAAAATCGGGGCAGATGTCGGGGAAGAGGCCAAAGAGCTGCGCCATACACTCCGCCTTGGCGTTCTCCCCTCCATCCGAGTCCACCTCGATGGCAATGGGCGCCTCGAGGGTGCCCAGACCGCCGGCTCGCGTACCCATGCCGTCAGCGGGGGGGCGGGCCTCAGCAGGGGGCTGTTCTTGTAGGGCGTCAAAGAACTGCACCAGTGGCATGGCGTCAGGGGATTGTTCTTGAGGTAGGAGTGCCGGGACAGCAGCCTGGTTGAAACACAAAAGAGCTGGCTGGGGGTCGTGGCGGAGGTGAGGGGGGAGGTCAGCCAACATGCTCGGCAGAGGATCAGGGCTCGGCAGCTCAGGGGCGGGGGGGACAATAGGGGGCCGGGCCGGCGGCTTTATCTTGGCTGGGGGGCGCTTCGTGAGCCGGGCGGCAAGACGATGCCGGGCAGACGCAAAGCTAGCCGCAAATCGAAGGGGCCCATTCTGTTGGTGCTGTTGGGGCACCATGTTTGGGGGGTGTGGGGGGGGGCAAAAGAGGCAAAAGAAGTATCAGGATACAGTGGAGAGTGCAACAAGTATGAGGATTCAGTGGAGAGTGCAAGTACTAGGATTCAGTGCAGAGTGCAAGTATGAGGATTCAGTGCAGAGTGCAACAGAAAGCTCATTCATGCGGCCAAGGCCATTCACTTGAAAGTCTCAAGGCGGCTGCCCAACAAGGTTAAATAGAAAAAAAAGCAACGAGAAAGAGGCCGAAACAGTGCAGTGTAAGTCGGGCGAGAAATCAACAGACGGACAGAAAAAGGTGTTTCCCAAACCGAGCACCGAGTAGCTACAGTAGCGCATGCGCCAGCTCGCTGAGCCGCAAGGGATGATAGTAGGGCCAGGGCGGACACAAGCCCACGTCAGTGCCGTGGGAGAGCGTATCCCGTCCCATTTGCCCTGGAGCGAGCGTGGGCGGAAAGGCAGACTGCACATCTCGCAGCCAATCAGGCGCCGCCAGACGAATGAGGGGTGGTCGGAGGCGTCGGGCGGCTGAGAGCAGTGGGGGAGGCGGGGGGGGAGTGCGCCGGCAGAACACCGAGACAGAAATGGGCATATGATCAACGACAGGCAGACGAGCTCACCGACAAAATCAAAAAGGCAGGAAGGAGCAGCAAGGCCGACCCTGGCCAGCAGCAGGCGAAGCTGTTTTCTGGCGCCGTACCCGTGTCCGTGGCAGCGACCCAGCTACAGGGGGGGGCAGCCGGCCGTGCAGCGATGCTCGGCGGAAATGCGCGCGCCCGGGAAGCGAGAATGTCGACGGGGTTGACGGCGGCGGCGTGAGATGCCGGGGCGAGAGAAACCTGCGCAAGGGAGCTGCGACGAGACGGCTTTATAAAGAATAGAAGAGAAAAAAAAAAAAAAAAAAAGAGAGGCTTTGCAGGGAGACTTCTCCCGGCTCGTTTGCTCGCGGGGCGGAGCAGTGAGCAGACGGAAAAAGGGTGCGCAGCGACAACGACACGTGAAGATGCTCGCAGAGGCGAGACAAGTCTTCCTTTAAGCCACGGCCCGGGCCCACTCCGGACCCACACCTGGCGACCCACAACACAGCCTTGCGTTGTTGTCTGAACAAGCTGGGAGGCAAGAAGCCAAAGAGTGTGATTTTATCTGAAAAAGTCAACCTAGATGTGTTTGCCCCGGTTGCTGAGCCATGGTGCTGATCCCGCGGGACGTTGCCTCAGTTCGCTGGGCTGGTCGGCGCGCTACGCAGACCCGGCGGAAGCCGCTCAAAGCAGCAAAAGTGCGCTGTGAGCCGCTCAGATAATTAGACGCAAGCCACAGCGCAGACGAGCACCCGCCGACGTCACCGGCCGCCCTCAATGGTCAGCCCGGGCCCGTCGCCGTCCGACTCGTCCTCGTCGTGCACCGGGAAGAAGCTCGACGTGGCCGGCTCCTCGTCGCCGTCCTCCTCGCGCAGAAACCCGCCCGCCGTGTCGTCGGAGCATCCGCCGGCCTCGCCGTCGCCGTCGCCGCCGCCGTCGCCGCCGCTGCCGAGGTCCACCTCGTGGCGGCCGCTGCCAAACACGCGCTCGTCCTCGCGCACGTCGCCATAGTCCTGCCGGATGCGCTCGACAATGCGCAGGCCCATGAGCATCTTGCGCCAGGCGCCGAGCGCCGCGGCGCGGCGCTTCTCGTCCTCCCTGCGCACGCGCTCGGCCTCGGCCTTGGCCAGCTCGGCCAGCACGCGCTCGTGCTGCTCCTCGGCCACCACCACGCCCTGGATAACCGGCACGGCCATGCGGTGGCCAAACTCAAAGCCCACCACGGCCTCAGCAAAGTCAATCTGCAGCCGCCGGCACACCCGCGCCGCGCCCCGGAACGGCACGTGCACCGCGCCGCGCGGGCACATGTGCTCCGCAAACAGGTCCATGTTGCCGTACTCGTTCTTCGGGATCACCCCGTCCCGGATCGGCGCCGGGATGATCCACGCCGTCTGCGCAAAGCTGTACAGCCCCTGCAGCGCCTTCTCGCCCGTCGCCGCCTCCGTCTCCGCAATCTCCCGCCGCCGGTTCGTCGTCGCCGCCCGGTACGGCACCATCTTGAGCGGCCGCTCGCCCGCCCGCGGCGCCCGCCCCTGCTTGTGCCACGTCTCCGCGCTCTTCACCGCCACCACATCGCTGCGCCGGTACACGTTCTCTTTCTCGTCCTCGCCCTCGTCCTCGCCCTCACCCTCGCCCTCGCCCGCCGCCGCCCCCGGCTTCCTCTTCTTCTTCTTCTTGCCGTGCCGAAACACCTTGACCGGCTCCGCGCCCGCCACCAGCGCCTCCTCGCGCTTCAGGTGCCGCTCCAGCACAAACTCGCTCGACTGCTTGTAGTACTGCAGCGTCTCTTCGCCCTCCCGGACCTCCTTCTTCGCCGCCGTGGCCGCCCGCAGCTCCGTCGCATCCTCCGCCGCGTCCACCTCGGTCAGCGGCGGCGCCCCGCTGCCGCTGCCGCTGCCGCTGCTGCTGCTGCTGCCGCGCACGTACCCGCGCATCACCCGCCGGAACCAGTCCACCTGCTCGTACCGCTTCACCCGCCCGTGCGTGCTGTAGACCGGCACCTTTTCCACCGGCAGCCGCACGCCCTTGGTCCGCCCCGGCAGCACCTGCTGCTTCACGTACCGCACCGTCACGTCCTTGGCCGTGCCGTCCGCCGAATAGCCCACCACGTACGCCATCACCTGCCGCGCCTTGTCGGCCTTGGCCCCGCGCGGCTCAAAGCCCTCCACCAGGGCCCTGTTCGTCGCCACCACGCGCTTGACCAACGCGTCCACCGGCACGTACCTTTTCGTCACCGGCGACAGCACCTCGCTCCAGTAGTGTGGAAACGCCAGGTCCCGGTCGTAGCTCGGCCCGGCCGTCTGCTTGGTCGGCGTCTCCAGCTCCGGAACCACCACCACCGAGTCGTTGTCGCTGTTCACCTCGGCCAATTCGTCGTCGTCGACGTCGTCGTCGTCGGCATCGGGCGTTTGCGCTCTCCGCTGGCTTTCCGCCTTTGGGGTGGCCTTCGCGGTGGCTTTCGCGGCAGCTTTCGGAGTGGCTATCGCGGCCGACTTGCCACCGGCTGCGGGCGTCGTGCCGCCCAGCTCCTCTGCGTCTGCATCTTCGAGCTTGTTCCACCCAAAGCCCAGAGGCTGCAGACTGGCCACCATCCGGGCCTCGAGCCCGAGGCCGCGCAGGAGCGCCGTGAACAGCTGCGCCCCGACATCCCGGCTGCCGCTGAGAAGCTGCGCGCGCAGCCGCAGGGCCGCCAGGCTTGGGACGCGCTCGCCAAACCGGGCCGCGTCCGAGCCCCCGGTCTCCTGGTAGGCCTTCATCAGGCGGTCCAGCCTCTCCAGAGACATGTAGCCCGTCTTGCGCAGGCCGGGCGTCGTGACGCGGAACTTTTGCTTCCACCAATGCGTCAGACAGGTCATCAGCCGCAGCAGGGGGTCGGGCGAGCCCGCACTCGCAGAGCCGTCATCCAGCCTGGCTTCCAGCTTGGCTGCGGCCGCGCTGCGCTCGCGTGCCGCCGGCTTCCCGCGCCCTTTTGGCTTTTTACGGCCGGGTGCGCGGCTCGGCTCCTCCTCCTCCTCGGCCCTTTTCTTTTCCGCCTCCGCCTCGGCCGTGTCCAGCCCCGACAGTCGCCGCCACCGGTCCACCTCGCGCCACATCTGCGGAGACAGGTGCGACAGCAGAATGCCCTGCACCAGCGGGTCGCAGAGCCAGGCATTGCGCGTGGCGTTGTGCCAGAGCAAGGCCTGCACGTGGGCGCAGTGCGTGGCATGGCGCGTGCGCCGCTCCATCTTGGACGGGCCCTTTTTCTCGCCGTAGGGATGGGTCAAGGAGATGCGTGTGTCTTCCTGCAGCGTCAGTTCGAGGTCGCCGTCTGCTGCCGGGGCTCCCGGTTTGTGCACGTCGGCCATGGATTGCAACGAGAACAGCGCCGGCTCCGTGACGTCCTCAAACTCCATGTCGTCGTCTTCGTCGTCGTCCTCGTCGTCCTCGTCGTCCTCGTCCTCTCCTGCATCCTGATCTAAATGCTGTTTATCCTCTCCCTTTCCCTCGGCTACCGGAACATCCTCAAACTCGGCGTCCGTCAGAGAGGTCAAGGAACTGTCGTCATCGACGTCCTGCAGGCGGAGAAGATCCGCTTCGCTCCGGCCCGACGAGGGCGATACCCCGATAGCATCCAAGTCGTCAAACAAGGTCGCTTTCCGAGGCACGGCCACCTTGGCTCGGGACGGCGTCGCCGGTTTCGGGGCCGGCGCGGCCTTTTTCTTCGGCGCTGCAGCCGTCTTCACCCTCTTGGGAGGAGGCACCGGCGACTCCTCGCGGCTCGCCCGCTTGAGAGTCCGTCGCGTTGGAGGCATGCTGAGCGGGTGGTACGGCCGTACGTTGATGTGGCCCTCATTTCGCCGTGCTCTGTTCTTTGGTGGCGACGTCATTTTACCCCTTCGTCATCCTGCACGACATCGGCGCCAAGTCACGTGGTCAGCTTCAGGGGTTCTCCTGTCGCGATAGGCACTAGCGGCGCAGCAGCTTCCAGAATCCGCTTGTCATCGCCTCAATTTCCCACGCTGCCACGTCCCGCTGCAGCCTCGCGGTGCCCCGGTCCCACCAGCTGACGAATGCTGGGCATCTGCCTATCGCCATACCGCAGATGACAGCAGGGTCGTTTTTTTTTTCTCTTTTTTGCCGCCCACTAGTCTAGCAGATGAAAAGGGGCGGCCGGCCGATATTAAGTGTTCCTCCCCTTCTCTCTCACCATGGCATCCTCCTCCAAGAACGGCGGAACCGGGGCGACCAGCGACGACAAGAGCGAGGACACATCGTACATCACCATGGCCGAGGTTGACAACCGGCCGGACGCCAGCCTCGTCGGCAGCCACTGCCAGCTCGACTACTGCAACCAGCTCGATTTTCTGCCCTTTTTCTGCCAGTCCTGCCGCAAGACCTTTTGCCTCGACCACCGCAGCGAGACCGCGCACCACTGCACGCAGGCCGGCGCCTGGGCACAGCGGCGCCGCGAGGCCCAGCTGGCGCGGCCCTCGGCCGGCGCCGGGCGCACCATGCGCGACCTCGTGTCGCAAAAGCCGTGCGCGTCGCCCGACTGCAAGACGGTCGTGGGCACCAGCCTGGTGCCGGGCGTGCACTGCTCCAACTGCAACCGCGACTACTGCCTCAAGCACCGCCTGCGCGAGGACCACGACTGCGCCAAGCTTGTGCCCATTGGGGCGCGGCCGGGCGGCGGCGGCGGCGGCGGCGGCGGCGGCGGCATGGCGTTTGATCCCACGGCCGCGCGGGCCGGCGCCAAAGCGGCCCTCGACAAGCTGCGCGCCTGGGGCGCGTCGAAGCGGGAGCAGGCCGGCAAGGCGGTGACGCCGCGGTCCGGCACCGGCCGGGCCGGGTCGGCGGCCGCACGCGCGGCGGCGCTGGCGGAGCTCAAGAAGACGGCCAAGGGCGACGCCAAGCTGGCGCCGGAGAAACGGGTGTACCTGTATGTCGAGGCCGAGGCGGCGTCGACGCAGGCCAAGCTGCTCAAGGGCCGCTTCTTCTACCCAAAGGACTGGGTCGTCGGCCGCGTGCTGGACGCGGCCGCGCGCGACCTGCAGATTGCCAACCTCAACAACCAGTCCTCAAAGGAGGAGAACAAGCTGCGCGTCTTCCACGTCGAGGGCGGCCGCCTGCTCGACTTTGGCGAACAGGCCGGCTCCGTCCTCGCCAGCGGCAACTCCATTGTGCTGCTGCGCGGCGTCGGCCCTCCGCCCAGCCTGCTGGAGCTGTAGGCAGGGCTTGCGCCCAGGACGTGTGATCCGCTGGCACGGCAAAAGGGGGGGGTGATCTGCTGGCATGGCAAAAGGGGGGGGGGGCGCTTTGGCGTTTAGCATGGGTTCGCAAGCTTTTATTGGATATGCAATCGACACCTTTTCGTTATATAGAGCATATATCGTCTTCTATCTACCACTGCAGCCGTTGTCTACCGACCACTGCAGCCGTTGTCTACCGACCACTGCAGCCGTTGTCTACCGACCACTGACAGCCGTTGTCTATCGACCACTGACAGTCATTGTCTATCCACCTGCCGGACAAGTGCGGTTGCCGAGTAAACGCGTATTTGCGAGACCATTGATACATTACAAAGCCCAAATAAACCAATTCCAGACAATGCGACTCAAACCACAAAACTCTGTACAATGTAAACCCGCCCCGTTGCCCCAGATGCACACTACGCCGTTCCTGCCCGTCCGTCTGCCCTGATTCCCCCCCCCCCACGTCGTCGCCGACCGCTCACAGCTCCTTGTCCTTGGGCGGGCGCTGGCTCAGCTGCTTCTCGCGGCCCGTGACGGGCGCGTTGCCCACGGCCTCCTTGCCGCCCAGGGCCGCGAAGCCCTTGTGGAAGACGTACTCGACCGCGTTCTCGACCGGCTTGTCAAAGAGCGAGGGCAGGAACGGCACCACGGCCAGGCCCAGGCCGATGGGCGCCCATGTGCGCAGGCGCTTGTTGGGCACGCCGCGCAGGGCCTGGCCGGAGTAGCGCACGACGCTGTGGATGGTAAAGGCGGGCAGGCCCATGCTGGCAATGCTCTGGAAGATGGCGCGCTGGGCCATGACGGTGCGCCAGTCGTCGAGCGGCGCGACCACGCCGGGCGTCAGCGTGGTGCCGCCGGCGGCGGCGGCCGGCTCCTGCGCGACGCGGGCGGCGCGGCTCTGGCGGCTGGTCAGGTGCAGGTCCGGATGGAGCACGCGCTGGTTCTGCCAGTAGGCCTTGTAGCCCTCGTAGCTGACGTCGCCGAGCACGTACGTCCACGAGATGCCGTAGGCGGCGCGCACCAGGTTGGGGTGGGCCACCGGCCGGAACGACTCGCCAATGTCCGAGGTGTAGGCCACGTAGCGCTGCGCCGACAGCAGGATCGTGCGCAGCCGCGTCACGTAGGCCGCATACCGCACGCTCGACTCTGTCGAATCGGGTGCACTGTCGGGTTAGCAAGATGCTCAATAGCCCTTCCCCCCCCCCCCTCCCTTTTTTTTTTTTTTCATCAACCGCAACAACAGCAGTCACTTTTCTCCAACGTACTAGCCAGAGACAACATCTTCGTAAAAGTCGGTATCGTCCTCCTTGTCGACAAGCTTCTGCAGATTGTTGGGGAGCTTCTCAAAGGCCGGCAGCTTGTCCGACTCAAACCCGCTGGCCTTGGCCTTGCCGTCCTTGTCTGCTGTAGAGCTGGACGACGAGAACGGCGCCGGGGCGGCGGTCTCGGTCTTGGACTCGGCGGCTTTCGCGTCCTTGGACTTATCTGGCCCTTTGCTCCAGAACATTTTGGGTAGATGGCGGCAATTGGTGAGTTGAAAGGGTAGTAGGGTGAAGCCGCTCTCCCTCAAGTACGGTCGATAGTTGTAAGTTCTTATCGAGCCTCGGGTTTCGCGGGGGAGCTTACTAGGGCCCCCCCAGCAAACGGCTGCTTGTGATTGGCCCGGCCCAGAGGCCCCCCCAGCTGCTACGCCGTAGACCAGTCACGTGAGTAACTCGCAGCCAGGCTACGACAATTCCCGGGTCCGGCGACGATTAATCCGGGTAGCTTTTTCGCGCAGAGCTTCTTCACATCTGGCGGGAACAAGCGTTTTTTTCCCCCATTGCTCCGTTCCACGCTTCGACCTCACCACCGCCGCCGCCAGCACCTTTCCACGTACCGCACCCATTGGCGCTTCTTCCGAACCGCCTGCTCGTTGAGAACGCACACAAACCGCGACCATGGTTGCCACCTATTCCATCCTCGGCCGCCAAGTCGGCTCGCACCACGTAAGTACCTGAGCCGGAAAGGGAGGTGCCCTGGCATATAGGGAGTGTGGATGGCGGATGGCTAATGCGCTGCTGCAGCTGGCCATGGCCACCCTCGCCACCTTTTTCGGCGGCGTCTTCGCGGCAACGAGCGGCGGCAGCAAAAAGGTCGCGGCCGCGCCGCCCATCAACGCCTCGTCGTCGGACGAGGCGGACTTTATCAAGCAAGTTTGACCCCCGATGGTGAATGGAGCCAGGACGGCACCGTCAATGCTAATGCTTGCTGCCACTGTAGGAAGTTTTTGGAAAATGCCGACGCCGACGAGAAGAAGAAGGCAGCGCACTAAAGGCGCCGCAAGTGACGAGAGGGAGGAGGGGCTTGATTGAGACTTGCGTGCTCGCCAGCGCGGGAAGGCTTTGGCATCCACCTGTACATTTGTGATGAAATAAAGCGGATCTCAAGCAAACACGCACTCACATATATATATATGCAGATGGCCATGCGTAGAGCAAGGCCTCTGCCGGAGGTTTGGCTTTGATTCTGGCCGCATGATCTACGGCAGACGAGTTCCGGGATTGTCCACGGGGGCGCTGACACCGCTGTGTCCTTTCCAGCCCCAAGCTCCCGTCCAGGGCCAGCTCACTCAAAACACGGCAGGATTTGTCTTGTCTTGCCCGTTACAATGACATGCCTCTGGCCTGTCGGCTGTTCACGTTGTGTGAGGCCGATCAAACAGCGCCGGGCAGCCCGTCGCCCGACAGGGGCCAGACATTATCATCTTGCCTGCTCGGAACGCTGACCGCCGGTCTGGCCATGTCCAGGCTGCAGGGCATGAAGAATGCGTAGTGCACAGAGAAAGAAGCCTGTTCGGGATGTGCTGTGAAAGATACTTTCTTTTGGCAGTTTGGGGGAAAAAAAAGACGGCCGAATCCTGTCCACAGGGCTCACACAAGCTTCATCCCATTCCCCTGCCCACCATCTGATTCTGCTTGACAGCAGGTTGGCCCCTTGAAGCAGGACGCTGCCGTTTCATTCATGCTCTTTCGGCCGTTGCCAGAGTGGGTATTGCATTTACAGGGCACCAGCCACTATGGTGCCGCTGTGACGCAATGCTGGCAAACGGGCCAGGGCGCATGAAGCACTGTTTCACCCCCTGTCAAGAAGCGGGGCGTGTTGCGTCCTAACTAAGGCACAGCTTCCGCTACGGCCAATCCGTGCCAGGAATTGTTCGTTACAGCGCAATTGCGGTTCTATTTGGGCCTGTATCTTACCGAGTAGGCAGCGCCGCCCGTGGCTGTGCGACGCTATCTTGCAAACAAACACGGAACGCCAGCACTAGGCAGAAATAAGAAGGGCCAACTCAAGCCGAGAGGGGCGCGTCATCTAATATACGCATCCCACGCATTCCTCGTTTATATTTTTTTTTTGCCTCTCTTATTTCTGCATTCCGCACGACGCGAGCCAGGCCGCTGGAACCCGTCGTCGCCAGCATCCGTCGGAGAACGGCTTACTTGGACCTCTGCCAACCATATCGATATCGTTGCCCTTTGGGCCCCCCCGTTTTCTCGCCGACAGCACCGTGCCTCCACCATGACGGGCGCGGCGGATCTGTCCAACAAGACGGGCGACAGCAAGCACTTTTCTTCCGGGTCCGACCGGCTGGACAGCATGCGAGTGCGGAGCGGCTCGACGATTGACCGGGCATTAGGGAGTGCGTCGGCGCCGGCCGCCCACTCCGGCGCCGAGACGGACGGCACGCCGGCCGCCGCGGATGCCACCAGTGCCCCGGCCGGCGGGGGGGGAACCGCAGCAGGTGCCGGAGCGGCCGGTGCGGGCGGTGCGGCCAACAGCCCGACACCCGGTGGTGGCAGCGAGGAGATGCCCAAGGAGGCGCAGGATGTGCTGCAGTCGGAGATTGGCATCATCACGATGCTCAACCGGCTGAAGCAGAGCATCGGCACGACCAAGGTGAGGCGGCGGAGCGAGCAAGGGGAGAGATGTGGGGGGGGGGAGAGATCGGAGGAGGCCAGATTCGCAGACAGACAGCTGACGGCGCGGGTGGTGGCAGGAGTTTGGCCTCTTCCTCAAGAAGCGCGCGGCGCTCGAGGAGGAGCACGCGGCGGGCCTGCGCAAGCTGGCCCGGGCGACGCAGGAGTCCATGGTGCGCAGCGACCACACGCAGGACAGTTTCGGGCAGGCCATGGGCGAGATGATGGACATCCACACGCGCATGGCGGACAATGGCAACCAGTTCGCGGCGTCGCTGCACCAGATGCACGAAGAGCTGCTCGAGCTGGCGGCGATTGCGGAGAAGAACCGCAAGAGCTGGAAGCAGACGGGCCTGGCGGCGGAGCAGCGCGTGGCCGACCTCGAGACGGCCACGCGCAAGTCCAAGGCCAAGTACGACGCGCTGGCCGAGGAGTACGACCGCGTGCGCACGGGCGACGTCAGCGGGCGCCGCGGCGGCTTCGGCTTCAAGGGCCCCAAGTCGGCCGCCCAGCAGGAGGAGGACCTGCTGCGCAAGCTGCAGCTGGCCGACGAGGACTACCACGGCCGCGTCAACACGCTGTCGCGCGAGCGCGCCGAGCTGCTGGCCACCGGCCGCCCCGACATTGTCCGCGTGCTGCAGGATCTCGTGCACGAGTGCGACGGCGGCCTGGTGCTGCAGGTGCAAAAGTACGCCTCTTACAGCGAGAAGCTGCTGCTCAGCAACGGCCTCAGCATCAGCCCCATCAAGGCCGCCCGCCAGCCCGGCGGCACCGGCACCGGCGCCGGCACCCGCAGCCTGCGCGAGGTCGTCCTCGCCATCGATGCCACCACCGACCTCAACAACTACGTCAGCTCCTTCCACCCCCGCATCCGCCCCGAGACCGGCGAGCCCAAGTACGAGCGCCACCCCGTGCTCGCCAGCAGCTACGGCCAGCAGCAGCCGCCGCCGCCGCCCTCCGTGGCCGTGCGCACACACACCGCCTCGCAGTCCCTGTCCCACCAGTCCTCTTCTTCTGCCCCCGGCGACGCCGCTCTGCTGCCGCCGCCGGCCCCCTCGACCCCCGGCCAGCCGCTGCCGCCGCCGCAGTCCCGCGGCTCCACCGTCACACGCCCGGAATCCAGCCAACAGCAGCACGAGCGCAGCTTCAGCCTCAGCAGCGGCTACGGCCAGTCCGGCTGGCCCACCCAGGCGCCTCCGTCGGGCCACCAGCCGCCCTTGACCGTCCGCAACTCTACCGTGCCCGCGGGCGCCGCTGCCACCACCAGCAGCACCAACAGCAACTCCCCGGCCGCCGCCGCCGATACGAGGCCTTCCTCCTTCAGCACCTCGGGCCCGTCGTCGTCGCGCTTCTACACCCCGCCCGCGTCCAACGGCGTCTACGCCTCGCCGGCCTCCTCGTACGGCCCGCCGCAGCTCGGTGCTCTGCCCTTCCAACAGACCAGCTCGCCGGTCGCCGCTGCCGCTGCCGGCGCCGGGCCTACCGGTTCGGTGCCGGCCTCGTCACTGTCTTCGGCCATCCTCCAGTCGCCGCCGCCGCTTCTACAGCAGCAGCAGCAGCAGCAGCAGCAACAGCAACAGCAGCAGCAGTCTGGATCGCCGTCCAACCCGCTGATGCAGCACCCGCCGGCCTCTGCCGCGCCTCACATGGCCGCGCCGAGCCAGGGAGCGCCGTCCCGTCCCGTCTTTGGTGTCTCGCTCGAGACCCTCTACGACCGCGACAACCTGGCCGTGCCCATGGTGGTCTACGAATGCATCCAGGCCGTGGACCTGTTTGGGCTCGGCGTCGAGGGCATCTACCGCCTTTCCGGCTCTCTGCCGCACGTAAACAAGCTCAAGGCCATGTTCGATACCGGTCCGCCGCTCCCTTGTATGATTTTCTGCCTAGTGCCTGTTTTTGTCGCTGACCTGCCAGACTCGGCGTCGCCCGATTTCCGCAACCCCGAGAACTTTTTCCACGACGTCAACAGCGTCGCCGGCCTGCTCAAGCAGTTCTTCCGCGACCTGCCCAACCCGCTGCTGACGCGCGAACACTACGACCGCTTTATCGAAGCCGCCCGTACGTTTTGTCATTGCTACTCTCCTCTCTCCTCTCTCCTCTCTCCTCTCTCCTCTCTCCTCTCTCCTCTCTCCTCTCTCCTCTCTCCTCTCTCCTCTCTCCTCTCTCCTCTCTCCTCTCTCCTCTCTCCTCTCTCTCCTCTCTCCTCTCTCCTCTCCTCCTCTTGCTCCCCTTTCCCTTCCGCCCCTCTCTAACCCCCCCAGAACAAGACGACGACACCGTACGACGGGACTCGCTGCACGCCGTCATCAACGACCTGCCCGATCCAAACTACGCCACACTGCGCGCCCTGGTGCTGCACCTCAACCGCGTGGTCGAGAACGCTTCGGTCAACCGCATGACCGCGCAGAACCTGGCCATTGTCTTTGGGCCCACGCTGATGGGCGCCGGCACCGGCGACGCCGAAAAGGGCCGCTGGCATGTGCGCGTCATTGACACCATACTGCAGAACACGTACCAGATCTTCGACGAGGACTAGGAGCGCTCTGCGCCGGAAGACGGTGGTGGTGGCGGCGTCGGCGGCGGCAGCGGCAGCGGCAGCAGCCACGGCAGCAGCAGCGGCAGCGGCAGCAGCCACGGCAGCAGCGCGTCCAAATACCTGGAGACGCCGGCCGCCGCTGAGCAGCAGCCGCTGATTCTTTCTTGTACCTTGATACGGCGTTGGGCTGTGCATTGGGGGGGACGAGTTCTGGTTATTCCCGTTTTGTGCCTTTTGTGTCATGTCTGCCGCCTGCTCTGGCTTCTTCGGGCGCCTGCGCTGTTCCACTCATGATTTTTGTACTATTACCGTGCGTTTCCTTTTCTGTTCTTCCATCTTTTGCGCTGCTTTTTTTTTTTTTTTTTGCGCGCCTCAAGGCGGACCACAATTAAAGGACAGACGGCATTCAGGTGACTCAAAATGTGTGCTTTGTTGCTGCCGCCGTGAAGGGAAAGGGGAGGGCCGCTCTTTCCTATTCTGGTGGCTGTAGGACACGCGATTCGTGACACTGTAATTCCAAACAGAAAAACGCGCCATCTCTCTCGACAGCCTTCCTTGCCCTCCTTGGTCTTTCCAGCATCTTTTTAACACCCTTTTGCCTTGACGTGTACACCTTTCTCGTTTTCGCCACGCCAGGACAGATCGTTGCTCGTTTACCCTAAAGTCGAGCAGTCCGGGGGGCCAACTCTCTGTCAGGCTGCATATCTTGTGCTTGCCGCTGTCATCTATTCTTCTGGCCTCTGGGACATCATGGCTCCCCGCGTTGACATTGACAGCCCCGAAAACATCGATCTGATGCTTGCCGGCGTCAAGTTGTTTCTCGAAAGGAACACTGTCAACGGTGTCTTTACTGTGAGCTCCCTCTTCTCTCCCCCCCATGATAGCATTTCCCATGTTGCCTGTCAAGCATTTCTCACATCGCAACTCCTAGGGCTCCGGAACATGTCAAGACAACTTCAATATCTCTCCCGGCCCGGCGGCAGGGGACCCCAGAGACGAAGTCATTACACGGTTCGAATCCATCGAGCAGTTTGAGAGGATCCACAGCGCCGCCAGCCAGTTTGAGGAAGCTTTGGAGAACCAAGCGATGGACGACGTCAACAAGAGCGGCACATCCTACCGGGCTTGGCCCCTGGCCGGTCTGCCCAGCGGCGACAACGAAGAAATGTGGGTGATTCTCGTCGAGCCATTGCCCAACACGCAGTCCTTGCTCCCCAACATTGGAGAGACGTGCCACCTTCGCATTGTCGACCAGCTCTCCGGCGAGGCCCGCTCCGCCTGGTGGACGGTCAAGCGCCTGGGCAACCACTTTGACGACTCCCGGCCAGGCTGGTCCGACCTGCTCGTCTTCTCCACCACTCTCGAGCCCACGAAAGACGAGACCGCCTCTGTCATCCACGCCCTCATTCCCAACGAAGGCGACCAGGCCAACCACCTGGCAGGCCTGGCCCTGACCAACGAAAATGCCGTTCGTGTCGGCCTGCTCTTTTCGCGGTCCGACGCCACCTTTGTTGCCGAGATGGCCGCTCTGAAAAAGCTTGTCCGTTCTGCCGCTGCCGAAAAAATGCCGTCGCGCCGACACAAGCCGGCCCCTGGCGTGGCCCCGGGAGCGTCTCCGGAGAATAAAAGGACATCGAGTTACGCAGTCACGCCGCAGCAACTGGCTGCTTTCCGCCACCTTGTCCACTTCAGCGAGCCGCCGGCCTTTTCCGTCGACGTCTTCGCGCAGTATCCCAACATGCGGGACCCAAAGCCCGGCCAGGGCATTCCGCCCTCGATTGTCAAGAGGTATCGCCGCATGGATGCACATCAGAGGAAAGCCTACCACGGCCTTCTCTCCGCCATGCCCTGCGGCGTGGGGATCCTGCCCGGCGGCCCGGGGAGCGGCAAGACCGACTGGGTCATGACCGTGATCGGCCTGATGCAGTGCCGTTCCAACGCCAAGGTGCTGTACCTGCTCGACATCAACAAGCCCCTGGACGATGCAACGTCCAGATACGTCAAGATGGCGCGCAGTGCGGGGCTGGGCAAGCTCGCCATCCGCATGCGCAGCTTTGGCACAGAGCTCAAGGGCAGCATCCGCATAGGGACAGTCCAAAATCGTGTTCAGGGAAAGGGCAGCATGGGGCAGGCCGTCCGCATCGACAGCATGGGCGAACCAGACGTGGACTTTTCCCGGAACTTTTTGCGCTTGTATGTGCAAAACAGCAAGTCGTCCGCCGCACCCGAAGGACAGATGGCCAGTACGTGCCACCAAGACGACATTGGGTCCCTAGACGATGCCGCGTGGAACCACTACGAAGCCCATAAGGACGACTTTCCAGACCTGACGACACACCTGGAGTCGTGCAACGGCAGCGCATACGAAAGCCGGGCTCTCCGCTGCCAGATCTACCATTTGTACGAGGAGCTGCTCAAGCAGGCAGACTTTATTGCCACCACGCCCTGCGTGGCGTCGACGACCTTCCGCCGCATGTTCTCTCCCGACCTCGTGGTGTTTGACGAAGCGGCCCATGCGCGGGAGCTGTCCACGCTGATTGCCATTGCCAATTTCTGTCCCAAGGCCGGCTGGATCTTCGTCGGGGACCACCGCCAGACGCAGCCTACGGTCAAGAGCAACAAGACCAATCCGCACGCGAAGCAGCTGGCTACCTCGTCCATGGAACGAGCGCATCTCGCCGGCGTGCTGAAGCACCAGCTGCTCATCAACCACCGCGCCTACAGCAACCTGGAGCGTCTGCCGTCGAAGCTGATCTACGAGGGCAAGATGCGCACCGGGATCCCGCCCGCTCTCCGAGATCCGCCATGCGTCCGCTTCGTCAGACAGTACTTTGCGGATCTCATGGGGCGCAAGTGCCACGTCCCGCGTGTCATTGTGCATCTGCTGCAGGTGGAGCGACCTGCGCAGATCGGGACCAGCTGGGAGCACTCGACACACCGCGAGTGGACCATGGACCGGGTACTCGAGCTGTTGCAAAACGACCAGTTTCGCAGCGCCGAGGACGCCGAAAAGCCCGGGACCATCCTGCTGCTGGCGCCGTACAAAGCGGCCATTATGCAGTACCAGCTTGCCATCCAGGACTTGGCAAAGAAGCACCCAGACATGGACGTGATCAAACGCGTCGAGGCAAGAACATGGGACTGTGCGCAGGGCCACGAAGCCGACATTGTGGGGATCGACTACGTCCGCGACGTCCCAACCGAGTTCATGGACGGCATGTACCGCTTCAACGTGGGACTGACGCGCGCGCGGCAAGGCGAGTGGCACCTCATCCACCCAGACCTGCCCACCAGGCGGGGGTTCCCCATGACGAACTACATTCGCAAACTCTATCACGCATGCAAATACGGCATGGACGGCCGCGAGGAGGGCCACGTTGTCAGCTTCCGCTTCGATCGAGCAGCCGGAGCGCCTGGCGTCTGGACTGCACTAGAGCCGAGCTCCAGTGTCCGGCACGACGAGCCAGCAGCCACTGAAGGCGGTCCGCCTGCAGCCGCCATTGTGGCCCCCGGTCCGGCCAAAGCGAGCGGCGGGATGGGGCTTGTTTGCGCAGTCGACAGTGTGCGAGATATGGAGACAACATGCCCGGTACTGAAGCTCACAGGAAGCACGTCTCTTGTGGTTCTGGCTGCAGGGCCAAGCGAGCCTGTTTGTACAAATTGGTGGTGAGAGGTGGCGCTCTCGGGCCAGCATCACGGCCAAACCCGTGCGGTGAAATGCGAGACAATTGGCTGTACTGAGCCGAGCAGTTGTGCTCTAGTCGTCCTTTGCTTTCTTTTTGTCTTTGCATGGCAGTAAATAGCGGGACTTGCTCAAGAAGGTATTTCATCTACATAGCACTTCTTTCAACAGCAAAAGAGTTGTTTCGAAGAGACCGGTTTCTGAAGGGGCTCAACCATACGAAAATGACCAAGTCCGGTTTCGAGACTTGGAGACTCTGCATCTCCAACACAGCAAAACAAAAGCCCAGTCCCGGTCTCGAGTCGGAGGGGAGGGGGGCGCTGCTCTCGTGAAATTAAAAACTAGACTAATGAGTATAGAATGATGAGTACAGGGAGGGGTTTAAGGGTCAAGGGAGAGATGAAGAGATTTTTATTTAGGGCAGCTTTCGTTAAGCGCGAGTTTGAGGCATAAGATTGGCACTGTGACGGGGAGGAAACTAAACGAGAAGCCATTCGATCGTGATACTTGGGGATCTCAAAGTGTCTTTTGTCGGTCTCACCTTTATTTTTATTTTTTGAAGATTTCACTTATTTACACTTAATGGCTGAATTCAAATTAGGCTGTATCTCGTATCAACTTCACAACTTGGTTCAAAAATCAAGTTTGTATCAATAGAATTGCGCAAGTTTACAGAGTCATAGAGGTCAACATTGTTCTTGGAAGTGTCTGAAATCAGAAGAATACCCTTGGCCGCGAACCAGAAGTGGTGCCCACAGTTCAGCCATATGCCGTACGGAGTTGGCCGCACGGGCTAATTTGTGGGCCCGCCTCTGCAAGTCGGCAATCCCCGATTCGCTGGATCCAGTGGGGAGACCCACCAAGGCCTCCTCCACAATCCGGATTTTGCGGCGCCTGCCTACTCCGTACCCCTGGACGGCGCCGGGCTTGACGACGGCTCCGCCCGGCGGTCCTGCCCGGCCTCTCCCAGGCCCGCGGCGTGATTGTGCGGTCTCGGTTCTGCTGCGCTGCAGCCACGTCCCGGGCGGCTCTGGCCGGATCTAGGTCTGCGGCGCGCATCGAGCGGATCCGAGAGGGGAGAGGTACCTGCAGGGATGGCTGCCACGCGATGCTTGGGCCCAGTCTTCGTCGCAACTACGGAAGAACTGCCGCGGAGGTGTTCCCACCGGTCATCTGAGGCGGAGGTGTTCCCACCGGCCATCTGAGGCGGAGGGGAGAACCCAGAGCGCCGGTGGCTGTCAGCAGGGGGCAAGTCTGTGAATCCCACAACTCCGTAATATGTGAAGGATTAGCTTGCATACTTGGGCTGCTGCCCCGCCAGCCAGCAGCTTCCTGGCCCAGGGCCCAGGCCCATGCGGTGCAGGCCGTTTTGGCAAGGCTGTCATGTTCTGCCGACATTTACTGCATCATTGGGTGGTGCTGTCGCTGCTTATTGGCCGGGAAGGAGCGAAGGGCCACTTCCTGCTGTTGCTGGTCTCGTCAGCAGAGTGATACCAAGCGGCCGAGTCGGCAAGGCTGCCCCCCGTCGTTCTTTCCATATTAGTTCCTTGTTTTCGCATACTTGTGCAATGTCTTCACGCTGCTCTGCCCTGCTTCTCTCCTTTTCTTTTGGAGCAGACTGGCCACGCCCTCTTATCTTTTACTTCTTTCCACATCTTGCTGCTTCTTTTTTTTTTTTCTTGGGTAGCCTCTGCCTCTTGGCCGGCGATCAGAGCCGCCGTGACTGGTTCGCAGCTGTTGGGCTCTTTTTGGTTCGGATCAGGAAAAATCATCAATACTCAACACAACATACAGCCTTTGGGGCAAACCAAGACTGCACTGGTTCGAGCTCAGACCTCTCTGGCCAATCGACGCTCGCTATGAGCACAGGTCGAAACCACCACAACAGTGCCGTGGCTGGAGAACACTGCCTAGTGCCACTTGACTGGCAGCCTAGCAACCTTTCTACGTCACTTGTCGTGGCAGGCCTGTCCTGTCGTTTTCGATTTCCTCGTGAGAGACGCCGGCCTGGCCTGACGTCGGCTTCCCCCCCTACCTTGACAGCAAATTATTTTCTCTCTCGAGGTCCCCCTGTTTTCTCGCACGGCTCTCGCCTTTGCTAGAGGCAAGATTATGACGTCCCTCCTCCTCCTCGCCCAATAAAGCCGTCGTCATCGCGTGAACCTTACTTTCCCAGTATCCTTCCATGTGAAATTTTGTTAAGGTTCATGTGGCCGCGTTCATATATCATTCCACTTTTTGTGCTGCTCTGCCTGGCTCGTGCCCTGTACCCTCATCTCTTTTTTTGATATTCATGGTCAAAATTGACACTCTCATCACCAGCACCACGATACATCACTGAGCTTCCTCTCAGAGCCCCTTGAAACCTCTCCGACATACGCCATTTTCGAGACTCTGCAAACCCTCCCTTTATCCATGCAAAAATGTCCAACGACAGGGTGCTTGTTTACCTGTTCCGCCACGACTTGCGAGTGAGAGACAATCCAATCCTCCACGAGCTCGCCTCAAACCCCAACCATGGATTCACACACCTCCTCCCCGTCTACATCTTTGACAGCCGGCACATTGAAACCTCTGGTTTCATCAAGACCCCCGATCCGGCCGTCCCCAACCCCTACCCAGAAGCCCGCAGTAGACTGGCCGGCTTCTGGCGCTGTGGCCCCCACCGGGCCAAGTTCATCGCCGAGTCGGTCTTCAACCTGAAGCGGTCCCTCGAGGCCGTCGGCAGCAACCTGGCCATTCGCGTCGGCACGCCGACGGCCACGCTCAAGCACATACTCACCCACTTCAAGGGCCAAGGGTCCCCCAAAGTTGCCGTATGGCGGACCGCCGAGGTCGGCCCTGACGAGCGCCGAGACAACGAAGCCGTGGCCGAGCTCTGCGCCAAGAGCGGAGCCGAGTTCCGGCTCTGGGACGACGAGAAGTATTTTTACGACGAGTAAGTGGTGCTCCAAGCTGTACACTCACTCACTACCTTTCTGAAGCATGATGCTAATACCCATCAGCCGGGACCTGGGCTTCAAGAGTATCGACCAGGCCCCCGACGTCTTCACCACGTACAAGACGCTCATGGCAAACCGGGGCACCAAGGCGAGATCGCCCCTGCCCGATATTGCGCCGGGGTCGCTGCCCGGCTACATTGCACCCCCGGGCCAGGAGGCCCCATTTAGCATCCCCAGTGACCAACAAGAATTCGAAGAAGCGCTGTTGGCGCCCATCAAGAACGTTGTGCCGGATCTCGTTGCCGAGTACAGCGCGAGCTTTACGCCCGCAGACGGAGGCGCCTCCCAGAGCGCTGCAGCGCAGGACCCGAAGAAGGAGGTGGTCTTTGTGGGCGGCGAGGACGAGGGCCACCGGCGGCTCCGCTGCCTGATCGACCCGGCGCTGAACGACTCGCTCCTCGACCACTACGAAGAGCGGCGGAACGGGCTGCTGGGCGAGGAATACAGCACAAAGCTGTCGCCCTATCTCGCGCAGGGCTGCATCACGGCCAGACAGGTGAACAGCAGCATCATCGCCTACGAGGAGCGCGGGGCGACCGAGTCGGAAAGGGAGGCCAACCGGCGGGCATGCAGCGCCGGAACGACGGGCCTGCGGACCGAGCTGCTCTGGCGAGACTTTATGCGCCTCAGCACTAAGAAGTCGTTTCGCAAGCTCTTCTGCCTGAGCGGCTTCCTGGGACAGGAGGCCGACGGCGATAGCAACGCCAGCAGTGCCACGCTGGCGGCCGGGAGCACTGTGCCGGGCAGTCCAGGGAACAGCCGGGAGAACACTCCAGAGAAGAGCCCGGAGACCACTCCAGAGAGGAGTCCGGGCCAGAAAGGTGCCTTGAGGGCCGGCGTCCCCGAGGCCGGCGTCCCCGCGACCAGCGCCACAGAGACGGGCGCCCCGGCACCACCGGGTGCAGACCTCCGCCGAAGCAGCAGCGCCAGCAGGTTCTCGGTACCGCAGCCGAACACGGCGCCCGTACAGTGGGTGACGGCACGGGCGGACATGGCGGCGGCCGACCAGCAGCCGAGCGCGGCGGCTGTGGGAGCGATGCTGAAGCGGCTGCAGAACGGCACGACCGGGCTGGGGCTGATTGACGCGTCGCAGCGGGAGCTGCTGCACACGGGCTACACGTCGAACCGGGCGCGGCTCAACGTGGCCATTTTTCTGTGCAAGCAGCTGTGCATCGACTGGCGCTACGGGGCTGAGTGGTACGAGATGCTGCTGGTCGACTACGACGTGTGCTCCAACTGGGCCAACTGGCAGTACGCGGCGGGCGTGGGCAACGACCCCAAGGGGCGCGGCCGCAGCCTCAACCCGGTCAAGCAGGCCTTTGACTACGACGCCCGGGGCGCGTACGTGCGGGCCTGGCTGCCCGAGGTGGCCGGGCTGGAGAGCCTCGAGCACGTCTTCCAGGTCTGCACGGCGCCGCCCGAGGTCCAGGCCCGCGCCGGCCTGCTCGGGCATCCCATGGCGGCAGACCCGGTCATGCGCATATCCTATTCGGTGGAGGGGCGGCCTCGCAGGCGCAGGCCCGTGGACCATCGGGGCGGAAACGGAGGCGGCGGTGGGAGAGGACCTGGGAATGGCCATGGAAATGGGAATAGTTTTGGAAACGGGTACAAGAACAATCACGGAAATGGATACGGCAACGGAACCGGATACGGGAGACATGGGAATGGGAATGGGAATGGAAATGGGAACGGATTTGGGAATGGGAATGGGAATGGATTTGGGAATGGCAATGGACACGGATTTGGGAATGGGAATGGACATGGAAATGGGAACGGAAACGGAAACGGACATGGATATGGGACCTGGCACGGAAACAGACGAAACAGCCAGGACAACGGCTACGACGACAAGCAGATGGCAAGCGGCCAGGTCTGCCCGCGGTGCCAGAGCCGGGGCTGCAGCGAGTGCATGCCGAACGCATACGACGCAGGCTACCTACCAAACAACCAGGGGCCCTGGACGGCAGGCTACCCGGCCCACGGCCCTGTGACCATGGCACCGCCGGCGGGCATGGGCTATGGGCCTCCGACGATGCTCGGCCCGCTGCAGCCGCCGCCGCCGCCGCCGCCTCCGGGGCAGATGGTGGGACCGCCGCTGGACCAGCAGCAGCAGCATTATGAGATGCAGCAGCAGCGTCTTCAGATGCAGCAACAGCATCAACAGCATTTGCAAATGCATCATTATCATCAGCATCAACAGCATCAACAGCCGCAGCGTCAGCCGCAGCATCAGCAGCCGCAACATCAACCACAACAACCACATCTTCCACAACATCTACCACAGCAGCAGCCACAACTACAACATCCACAGCATCAACCACAACCACAGCTACCACAACTACCACCACAACTACCACCACAACTACAACAACTACCACAACAGCATCAACCACAACCACAGCAACCACAATATTTACCACAACAGCAGCCACAACTACAACCACAGCAGCCACAACTACAACCACAGCAGCCACAACTACATCCACAGCAGCAGGTCCCCTACGCACAGCAGCCAATCCAGATCGTGACAGTCTATCCGCCGGCCGGTCAGCATTGGCTGCCGCCGGTGGTTTACGGCCCCGGACCGGTGTGCATGGGAGAAGACTGCAACCACCCATTCGAGTGCACGACGTACCAGGTGTACCTGCCACCCATGCCGCCCATGGGAATGCCGACCGAGGCCATGCCCCCCTGGCAGCCACCCGAGGAATATGTTCCGGCCGAGCCGGCGGCCGAGCCGGCGACGGCAGCGGTGCAGGAAGTGGAGACAGACGCCAACATGGCGGACGAGCCGGTCACACTCGAAGGCGAGGCGGGATACGAGCCAGACATAGCAGAAGGCGAGACGGGATACGAGCCAGGCATACCAGAAGGTGAGATGGGCAACGGGCCGGACACAACAGAAGGCGAGGCGGGCGACGGGCCGGACACATCAGAAGGCGAGGCGGGCGACGAGGCCGGCGACGAGGCGGGATGGCTGATGGATTCCATTTCGGAGCCGGAAGTGGAGACGCAGACGCGCAGTGTGTACGATTTCAAAGTGAACTTTTGGCGGAGGCCGCGCCGCAACTCATTGTAGGTAAAGGCGCGCCACGCTGAGAGCTTTACATGAACGGTCCTGGCACGGAGTTGGAGATTGGTTAGCCTTGATTTCTTAGACAGTATTCTTCCGTAGAGAGAAAGATTTTTGAGTTCTGTAGAGAAGAGAATAAATAGCAATGGATTGAGCAAGTCTGGCGTCGAAGCGCGGAGGTTGCTGTGCTGACAAAGAAAAGCGGGCCCCTCTCAAGCCCGAGGATGAGCGCGGAGACGGCGCAGCGGAGCCGAATCCAAGGAGCTTTGCACGACCACAGCCTCGCACGACACCATCGGACGGCGAGACCCCGCGATACTTGCCGGGTAGGGTATGCGGAACACAATGGCCTCAATCGGTCGGACGGTCGTGGCGGGCGCGCGCAGAGCGGGCGGTGCGGGCCGGGCGGTGCCGTCGACTTTTCCCTCTTCTTTCTCGTCGCTGGCTTTGCGGCGGAGCTACAGCGGCGCGCCGTCGTGGCAGGCGCCTTCGCCACCGCCGCCGCCGGCGGGGGGTCTGAGCCGGTCGACGCTGGGATTTCTGCTGGTGGGCTTCTTGGCGGCGGGCTACACGTCGCGGGCGATTGTGCCGGTCCTGGCGCCGGACCTGCCGGAGCCGGGCTCGGCCGAGGACGAGCAGCAAAAGGCGCAGCTGCGGGCGGAGGCGCGGTCGCGGCGCAGCGTGGCGCGGGCGGTGGCCGCGCTGGAGGCGGACCCGGACTGGGTGGAGTGGGATAGGGGGAGCCGGTGGGAGGACGAGGCGGCGGCGGCGGCGACGGCGGCGACGGCGGCGACGACGAAAGCCAAGACAGCAACCGCAAGCACGGCGACGACAGCGACAGCAACCAGCACGCCCCCCCGCATCACGACCGGGGCGCTGGGCGGCGCGCGCGGCATGAACGGCTACCACCGGGTGTTCCGCAACGTGGTGACGGGCGAGGTGACGAGCATCGTGCACCTGGGCGCGGCGCTGTGCGGCTGGCCGTCGGCGGCGCACGGCGGGGCCAGCGCGACGCTGCTGGACGAGGCGCTGGGGCGGTGCGCGATCCTGGCGCTGCCGGCGCGCACGGGCGTGACGGCGCGGCTGGAGCTGCAGTACCGGCGGCCGGTCGCGGTGCCGGGCTTCTACCGCATCGACTGCACGCCCGAGCGGCCGCCCGCGGGCACGCCGGCGGACCTGCGCAAGATCTGGTGCTCGGCGGCGCTGCGGTCCATGGACGGCCGGGACTGCATCCTGGCGCGCGGCCTGTTTGTGGTGCCCAAGGGGTATGCGCTGGGCAAGGTCGAGGCGCGCTTCTAGGGCCGAGGGTGCGCTTTCAGGGGCCAAGGAGTATGCGGCAGGTGCGCTTTCAGGGGCCTTTGGCTGTACCCGGCTTCTATGTGTCTATGTGTCTAGCGTCTGTCGCCGGTCCATCTCGTTGTTCCTTCTTACAAGTCTCAGCCGTCCATTCTTACAAGTCTCAGCCGTTCCGTGTACAGCCGAGATCGTTGCCGTCCATCCGTTCCGTGTACAGCGAGTCATAGCTGCCGTCCAATCTATAGCCTGGCCTTGGGGCCGTCCTCCGGGTCGGGCTCTTGTAGCCGCACAATGCCCTAAAGGTCAGCACACAGACAGGACAGGCAGCACAAGACAGACAAAAAGAACACACCTCTTGCACGCACGTCGCCAGCAGCACGCCGTCCTTGTTGAAGATGCGCTGGGTGACGACGCCGCGGCCGCCGCCGGCCCAGGGCGACTCCATCTCGGCCAGCATCCACTCGTCGGCGCGCACGGCGTTGGGCGCGTGGAAGTAGATGGTGTGGTCGAGGCTGACCATCATGCCGAGCGAGGGCCGCCCGCAAAAGGCCTCGAGCGGCACGCCGCCGCTTTCAAAGGCGACGTAGTCGCGCAGGCGCTGCGTGAGCTGCGGGTCGGCCCGGGCAAAGCGGCCGTGGTCGCCGCGGCCGCGGCCGCCGTCGCCGTCGCCGCCGTCGGCGTCCTCCAAAAAGGCCGTCACCGGCACCGAGTAGCGCCAGACGCCGTGGATGCGGCAAATGGTGCCGATGAAGAAGCGGTCCGTCATGTACGCCAGCGCGTCCAGGTGCGCCGCGCGCCCGCCGGCCGCCGAGATGGGCCCGCACGCCCGCACCCACTGCTGCGTCTTCTTGCGCTGCGGCGGCGCGTCCAGCAGCGCCGCCGGCGACAGCTCCGCGCCGTCCGCACCGTCCACCATCACCACCGCAATGGGGCCCGCCTGCACCGGCTGCGGCGGCGGCGTGTTGGGCGCGCCGCCGCCGCCGCCGCCCGGGCTGTCCCAGCCGTCCAGGTCCGCCGGCAGTCCCTGCACCAGCCGGTGCAGCGCACGCGCCATGCGGTGCTCCAGGCTGTCGGGGCCCTCGTAGTCGGGCGGCGGCATCGGCGGCCGCACCGCCGGCATGGTGACGGCGTGGTGCACGGCGGCCGCCCCGTCCGCCCCGTCCGCCCCGTCCGTCCCGGCCGTCCGCACAAACGACATGGTCACGGTAAAGATGCAGCGGCCGCGCTGGCGCGCCTGCACGGTGCGCGTGGCAAACGAGCGGCCGTCGCGCACGCGCTCGACGTGGAACAGCGTCGGCAGGTCGCTGTTGCCGGCCAGCAGAAAGTAGCAGTGGCAGCTGTGCAGCGCAAAGTCTGCCGCCACCGTGCGCTGGCCCGCCGACAGGCTCATCGCCACCACCGTGCCGCCGTAGATGCCGCGCGCCCCCGGCGGCTGCCACGTGCGCCGCGTGTTGGTGAAAATGTCCTGCGAGCGTCGTCAGCAACACGCAACATTCAATATTCAACAGCCAAGAATCAAGAACCCGCGCAGGAAACCTACCGCCCCCAGCGCCGACACCTCCGTCACGTCGAGCTCGTTCTCAATCAGCGACCGCGCCGGGTCGCGCGGCGGCGGTCGCAGCAGCGTCGGGAACGCCATGGTGTGTATAGACGGAGTGCGCAGAGAGCAAGAGACGGAGTGATGTAACGCGGAGGTCAATGGATAAGTGGTCACGTGCAAGAAGCCGAGGTAGCGATCGTGGATCTTGCAGCCGAGCCATCACGTAGCGCACGAGTCAATCACGTGCAAAGCAGCATCACGTGAACACAAGTCAATCACGTGCATATCACGTGCAAGAGCCGAGGCACGGTGGATCCTAATCATACTCCTATCAGCACAAGCCTGCCTTGCCTCTGGCTCCCTCCTTTACCCCCCCTGCCAGGTGTCCGCCGCCTCTCCGCCGCCTCTCCGCTGCGTCTCCGCTGCGTCTCTGCTACGCCCCCGTGGTGTTTCTGCTGCTTCCACGCCGCCGCCGCCGCCGCCGCCGCGTCGCCGCCGCTCCCGCTGCCGCTGCTGTCGCCCCCTCCTCCGTGGCGGCCCCGGCTCCTACTCCGGGCTGCCGGTAAAGAGCGGCTCGAGCTTGTCCCAGACGCTGCGGTCGCCGGCGCCGGCGCGCTCGCGGTCCTCCCAGTACTGGCCGTTGAACTTCCAGTACGGCTCGCCCGTGACCTCGCAGACGGCCCGCTCAAAGTAGGCCGGCACAAACTCCTCGCCGCGCTCCTCGCGCGCCCGCCGCCGCGCCCGCTGCTCCGTCTCGAGCCGGTTCTTCTCCGCCGCCGCCAGGTCGTACTCGCCGTCCT
Source organism: Graphilbum cf. rectangulosporium (assembly GCA_019925645.1). Classification (NCBI taxonomy): domain Eukaryota; kingdom Fungi; phylum Ascomycota; class Sordariomycetes; order Ophiostomatales; family Ophiostomataceae; genus Graphilbum; species Graphilbum cf. rectangulosporium. The sequence goes on from JADHKI010000005.1 coordinate 555,548, forward strand.
CCATGGCGCGCTGGTCCGGCCGCAGCCGCGAGTCCGTCGGCGCAATCCACGGCCGCAGCCGCTCGTCAATGTGGTTAAACGTCAGCACAAACGGCGTCAGGTTGAACGGGATCCCCTTGGGCCGCTCGTTGGCCTTCCAGATCAGAAACACCTTGTTCTGGTCCGACAGGCTGCCCCGGTACACCCGCCCGCTGCCGCCGCCCGTGGCGCCTTGGGCCGCTCCGCCGCCGCCGCCGCCTGCTGCTGCTGCGGCCGCCGCCGCCCCCGCCGACGTCAGCTCCGTCACCGCCTCCTCCGCCGCCCCCGCGCCCCCCTCGGCCTCGACCACGTCGTCGCCGCCGCCGCCCGTCACCGTCGCCTGGAAGCCCGGCGTGACGCGCGCGTACAGCTTCGAGTTCCAGCGGCCGCCCAGCGACATGCGCACGCGGCCGCTCGCGTCGACAATCTTGCCCGAGATCAGGTACGCCGACGCCGCCGTCCAGCCGCGCGGCTTGAACTCAATGTGGCACACCTCGCCCGTCGTCCAGTTCTTGATCTCCATCGGCCCGTAGTTGTCCACCGTCGGGTTGCCCGTGATGATGCCCACCACCGACGACGTCACCTTTTTCCACGTGTACAGGTCCTCGCGCCCGCCCGCCTTGGGCCGCAGCCGCAGGAACCAGGTCCCGAGCGGGTTGATGTCAAACGACTTGCCGTAGAATTTGGACTTGACCGCCGACTCCCCGTAGTACGTCCAGTGCGGTGACTCCGCGTGCGCCGCGCCCACCGGCGGGTGGTGGCTGACCTGCTCGATGAAGAAGCGGTAGTTCTTGTCCGGCCGCACATACTCGAAAGTCTCGCCCAGCAGCGGGTTGAACGGCTTGGCCACGCGCCCAATCGTCGAGGCGTACTCGCTCGCCGCAAACGCCGCCACGTACATCAGCCGCTCGATCGAGTCGGCCCGCTCTGCCGCCAGGTCCAGCAGGTCCGCGTACTCCATGTCCTCGCCGCACCGGTACAGCAGCGACGTCGGCTCGTTGAACGTGACCGGCAGCGTCATCTTGGTCATGTCCTTGCCCACCATGGATTTCAGGATGCTCTGTGCGGTTAGAGAGATGGAAAGAGAAGAATAGAGACGAGAAAGATGAAAAGAAAAGAGATGAGAAAGATGAAAGAGAAGCGACGAGAAAGATGATAGACGATGAAAAAAGAGACGAAAAAACTCACCCAGAGTGACAGCTTGGGCCGGTTGTCAGAGTCAATCTTGAGCCGCAGCCGGATCCCGTTCTCGTAGCCCTTGAAGGACTTGCTAATGTCCAGGCCCGACACCACCACGTCCTTGCTGCCGGCCGCCTCTGCCGCCTCCGGCAGCCGCGACTCCACCGCCACCTCGCCCGCGTCCACCGCGTCAAAGAACTCCTCCTCCTCCGACTCCGAGTCCGACAGGCTGGCCAGCTGTTCCATCATCGGCCGCCGCGCGCTGCCGGGCGCGTCCGCCGCCGCCGCCGCCGCCGTATTCGCATCTGCCGGGTCCGCCGCTGCTGCCGCTGTCGTCGACGTCGCCGCCGTCGCTGCTGCTGCCGTCGCGGCGACTGCTGCCGCCGCCGCCGCCGCCGCCGCCGCCGGGGCCGCCGCGCTGCTGCTGCTCGGCCGCGACTCCTCGAGCATGCCGCCGCGGCCCATGACCTCCTTGAGCATCCGCTTGGCCGTCTTCTTCTTCTCCTCGGCCTCGCCCACGCGCGCCTCCAGCGCCTCCTGCTCGCGCGCCACCTGCGCCATGCTCTCCTCCCACATCCGCCGCATGTCCACCTCGCGGTCCAGCCGGTACTGCCAGAACGCGTCGCGGTCGCGCGAGATGCGCACCAGGTCGCCGATCAGGCCCGTCAGCGACCGGATCGCCGCGTCGTACGTCGCCAGCGCCGCCATCGCCTTGGCGTCTGTCAGCGCCAGCCCCGGGTTGCGCGTCCCCTCCGCCACCAGCGCCTGGTTGACCTGCGCCATCGTCTCCAGCTGCAGCCGCGCCGACTGCGCCGTAATGTTGAACGCGTCCCGCGTCGCCGCCGGCGCCTCGCCCTCCCGCCCGCTCGACCCGTCCGCGTCTTCGTCGTCGTCGTCGTCGTCGTCGTCCACGTCGTTGGTGTTGTGGTTGCCGTCATGGTCAGTGTGTTCGCCGCGCGTCCGGCCCGTCGTGCCCGACGTGTCCCGCTTGCGCCGCCCCGTCGCCATGCTCGACTCCGCCTCGGCAAACTCGCCCGCCCCCACCCCCGTCTCCGCGTCTTCGTCCAGGCTGCCCGCCGAGGTAGCCGCCGCCGTCCCCGTCGGCACCCGCGACGACGACCGCGCCGCCGCCGACTGGATGCGCGTGAGCTGGCTGCCGCCGCCCTCGGCCAGGCTGGCGTTCTCGCCGCTCGGATCGTACTGCGACAGCGACGCCGACGCCGAGTGCGCCGAGTGCGCCGAGTGTGCCGAGTGTGCCGACGCGTGCGGGTGCAGCGTGTGCTCGGCCTTGGCCTGGCGCAGCAGCTCGGCCTCGCGCTGCCGCTGCCGCTCCTCCTCCTTGGCCTGGTCCTTGGTCCACTGGATCGAATTGTTGAGCGCCCAGAACCAGCGCTTGGCCTCGACCTCGTGGTTGGCCTTGAGCGTGTACTTGACCGACGACTTGCCGATAATCTCAAACTTTGTCTTCTCGTCCGCGCTCATGTGCAGCCGCGCAATCCGCATGTTGATCGCCCCGCGGCACGCCGAGTTGGCGTCGTCCTGGTGCTTGTAGTAGCTCAGCACGCCATCCTCCAGCACGAAGAAGCGCAGCTGGTAGCCCTTGCGGTAGTTGGTCCACTTCTTCAGGTACCCCTTCATCTCGCGCGCTTCCTTGCCCACCTGCGGATCCAGACCACCAAACCCAACACCACCGACGCCAACGCCGACGCCGCCGCCGCCGCTGCTGCTGCTGCCGAGACCGAATCCGGAACCGGGTCCGGAACCACCGCTGCCGCTGCCGCCCAGGACCGCCGGCCCGCCACCGCCGCCACCGACACCGCCACCGACACCGCCACCGACACCGACACCGCCGCCAAGGCCGCCGCCGCTGCTCAGCGCGATGCTCGACGTGCTGTAGCCCATGCCGCCCTGGGCGGCCGCGCCGAGCACGGCCTTTTCCTGGATGCCGCGCTGGGCCGCGACGGCGGCGGGGGATTTCTTGAGCATGGCGCGCGTCACGTCGTCCTTGGTCACGTCCTGCGGCAGCTTGCCCCTGCGGTCGCGCCGGAAGGGGTCGGCGCCGTGCAGCAGCAGCACCTGGATGAGCTGCGAGTTCTTGCGGCGCGCGGCCTCGTGCAGCAGGGTGCCGCCGGCCTGCGCCGTGATCGGGTCCGACACGAACTCGGTGCTGTTAATGTCCAGCACCGTCTTGAGCCGCGGCTCCTCGAGCACCTGCGCCAGCGTGTTGTAGTCGCTGCGCGCAATCAGGCCCTGCACCTCGCGCACCTTGTTCTCCGCAAATAGCGAGCGCGACAGCTGCAGCAGCTGGAAGATCTCGGGGTTGCGCGCCAGGTCCAGCGGCAGCCGGCCCTGCATGTTGGGCACGGCGTCGTTGACGTCCTTTTGGTCCAGCAGCAGCCGCACCACCTGCGTGCGGCCCTGGCTGGCCGCCAGGTGCAGCGGCGTGTTGCCGTCCTTGTCGCGCGCGTTCACGTCCACCAGGCCCGCCCCCTCGGACAGCACGTACTCGACCACGGGGAGCTCCGCGCACTGGATGGCCAGGTGCACAATCGTCGTGTCGTCCAGGCCGCCGCCGCCCGTGCCCACCGCCGCCGCGAGCGAGGACGTGCTGCCCCGCGACCCCGCGGCCGCCGTCGCGTCGCCGGCCTTGTCGTTGCGCAGCACCTTTGACAGGAACGCGGTGTCGCCGCTGCGCAGGGCCTCGACGATGCGGAACTTGCGCACCGACTGCTCCAGCGAGGTGTGGCCCTTTTCCAGCGCCGAGGGCAGCGTCATGCTGATGCTGGGCAAGGCCGCAGCCGCGGCCGACGCCGACGCCGACGCCGGCTTGACCGACGCCGCCGGCGCGCCGTACGAGTGCGACGAGTTGCGGCCCGCGAGCGACGCGCCACCCGTCGACATGCGCGACATGTGGCCCTTGATCGGCACCGGTGCCGGCTGCGACTGCGACTGCGACTGCGACTGTGAATGCGAGAGCGACTGCGAGTGCGAGTGCGACTGCTGGTACGCCACAGCAGCCGGGGCCGGATAGGTCGGCGCGGCCGAGGCAGATGGCGTTGGTCCGGCCTGCGATCCGTCTTCGGACACAACGTCGTCTTCGCCGGCCCCGCCGGCCCCGCCGGCCCCCGTGGAACCACTGCTGGGCGTGACGGAGCTGCGATCTTTGCGCCGGAGAATAGACAGAGCCGCGCTGCTCTTAGACCGCTTGTGCTGACTGGGGTACGCAAAAATGTTAGCATCATATAGGCATAGAGGGGTAAAGGGGGGGGGGGGGGGGGGGGCAGTAGAGAAAGGGGGAATCAAGGTAACGGCTTTACCTCTCGCCGGTCTCCGACATGGCTGCCTAGAGTAGATACGTTGCACAAATGCCGCTCGCGATACAATGGCGGACAGCCACGGGTGGGATGATGGAAATAACAAGAAACAGAGCGGGATGGGTGGTGGAAAAGAGGTGGAGAGAAAAAGGCTAAAAGGACAGCTTGGACCAGTTTCAAGCTGCGCACGAGTCGGATCGACCTGGTCTGTTACTCGTTAACAGGAAAAAGGCCCGCATCGGCGGCCCGCAGGATCGGGCTGGAGCTGCAGTGGAATGGGCGTAGGCGAGGTAGATTGTAAGATACGATTCGGGGGGGGGGGGGGAGCTTGAAGTGGTGAAACGATGAGAATCGGGGGAGAAAGAACATGACGTCGCGCTAGACTGCTGGCATTGGGCCCATTGTGCGGCGATAAAAGAAGCACGCCGGAACTGTGGCGCAGGCCCGGGGCTAGCAACCGCCACAATGACGCCAAAACAGGTTCCTGACTTAGCGTCCAAAAATGCGAGGATCATCACCTTGGCGCGTGTCCAAATGCGAGGATCATCACAGTTTAGGAGCTCCATTCAAGACTGTGCAAACATACGGTACTGAGTTCAACTGCCTACGTGGCCGTGCTAAATCACGGTCGCGGCCACATCCTCCTCGGCAAGGGCGCGCACCACAAACGCAAAGACAACGTGGCCGTCCGAGTCGTCGGCCGGCGCGTCCGGCTTGTCGGCGGCGGCGGCGGCGGCCTGGGGCCCCGCCGCGGCGGCCGTCTCGGCCGGCTCCAGCACCTTGCCGTCGGCGCCGACCTCGACGACGACGTCCTTGACGTCCTGCGCGCGGTCCTCCGAGTAGGCCCACATCTCGGCGAGCTCGCCGGCCCGCCAGCCCCAGGCCAGCGTGGACAGCACCACGCAGGGCACGAGGTAGAGCAGCGCGGGCTGGCCGTGGCCGCTCGCCAGCATGGCGCCCATGGCCATGGCCAGGCCGGCGACGTACGCCGTCATGGCCACGTGGAAGCACGGCCGGGGGAAGGCCGCCGCCTGCAGTCCTGGAGTGGGTAGCGGGCCGGTGCCGGTGCCGGTGCCGGTGCCGAGCGCGGCGGCGTGGCGCGCCGTCCACAGCCAGTCGCCCCAGCGGCCCTGCGGGTCGACATAGGTCGGCTTGACACGGCGCAGGGCGGTCGTCTCGGTAATGGTTGTGGTGGTGTCGGTGTCGGTGCCGGTGCCGGTGCCGGTGCCGGTGTCCGTGGCGCCGGCGGCCACCGCCGTCTCGGTGACCAGCCGGGTTGGCACGGCGGTGATCTGGCGCGCGTAGTAGCGGTGCAGGTCGTAGCGCAGGCACAGGCAGATGTAGATGCCGGGGACGACAATGTCGCCAAGGCCGAGCAGGCTGGAGCGGCCGCCGGACTGCGAGACCAGCTTGATGGGCGCGTCCAGACGCGTGGCCACGGTGACCATAAAGGGCGTGTAAAAGACCATGACAATGTCGTAGCAGAAGAGGCCCGCCAGCACCATGGCGCCAATGGCAAAGGACGTGCACGACATGAGCAAGAAGCCGCCGTAGCAGAAGCCCAGGCCCATGAGGTTGCTGACGGCCGGCGACGCCGCCGGGTACACATAGTACGTCGCCGTCAGCGCCACCGCCGCCGCCACGCCGAGCAGGCCCGTCGCCGTGAGCCCGCCCTCGGTCGAGGCCGAGCCCAGCCCGCGCAGCGCCACGCGCACCGTCCATTCCTCCGTGCTGAGCTGCCGCAGCGCCCACGCCGCCCGCCGCGCCGCCGGCGACCGCGCCGCCAGCCAGGCCAGGCCGTCTGGCAACGGCGACGTGCGCTGCTCGTCGACCTCCCACGCGCTCGCGTCCTCGATGCGGTTCCCGTCGCCGCCGCCGCCGGTCCAGCGCAGCTGCCGCCGCCGCCGAGGGTCCACGCGGTACAGCGTTACGGCACCGGCACCGGGTCCGGGTCCGGGTCCGGCCCGGGCCGCCCAGACGCGGGGAAACACCAGCGACGCCGCCAGGTCCAGGGCATCGCCCAGCAGCTTGCCCGTGCTGGCCACCGACACCGCCGACATGTAGGTGCGCAGGATGCGGCTGAGCAGGTCCGGGTCCTGCATGTACTGGATCAGGTAGTAGAGCCCGACCAGGACCACGCCCGCCGTCAGCGGCAGCATCAGCGCGTCCGCCGCCTGCAGGCCTTCCTTGGCCACCGGCGCCGCCGCGCCGCCCGCCTGCCGCCCGCCCCGCCGCTTTGCCGCCCCGGCCGTGCCGTCCTGGCCCTCGCCCTCGTCTGCGGGCGCCGCCGAGTTGGGCCGCTGCAGCGCCGCGTGGGCGCCGACGTAGATGATAAAGAGCGCCAGTGCCAGCAGGCGGGCCTCGACGAGAAAGAGGTGGCGGTGCGCGTGCAGAAACGGCAGCAGCCCCGGCACCGAAGCCGGGAGGGGGGCCTCGACCGTCCCGTTAGCCGCAGTGGCTGCCTCTGTGGCGTCTGCCATGGGCATAATAGAGATGTAAAGAGACACTTTTGCACCGATCAGAGAGACCGGGCTGGGGTTGAGAAGGGTATTTCAGGTATCAATTAGCACTCAGCTAGCACTCATTTAGCACACGTCTCCACTACAAGTGACGACGTCATGTCGTACTGAGCACGTGATGCGCAATGGCCCTAAGAAATCGCAAACTTGTCTCCTTTCTCAGCCTACAGCTTGCTGAAGACTGCAGTGGTGAGATGCCATACACGGATGAATCAAACTGAACTAAGAGGGCGTGGTAGGGTTTGAAACAGAGGAAATTTACAGAACAAACAGAAGAATCAAAAGAACAGAAAACCAGAAAACCAGAAAACCAAAAAAAAAAAAAAAAAAACAGAAAACAGAAAACAGAAAACAGAAAACAGAAAACCAAAAGCAAGAACGGGACGAAAAACACGAGAAAAGACAATAAGACCTGCAAATACCTACAAGGCTCGGGAACATCTACAGTACAGCCCAAGTGCTGGCTTTGTTTCTCCAGCTAGCTGCGGGCGGTGAAGTCTGTGCGACACGCTAGTCGCATCGCCAGAACGCAGCTGCGTGCCCTCGATCACAGCCACCACGGTTCAACTGATCGCCACAGCTTTCTTTGCCTCACTAAAACACCCCAAATCCTGCGCCATGGCGACCGCCGTAGCCCTCGACACCTCCATGGTAGGCCCAACGCCCCAGAGCCCGCATCCTTTGTCCTGGCCGGGCTTTTTCCAAACCGGCCTCGATCCGCAGACAAAGCTGACCGTGTAGGGCACCATTGTGGTCGAGCTGTACGAGGACCACGCGCCGCGCACATGCCGCAACTTTGCCACGCTGGCGCGCCGCGGCTACTACGACGGCACCGTCTTCCACCGCGTCATTGCCGACTTCATGGTCCAGGGCGGCGATCCCACCGGCACCGGCCGCGGCGGCGAGTCCATCTACGGCAAGACCTTTGAGGACGAGATCGACCTGCGCTCCGCGCCCGGCCCGCTCAAGCACGCCGGCGCCGGCGTGCTCAGCATGGCCAACGCCGGGCCCAACACCAACGGCAGCCAGTTCTTCCTCACCCTGGCGCCCACCCCCTGGCTCGACGGCAAGCACACCATCTTTGGCCGCGTCCGCGCCGGCATGGCCGTGCTGCGCCGCATGGGACTCGTCCGCACCGACCCCGACGACCGGCCCGTCGACGACCTGCGCCTGCTCCGGGCCCGCGTCCTCGACGAGGAGGACGGAGAGAAGGCGTGATCTAGAGGGGGGTGCGCGATGACGAGGCACGTACGCAAAGACAATGTTGGATCGAACCGCAGGCATCCCGTGCGTCTTCACCGCTACCGGGAAGGCTGCCTACAATCCCGCTATCGAGGAAGGCTGCCGACAAAAAACAGCATGTACGCAAAGAGGTCTGATTGTCACCTTCTCTAGAGTGTATGGCGGCTCTCCCTTTCTCGTCTTGTCCCATTTGTACCCCGTCCTGGGATGCGAAACTCCCCCCCTTCCCCCTCCCCCCAAATCAAGGCAATATGTAAATAAGGATTGGACAACAAAAGGACGCAGAGCGAGAACTTGTGGCAAAAACAAGAAGAAAAAAGGGAAGCCATACAAGCATAACAGTGGAAAACCAAAAGCAGCAAAAACACCACGCTGGAAAGCCCTCCGTTTCCAACTGTAATGCAAAAATCGTGCATCGTGCAAAAATAGTGCTATAAACAGGCACAAAAAGGCCAGGCCGGCCCCTCCGGGCGGCGGGCCAGGTCCGAGGGGACGACCCCCGTTATGATCGCGGCGACGACATGGTCTCTGACGACTCCGAGTCCACGTCCATGTCCCGGCCGCGCCCGTTCTTGGACGCCGGCGGCGAGAGCGGCGGTTTGCTGACCACCGGCTTGACCTTTTTGCCCGGTATGGGAATCGGCACCTTGGTCGTCTTCTTGGTCGGCGTCGGCGTGGCCGAGCCGAGCCGCAGTTTCTTGTTCTTGCCCGCCGTCGTCGGCGTTGTCGCCAGCGGCTTGGAAACAAACGACGACAGGCTGCTGCCGCCGCCGCCGCCGCGGTGGCGGTCATTGCCATCGCCGTCGGCGTCGGCGTCGGCATCCGCATCGGCATCAGCGTCTGCGTCGGCGTCAGCGTCAGCGTCAGCGTCAGCGTCGTCGTCATTGTCGTTGTCATGGTCGTTGTTGTTGTTGTCGTCATGCTCGCCGTCGACGTAGATGCTCGTCGCGTCGTCGTCGTCCGGGGGCTTCTGCTCAAAGCTGAGCGCCGAGCTCGGCTTGACTTTTTTGATCTTGCCGCTGCCGCTGCCGCTGCCGCTGCCGCTGCCGCTGCCGCCGCCAACCGCCCCCGCCTTTTTGAGCGTCAGCCGCTTCGACAGGGCCGCCGACAGGCCCTGGCTCGAGTTGGAGGCGCCGGACGGCGTGTTGCTGCCGCCCGACGACAGCATTGCCGACGACGCCGAGCCGGACGTTTTAAACTTTTTCTTCGGCTTGCCGCTGCCGCTGCCGCCGCCGCCACCGCCACCGCCGCCGCCGGCCACGTCCGAGTCCTCGTCGCCGTCGTCAAAGTCGTCGGCGTCCCGTTTCCGCGGGCTGGTGCCCTGGGAGCTCGGCAGCGGCGTGCCCTTTTGGCTCGACGGCGGCGTGTGGTCGCTGCTGCCAACCACTCCGGCCAGAGAGCCTCCGGAGCTGCCGCCACCGCCGCCGCCGCCGTGGTGGTGGGCGGCCGTGCCATGCCCGCCGTTGCTGATCTTGGCAGCGGCCGCGCGGCTGGCATTGCGCCCACTGTTGCCAATGCACGAGCCCATGTGGTTGTTGAGGCGCGACACGAGGATGCAGCGCTTGCACTTGCTGCAGGTGGCCGAGGGGAAGGAGAGCACGTTGGGCGGCCGCTGCTCGGTGCTGCCGGCGCCGTCGGCGCCCTCAATGTCCGTCGTGGCCGCGTGGATGGCCGCGTTGATCTTCTTCTCAAAGTCCTTCTTCTTCTTGCCGCGCCCGGGGCCCGGCGCCACCCACATCTGCCCGTAAATGTCGCAGCCCGGCTTGTCAATGTACGGGTGCTTCTTGCAGTACGTCACGCCCGGGTCTGGCTTGCGCGCCCCGCGCCCGTCCGTCGGGTAGAGCAGCCGCGGCAGGTGGCAGCGCGGGCAGAGAATGTCGCGCGTCGTCGCCAGCGGGTTGCTCTTGAGCGTCACCTGCCCGTTCTCGTACCGGGCCGCCTCCGTCTCGTAGTGGCCGCCCTCGGTCTGCCAGGCCTCGCCCGTCGTGCCGGCCAGGTCCTGCGCATCTTCGGCCGCCAGCGTCTCGACGTGGATCGCCGCCGTCGCCGCGCGGGCTTGCTTCTCGTCTCGGTGTGTCTTTATGAGCAGGTCGCGCACCACGTTGTAGAGAATGTCGTCGAGAACGGCGCTGGCCTGTTGGTTTTGTTGCTCTGGGTTAAAATCACATGCTCGTATATAATCAAAAACAGGAGGCCAAAAAGAAAAAAGAAAAACTGCTCGTCCCACGTCACAGCCTCATCACACAAAATACGCACCAGCTGGTCCATGCTGTTGTTGTCATGGGGGGCGGACACCACGCCGGCTTTGCCCATCTTCTTTTGAGACATGGTGCCCCGGAACGGGCAGCTCCGTGTCGGCCTCTGCGAGCCGGCCGCTGCCGTAAAGTACCGGCAAAGTAATCCGACAGCTCTCAACCGCCTCTACGGGCACGCAAATGGGGGAGTGGAGGAGTTCAGTACAAGGGGGGCAGAAATAGAAAAGGGAGACGGAGGGGGGTGGATCGAGGAGAGAGAGAGAGAGTGAGAGAGAGAGAAGCCCGGCAGGGCGAACAGACAGAATCTCGACGCAGGGGGGAAGGAGAATGGCTGATTATGATGTGGCCACCATGGCGCTGCCGGACCCAAAAGAAAAAAAATAGAGCTTCTTCGTCTTCCACGGCAGGACGCCCCCAAACTGCGTCGGCCGCACCGTTCAGGGCGGGCTGTGCAAAGTCCCGGGAGCCGTGATGGAGGGAGGGCCGTTGCGTGGGCTGTGGTGCAGCTGTCAGTGTCAATCCGTCTCAAAGGCGGCCACAACCAAAGAAGATAGGCGGCCTGACGACGGAAGGTAAAAGGCGTCTTGGGGGGGCGGACGGGCGAAAGGCAAAGCGGCGTTGCCACGGCCGAGTCCGGGGCGTGGCTGTGCGCACGATGCCGGGGGGAGGCCGACTGGGCAGCAGCTGTAGGCCGAGAGAGCGGGAGAGAGGCGGGAATCTCCGGATCGTTGCGTCGTTGCACACTTGGTCCCTTGTTTTGGCTGCAGCTTTGAGGCTCCCAGGTTTGCCCTTTTTCGCGGAGATGCTGCTAGTTTGGGCGGACAAATGGTCGATGATAGGATGGGTTACAGGCTGCTACGCGGTGGCTACAGCGCCCCGGCTAGGGGGTCGCAGTGGCCCTTGTAGGGCAAACGACGTAATGCGGTGTGGGCCGGCCTGCTGTGTGCCTGATCCCCCCGGCCGGCCGAATCACAGCCCGCTACAGCTGCTGCGTATGGGTGCTTTAATGTGGGCATCAGTGGGCTTTAGCGCTTCCCCCTGAGCGGCCTGCACGGCATTTGACAAAGAGAATGGGAAAAAATCAGGTAAGACCACTGGAAATTGAAGTGGCAAAGGCCCATATGCCCGCCTATAACATGTTTATGTTCGGAGCCGTCACGGGTTGCTGCCTTCAGAATGTGTATTGTAAGATGTTTTTTTTTTCCTTTCTTCAGATCTTGGGCACCAAGCCTGCTAAGCTTGCTAATTTTCGGCAGTCGTTCCGCTGAGCAGCTTTCAAGGGCCGTGGTTGGCTGCTGACGTCTGTGTAAGACATCCTGCAAGCGGGGATTACTAGAGACGCGCCAGGCCGCTGGGGAGGAGCCGCATTCAGAAAGTCAGCGTGTCGATAGGCCACGATTCCTCTTTTTTTCGCCAGCTATACTTATACATTGATAACAGACACCCCGGTCTCGCCTTTGGGGTCCCAATCCCGCTTCTCTGGTCATCTGCTGGTGCTTTTTTTGGTGTCCGTCGTCGCAACCATGTCGTCCGGCCAGCGTTCCATTCTATCTTTTTTCCAGACCCCCTCCGCCGCCGCCTCCTCCTCCTCCTCCTCCTCCTCCTCCTCGTCCCCCTCGTCGTCCGCTCACGGCCGCCTCCATCTACCATCGGCTGGTGGCCCGTCATTACCGACGACCGTGTCCCAGCTCCGGCGGCCCCCTCCCAGCACCGCCCGCTTCGCACCGCCACCGTCACAGATCAAGAAGCAGTCTGCCCCTCCTCCTCCGCCGCCGCCGCCGCCGCCACCCTCCTCAGCTTCATACCCTCCCTCGGCTGCTAACAGGGGACGAAACGGCGCGTCCCGGCTTCCTCCGCCGGAGCTCAACCTGCCGCCTCTCTCGCGCGATGTGGCAGAGGACATTCTCGCGGCCGCTGGGGCTCAACGGCAACGGGACGTGAGCGGGGCTTCCGACGCCGACGCCGACGCCGAGACGGACCATGTCTTTCCGGTACAGGGACCGGCCGGCGCCTGCCGTGTTGTGCTGCTGCGTGAGGACCACGTGCCCGACCTGGTCAGCGTCAACCACATCCTGCTGCCGGTCCGCTACGCCGACTCGTTTTACAACGACATTGCCGACCTGGCCCGCGTCTCGTCCCTCTTCAACCGCGCCTTTGTCGAGATGCACGGCGACGGCTCGCACACCGTCGTCGGCGGCGTGGTCTGCCAGGTCGAGCCGTTTCCCCTGACCGACACGGACACGAGCGGCCCGCTCGCCGTCTACATCCGCTCGCTCGCGCTGCTGTCGCCCTACCGGTCGCGCGGCCTGGCTGCCGCCGCCCTGGACAGCATCGTCGCGACGGCCGCGGCGCTCAACAGCCGCGGCACCGGCGGCGGCGGCGGCAGCACCAACGGCTTGGCGCCCATCCGGGCCGTGTACGCACACGTCTGGACCGGCAGCGAGGAGGCCATGCACTGGTACGCCGCGCGCGGCTTTGCGCGCCACGGCAGCAGCCCCGTCGAGGGCTACTACCACGCGCTCAAGCCCAACTCGGCCTGGATCGTGCGGCGGGACCTGCCGCCGCTGCCCGCCGAGACCGCCGCGACCGCCGCGACCGCCGCGACCGCCGCGACCGCTGGACCCCCTCGCCCGGCCCCGCAGCCGCAGCAGTCGGCCGCCGCCGGCCGGTCCGGCCGGTCGTTTCAGCATGCGCGGCCGCAGACCGAGTGGAACGACCTGCCCGAGGACATGGTGCTGCCGCCGCCGTCGGGGGCCTCGTCCGCGTCCGCGCCCGCGTCCGCCGCCTCGTCGCGCAGTGCCTCCCGGCGCAACCTGGCCTTGGACGCCACCACGGCCGCACCCGGGCCTGCTCCCGGGCCTGCTCCCGGATCCAGCACGGTGCCACCGCCGCTGCCGCCGCCGCCGCAGTCGTCATCACAGCCCGGCTCGCGCAGCACCTCGGCAGCGCGCAAGAAGCGCGAACGCGCGTACCCGGCCGCCATGTTTGGCAACAATGCGTGACCGCAGACGACACTATCAACAGCTCGATGCTCCAAGGCAGCCAGCTAGCTGAAAGGATATGGGTGTAGACATCAGGACGGGCCCCGGGAACGGTTGGCATCACCAGAGCACTGGATAGCAGTCCAGACTCGCACGGCATAAATTGTATGGTAACCTTCGAAAACGCAATAAGAATACAACGCACAGCCTGTGCTTTGGCGCAAGACAGCTTCCCGAAATGCAGGGGTCTACGGTTGGACGGGACGGCTGCAAAATGCTCGCACGTAATAGCAGTTCCCGAAAAGCATACATTAGCTTCAAAAAAAAAATACAAAATAGATACAAAATAAACAGGGACCCATGTGCCGCCAACGCATAGAGTGCGCTGGTCTTCTTGTTCATAACCCATGACTGTGGTGTCGTCAGCTTTCCTCTTTTCGTCTTCTCTTTTTTTTCCCTTCTTTCCGCGCTTCGCTGCCTATAATTGCTCATTGTCTTCCTCGACCAGGGCTGACAGCTGGTTTCCGGCGGCGGCGGCCTCTTTGCGCACCTGCCGGAGCACCTCGCTCGTGGTCATGTTCTTCTCCATGCCGGCAGCGACCAGCGCAATCAGCGCTGCGCCCACGCCGGACCCGTCCTTCGCAATGCCCACGCGGATGCGCTTGGCACCCGCTTCGCCAATGCCGTCAATGACCTTGAAGGCCTCGTAGATCATGGTGCGGAACCCGGGGTAGTGCTCGACCAGGCTGCCGTCCACGCCAATGTCAATGATCTCGTCCGCCCGGGCCGGGTCCGTCAGGTGCCCCGACTGCAGCACGACGGCGCCGAGGGCGACGGCGGACATGCGCGCGGATCGCCGGCCGATAGCGTCGGAAATGGCCTTGAAGGCCTGCGCGTCCTCGAGCGACGGCGAGTACACGTCCAGCTGCGCCTCCAGCTCCTGGCGCAGGGTGCCCAGGTCGGCGCCGTTGTCCAGGGCGGCCACGGACATGAGGGCGCTGTCGAGGCCCCATTTCCTGAACATGCCCGATGCGGGGCCGATTGTGGTCGTCGACTTCCAGTCGTTTTGGCTCGAGTTCTCGTCGCGGAACAGCTGCACCTGTTGGCTTTGCAGGAGAGACACCAGCACAAGACGCAGAATCTCTCCGAGGTACATGCCCGACACCCGCTTTTCAAACATGTGCACGCCCGGGTTGACGCTCTCCTTGTCCAGCTGCAGGTCCCACGGCGTCTTGGGCAGCACGTTGAGCTGGTTGTCAAACGAGCCCCATTCGGTGTTGAGCACCATGTGGCCCGTTGTCGCGTCGTACTCGCCCTCCAGGTCCTTCTTGATGTGCTCGAGTTTCTCCACGTACGCGCCATTAGTGCCCGTGCCGAAAATCGCGCCCAAGAGGGCCCCCGTCGTGCCGGGCGACGTGTAGGAGCGCGCCATCAACGTGCCGACAGTATCGTTCACGAGAGCGGCCACCTTGACGGGAAGATGCAGGGCGTCGATTTCCTCCTGCAGCAGGGCGCAGACGTCCTTGCCAATGGCATCGGGAATGTCAAAGCCCTTGGTCCAGCGGATCAGGAAGCCTTTGCTGATGCCGACTTGGCGAACCGGGAAACTAAACGTGAAGCCGAGGCGGAAAATGTTCTCGTCGCGGAAGCCCTCGGGCGTGCTGATGGTGGAGCGGCGGCGGACGTGGTGCTCGTACTGCTCGTAGTGGTGCTCCTTGAGGAACTCGTCAATGTGTTTCGCAATAAAGGCAAAGAGCTCCTTGGCCGTTTTGGCCACCATCAAGGACTTGGGAATGGCCGCTTTGCTGTAGGTGAGATTAAAGGTGTTGTCGCCATTCAGGCGGACAGAGCACACGCGGAGGTTCGTCCCGCCGAGATCGACTGCCAGGTACAGGCCCTGTGAGAGAAGAGGGCGTCAGCTGAAGCTCGGGAACGGAAACGGGCAGCAGAAGAGCAAGAGTACTGTGGTTGGCAAGAGCCTTCTCTTCTCACCTTTTCCGTTCCATTGGGCACAGCAGTGACGTAGGTCGGGATCTGGCTGAGCCCGCTCTTTGGGTTCTCGAGTCCGACAGCTGCAGAAAAGAAGCGGCGGGGCAGGGGTTAGGAGACACACAGCACAGATAACTGAAGGAGGAAGGGAAGGTGGGGTGGGAGCGCGGTCGCATACTCAGCTGGCGGAGGAACTCCTTGACGCCGACATTGATGTCCTCGTCAGAGTACTCGAATTGAGACACAATGGCCGCTGTCTGAGCCTGAAGCGCCATGTTCAGAGGAAGAGAGACGGGAGGGTCGGTAGGAAAGGGCTGGTATTCGCAGACGGGTGCTGGCTGGTGATCCTGCACGAATGGGGAGAAAGCAGGCGAAGGGAGAAAAGAAGAGTAGTGAAGCTGGGCGTCGCGAAGGACAAGCTGGAGAATCTACTTTGTGTTAGTGGATGTGGGGGGGGGGGGGGGGTGCAAGAGGCATTTAAGAGTGGTGGGGCGGGTATTCTGAAATTGATGATGGAAACACGCGACAGGGCAGAAGCTTTTGGTGAGAAGTGAACGGCAGGAATGCGCGCAAAAGCCACCCGGGGAATTGCGGGGTTCACTAATGAAGGGCAAGGAAGGCGCCTGGCCGGCCGTCGGCGCTGAGACAGTGCCAAGTGCTAACAGTGTGTGCAGCTGCTCGCAGCGGGAAAGCGATACTTAATACTTACTAAGACAAGTATGACGGACACAGACGTCACCACACGGAAGGAGAGGCACGCTGCAACGGGCAGCTTGTGGGCCGCGCCGCTAAGAGGCGCGGGGCGCGGTTTCTGCGAAGCGCTGCGAACAGGCGGTTTCAGCGTCTGATGCAGTGTCTGATTCGGGGTGGTCGGCGTTTTCGAGGCGGCGGAATGTGGATCGGGACAGCGTCTGGAGCTCGTCGTCATGGTCTTCTCGGCGCTTTGGAGGGGTAAACTATTGGGCCCTGGAAAGGCGTGCTGCTGGGCCGCGGCGAAACGGGCCGGCGGGCTGTGGTGGCCGCTGCCTGTGCCGTCCCTCCCGGCCCCGGCTGCCGGGCCCTGAGCTGTGCCTGTGCGCCATGAGGCCCGGCCTCGGCCAGCACTCGTAGGGGCCGACAGCTTCGGAACAGGCAACGGTTGGGTGGTTGTGGCGCTACTACGCCCCAAACACCCAACGACGGAATGGCCTGTTCCTGCTATATTTTTTTTTCTGGCCGCGCTGGCGCTAGTTGGTGCGCCCGCTTCTGCGTGGCAATGGTGCTTGGCAGCGCCGGGTCGCGCGCTCGCGGATGGTAATTGCAGCCGCTGGTACGGCGGGTTCGGCGGGATTGCTTCGGAGGCCGGGGCGCTTTGTCAGGAGCCGCTTGGGAAAGAAAACCAGGTGGTGGGGTGTCTTCCAGAAGTTTTGGTGGGTGAGACTAGCAAGTCTGACGCGGCGCTATTCTCCTTTGTCCTCGTGCTCGTAGTTTTGTTCGGCGATTTCTCCAGCACCGTGTCACTGCCGTGCTCCTACAGCAGACGCAGCAACCACATTGAGAGGAACGCTGAGTGGGTAGAACGGCACACACTGCAAATCAGGTATCTGCAGTGGTGGGGTTCGTGGAAAAGAGGCCCGTGTTGAAAGAGCGAGAATGTGGCCGAGTCTCCTCCTTCCCCCCCAGAGAAAAAAACCTGGCCGGCCGCGGGGCAGGCGGCAAAACACCGGATGCGCAGGGCAGGCCAAGTCGACAAACGAAGGTGGCCTTGGGGGAAAAGTGGACAGTTTGAGGAGGGGGGGGGGGGAGGAATCACGACCCTTCGGCGGCTTATCGGGCGGACTTCCGGTGACGATAGGCCGCCTTTGCCGCTGCCAAGGTTGTTGCTGAAGGGTCGCGCTGTGAGGCTTGCGCGAAAAGAAAAAGGGCGAGGGGTCGCGTCGTCATCCGTGTCTGCTGCTTGCAGATGCCCTCTTTTTTTTGTCTCTTTCGTTTGAGCGAGTAAAAAAAAAAGATAAAAAAGAAGGAAAAATGGACAGCGGCCCCCCGAGCGGTGAGGATAACATGTCTATGGGTCCCGTGATTGCTGTGTTTCCTATCGAGGAAAGTGCCAGGCTCTTAGCTGCAGCTATGGCGGCTACGGAGTAAGATACAATCCGGCACCCGTGCACCCGATCATGTGTAAATCACCAAAGCACGGCTTCGAGCCCGTTCGCGTCAACGGTATCAAGGGGCACCATGAGGGCATCGACTACGGACAATGTAAATACGGCAGTGTGGAAAGCTATGATCCCCGAGGCTGGTTGGAACAACGCCGGGAAAGAGCTCTGGATTACAGGCACTGCCGTGTCGTCCTATTGAAATTCATATCTGGATCCATTCCGTGTTTTTCGAGTACTCTCCCCGATCACAAGAAACGTGGGGCTCTTATTTCAGAGGCGGGCCTACTCGTACGCTGCACGGATCTTGGCCACACGGCATCCACAAATCTCCGGCACCGAGTAAAGCCGGGGCCGTCCCGCGAAAGGTCGCCGACCGCGGGGAATGCGGCGCAAAGCGTTACCTCGGCCGAGTCACGACCACACATCCCGGCCCGCTCGCTAGCCTCGCCGGGCATGGGAAGACCCCTCTCTACAAGTTCCCCACGGTCTAAGCTTGAGATGATTCCATGCGGTCAGGCACGAACCGATCCTGCAGTGTGCGCGCACAATGGCTCGAAGCCTGTAAGCAAGACGTCATCCTGTGAAGCAGAGCCCCGATAGATGGGTCACCGAGGCTGAGCATGCCCGCTCGTCGCGCTAGATGTGGCCCAAGACGAGGTGAGGCAGAACGGTTGCGGCTCAGCCACGCTTGAGGCCCGCAAGGTCAGTTTTGGGGAAGCAGTGCGATTCTGCCGTTTGGGCCTGAGAAACGGACTGCCACTGCAGGCTATCATTGGCCGGTTTGGCTGCGCTGCAGGGGTAGGCGAAGTCCTACGATCCACCGCCGCAAGTCCTACGGCGCACGAGTCCTAAAGAATCACCGACTTGGTACGGAAGGAGATACGTCTGAGCACCAGTTGAGATATGGACACTAATACCTCGTATCTGACCGCCCAACACGCGCGGATGGCACATCAGCGGCTGAAGTAGTGTCAGCCAAAACGGAGACCTGTCTCAGAACAAAGGAGCTGCACCGTTTCATCAAAATGTTGGGCTGAAAGCAATGCCCGCCAGCCCAACCGCTGAACAGCTGTATCTCTTGCAATGCCGGTTTTCTGGCCGATTTGCGTCTTAAAAATCTTCAACAGCGGATGAGACGCAGCCTACGTATCCTCCTTCCATAATCCGTGAACTGGCATTGATGCACTGCTTTTGGCTGCGGCAGGTCTCGGCCAACTGCTTACTCCGTAGAGTAAGATGTCTTACGCTTGGTAGCGGATCCAGTGGCGCAGTGGCCCTGGCGCATCCTTCCTACAGTGAGTGGCCAGCTGCCATTCTTCAGCCTTACCCTGTCTGTGTGCTTTGCCATTGGAAATCGGCACCCCAAACTCTCGTCACGGTGGACCTGACCCCGCTGGACAGCGCCAACGGCCCCCGGGCCAAGCCCCTCGCGCACAACCCCTCGAGCCGTTTTGCCTTGAGTATCTTACGGTGCCTGTCCGTTTCTTCCTACGCTAGGCAGCATCCCCCCCCCTTCCCCCATCACCTTTTCGCACAAAGTTGTAATATGCCTTGTCTGACCGGACGATGTTCGAAGGACTGAAAGCGTAAAGGGAAAGCACAACCAGCGCAGGCCCAGCAGCGCCATATCTTAATATTGTTGTCTCACCGCATTAATTCAGCCGCCACCATTCTTCTGACTCGCCAAGCGCCAAGCCGTCCTCTTCCGCTCTCCACCGTTTTCTTTCTTCGCCCGTCCTCCCTTTGCACGCCCGTCCTGCCCGCCCCGACGAGCTGACTCTTAACGTTAACGCCTTGTGCGCCTCTTTTCTAGTCCACTACAGCCCCTCCTACCGCGTCTTGTCCTTCTTTGCCTTCCTTTTGCGCACTAAAGACGACTATTTTCGCATCCGGGCGCCTTTTCTTCCGGCCTTCCCCCCCCCCCTCCTTTATCCCAGCCACTCCCCCCCGTCTTCGTTCCCTTTCCCCTCCTTCTCGTCTTCCATATGAGTTCATCGCTGAACTCTCGACTTAAAGCCTTTGGTTTTGGCAAACGAAAATCCAGCGCCAGCATTCCGCCTCCGTCGCACGGGTTTCAGCAGACATACGCCTCTAACTCCCCACCTCAGATCCCGCAGCAGTATCCCTCTCCTCATCCCACCCCTCCTCCCCTTCAGCCTCACCAACAACAGCAGCCATTCCAGAGCCCGCCGACACCTCAACCCCAGTACCTGCAACAAGGACAGCCTGTGCAACCGCAGCAGCAGCAGCAGCAGCAGCAGCAGCAACAACAACAACAACAACAGCAGCCTGGGCTGCCCCAGGCGCCCCCGTCTTCCATCTCTCCCCCTGCTACCGGCCCTTCTCCCCCCCCTTCCGCTCCGTCTGGAAACGTTGGTTCCCTACCACCAACGACTTCCAGCCCACAGCCACTTCATCCCGGCTTCCAGCACCCCGATCAGCAGCAGCAGCAGCAGCAGCAGCAGCAACAGCAACAACAACCACAACTTCTTCAACAATCTCTCGCCATGAACCACAACATGCCTGGCGGGGCGCCGCGGCCCCCTAGCTATACGGCTGGCTACCCACCTGTCGGTGGGCAAGCGCCTCTCGGTCGCGCCAGCCCCCAGGGCCGGGCTCCTCCCAGTCAGATGATCGGCGGCCCGCCGCCCATCAACACCGGCGCCCCCGTCTCCGGCTACCCACCTCCGATGCAGATTCCGGGCGGTCCGCCGCCTATGGGCCCGCCGGGCTACAACAACGGCCCGCCCAACTACGGACCGCCACAGGTGCAGCAACCACCCATGTCCAACGCTATTTACGGCCGCCCGGCCGCCGAAGTCGAGGGCAGCAGCCGGAGTAAGGCTCAGCTGATTGTCGGGATTGACTTTGTACGTTTGCCGTGTGCGGCGTTGCTAGATTTGTATATCCGTACTGATATCGTATAGGGCACCACTTTCTCTGGCGTTGCCTTTGCCTTTGCCACCGACAACCAGGCCAAGGAGGACATTATCACAGAATGGCCTGGCGCAGGCTCATACACAAAACAAAAGGTAAGCACAGGCGGGACGTCGGCAGCTGCCCACACAGGCTTTGGCATTAGCACGAGGTGGCCCGCAGCGGCTAACAGGAGGCGCACGGCAGATTCCTACTGTCCTTTACTACGACCAGTACCAAAAGGTGGTGGGCTGGGGCCCCGATATCGCCGATGCCCTGGCCCCGACTGGTTACCCCAAAGTCGGCGTGCAAAAGGTGGAATGGTTCAAGCTGCAGCTGATGCTGTCTGGCAACACCTACATCGACCCCATCAACCTGCCGCCTCTGCCCCCCGGGAAGTCCGAGATCGACGTGGCGGCCGACTACCTCTTCAAGCTCCGCCAGGCCATGCGTGCGGCGCTGCAGAAGACGCTGGGCGAGGTCTTCAACCGCGAGGAACGCAACATCCGCTACTACCTGACCGTGCCTGCCATCTGGAACGACGCTGGCAAGGCCGCCACCCGTGCCGCCGCTATCCAGGCAGGATTCCTGCGCGACGAGAACGACAACCGGCTGACCTTGGTCAGCGAGCCGGAGGCTGCCGCCTTGTTCTGCTCCAAGACGGGCCTCTTGAATCTCAAGGTGCACGACGCCGTCCTTATTGTCGACTGCGGTGGCGGCACGGTAGACCTGATCGCGTACGAGGTCGAGGATGAGAATCCCTTTACCGTGGCCGAGTGCACAGCCGGCTCCGGCGACTCTTGCGGTTCCACAGCGCTGAATCGCAACTTTAGCAACATTCTGCGCACCAAAATCCGCAAGATGAAGCTGCCCGACGGCTCCAAGATGGCCGGCCGTGTCTATGCCAAGTGCATCATGGACTTTGAGAACCGGATCAAGGCTGACTTCCGCAACAACAGCCAGAAATGGGCTGTCGACGTCGGCATTGAGGCCGAGTTTCCCGAGGCCGGCATCGAGGAGGGGTACATGACCTTTACCAACGAGGAAATCCTGCAGTGCTTTGAGCCGGTTGTCAACCGCATCATTGAGCTGGTCCGCAACCAGATCATTGCCATCCAGGCCCAGAACCGCACGCTGCAAAACATTCTGGTCGTGGGCGGTTTCGGCGCTTCCGAATTCCTCTTCCAGCAGATCAAGCTGCACGTACCGCCACAGTTCCAGGCCAAGGTCGTGCGGCCCATGGACTCCGTCGCTGCTATTGTCAAGGGTGCCGTCACAGCCGGTATCACAGAACGTGTCGTCACCCACCGTATCGCCCGCCGCCACTATCTCATGGCCACTCTCCAGCCGTTCAAGGAGGGCTACCACCCGGAGGCATACCGTGTCCCCTCGCTCGATGGAAAGGACCGGTGCAAGTTCACGCGGCAGATTTTTGTGCAAAAGGGCCAGAAAGTCAAGATTGGCGAGCCTGTCAAGGTGTCCTTCTTCCGCCAAGTCGCACCAGGTGCCACGCTCATGTACGAGGATATACTGTACGCCTGCGACGATGACGTGTGCCCCGAGTACACCAAAGACCCAAGTAAGCCTCTCTCTCACACACACACACTTGCGAGTAAAGTCTTGCTAGTGGAAGCACCAGTCTCTCTCTCTCTCTCTCCCACTTGCGAGTAAAGCCTTGCCAGTGGAACACCAGATGCTAACGTGCTGCCAGAAATCAAAGAAGTTGTCACGCTCACTTCCGACTTGTCACGCAAGAACCTCGAGAAGGATTTTGAGCGCATGGACACGCCTCAGGGCACCTTTTACCGTGTATACTTCGACATTTACCTGACGCTGGATGGCTCAGAGTTCAGCGCCGAACTTGTCTGCCAAGGCGAAGTCATGGGCCGCTGTCGCGCGCGTTTCCGGTAGTTGTCCGTCGAGGCGCGCGGCCTTTTCTGTTTTCAAACCTCTCCAAAATCCTCTTTGATACCTTTAGTGCAGAGGTCGGCGAACAAGGCAGCAAGTCGAGGAAGGATACGACCGAGGAGCGTTTTTACGAGACACAAAGCCGCAAATGAATCATCGAGACAAGAGAAATCCAATCACGAGAAACAGCGAGCGGAGAGAGAGATTGAAAGTGTGGATGCGTTCAGCCTCGAGTCCCGCTCTGGCTTGGAACGCTTTGGAGACGGGCAGTAGGCTTTTGAGTCAAGGAGGAAGCGAGAGGAAGCGAGAGGAAGCGAGGGGAACAGAAGTGCATATGATCTTGGCCTATTTACGCTTTGCAAGTCTTTCCTTTGGCGCCTGGTTGGTGCCTACTGGCTGCTGCCTGTTCGATCGGCCTCTGCTGATGTCTTCATGTTCCAGTTCATATTATGATTTTTTCCGTTGTTTTAAGCCGTCTATAAAGAGTTTCATACACTGTAGCTGTCAATACATGCAGGCTAGCACGTGTCAGCGCCTTCACTGAGGAAAGAGCGACGAGCTACGCAGAAGACTCTGGGGGCGGCCAATTAAGGGCGGCAACTAGAGCTTCTTTGTTGCGGGCAGGCGCGTGTCTCGGCTTGGGATTTTTTGGTGTGGTTCGAAATGCAACTAAGGCATTTAGTGTAGGAGTCACTAAGTCAACGTAAATTTTTTTTTTTTTTTGCCCGCTCCCCTCAACGCGTCTCGCGAGGAAAAAGACAGTTGCAAACGGCTAGGCTTTCGTTTTTCTTCTCGGCCCTATTCATTTCTCCTTTGGATACCACTGCCTGTGTCTTAAAGTCTGTTCTGAAGCATTAAAGCGAGACGCCACGAGAGTCAGGATCGGACCGTTTGCAACGCCTCAGCCGCCACGATGAAGTACGTGCTGGTCTCGGGAGGTGAGTCTGCCTTTTGTCTCCGGCTGCGGCTCACGACTGTGCGCCCGGGCTCATCGCTCCCCCATGCGGGGTCCAGGTGTGATTTCCGGCGTTGGCAAAGGCATTATTGCCTCCAGCACGGGCCTGCTGCTCAAGGCCATGGGCTTTACCGTGACCAGCATCAAGATCGACCCGTACATGAACATTGATGCGGGCACGATGGCACCGACGGAGCACGGCGAGGTGTATGTGACGGACGACGGCGGCGAGATGGACCTGGACATTGGCCATTACGAGCGCTACCTGCTGACGACGCTGACGCGGGACCACAACCTGACGACGGGCAAGATCTACCAGAAGGTGATTGAGAGCGAGCGCCGCGGCGACTACCTGGGCAAGACGGTCCAAGTGTGAGCTGATTTGTCCCTGTCTTTGTGCTTTCTGCGAGTCCTTGCGAAGCCTGCGAGGCCTGCGAGGCCTGCGAGGCCTGCGAGGCCTGCGAGGGAGGAGCGGGGAGGGGGTGCCTTGCTGACACGAGACAGGGTCCCGCACCTGACGAATGCGATCCAGGACTGGATCGAGCGGGTGGCGCAGATCCCCGTGGACGAGTCGCAGGCGCAGCCGGACGTGTGCGTGATTGAGCTGGGCGGCACGGTGGGCGACATTGAGAGCGCGCCCTTTATCCACGCAATGAGCCAGTTCCAGCGCCGAGCGGGCAAGGGCAACTTTGTCCAGATCCACGTGTCCTACGTGCCGGTGATCCCGTAGGTGCTTTCCCAGCCAGCAGGGCGCGAGAGGGGGAGAAATGGCGGATGACACGTGCGAAACGAGAGTAGCAGTTCTGACAAGCGCCAGGCCCGGCCCGCACGGCGAGCAGAAGACGAAGCCGACGCAGAGAGCGGTGGGCGATGTGCGCAGTGCCGGACTCAACCCGGATCTGGTACGTTGGGGGAAGGAAGACAAGCACGAAGCAGACTCGCAGACTCACTAACGCGACAGATTGCGTGCCGGTGTGAGCGGCCGCTGGAGGACTCGGTGATCCAAAAGATTGCCAACATGTGCCAGGTGGACACGAAGCAGGTGATCACGGTGCACAATGTGTCGTCGACGTACCACGTGCCGCTGCTGCTGCACAACCAAAAGTTCCCCGAGACGATCAGCAAGCTGCTGGAGCTGCCGAGCGTGGGGCGGCCGGCGGCGCTGCTGGATCGCGGGACGCAGATGTGGCAGCAGTGGGTGTCGCTGACACGGGCCCAGGATAGCAGCCTGGACACGGTCTCGATTGCGCTGGTGGGCAAGTACACGAACCTGGAGGACGCGTACATTAGCGTGGGCAAGGCGCTGGAGCACGCGGCCATGTACTGCAAGAAGCGGCTCAACCTGGTGTGGGTGGACGCGTCGAACCTGGAGGACGCGGCGCAGGAGTCGGCGCCGGCGGCGTTCCACAAGGCGTGGCACGCGGTGTGCACGGCGGACGGCATCCTGGTGCCGGGCGGCTTCGGCGTGCGCGGCACGGAGGGCATGATCAAGGCGACCACGTGGGCGCGCACAAAGCAGGTGCCCTTTCTGGGTGTGTGCCTGGGCATGCAGCTGGCCATTATCGAGTACGCGCGCAACGTGTGCGGCAGCGCGCTGGGGCTGGCTGAGGCCGGCAGCGAGGAGCTGCACCCGGAGGCGCCGGCGGAGCAGCGCGTGATCATGTACATGCCCGAGGTGGACCGCAGCAAGCTGGGCGGCACGATGCGCCTGGGCCAGCGCCGCTGCGTGTTCCAGCCGGGCACGGAGCAGTGGTCCAAGTTCCGCGCGCTCTACGGCGGCGCGGCGACGTCGGGCATCGAGGAGCGCCACCGCCACCGCTACGAGGTCAACCCGGCGCTGCTCGAGCGCCTCGAGACGCCCGGCGACCTGGTCTTTGTCGGCAAGGACACCAAGGGCGAGCGCGTCGAGATCATTGAGCTGCGCAGCCACCCCTTTTTCGTCGGCGTGCAGTTCCACCCCGAGTACCTCAGCCGCGTGCTCGCGCCCAGCAAGTCCTACCTGGGCTTCTTTGCCGCCGCCGCCGGCGTGCTCGACGACGTCATCGCCAAGTTTGGCAACGGCCTGGCCGCCGTGGCCACGGCGACCGCGGCAGCGACGGCCTAGGCCTAAACCCAGGCTCAGGCTCAGGCGAATGACGGGAAAGGGTTATGAATGCTGCTTGGTGTCTCGCTGGGTTCGATCTGGCTTGAGATTCCCGGGCTCACAATATATATATATATATATCTCAGTAGACAGTTACAGGTAGTTTGGGTGTTTGTGCATTTTCATCTGGCGCATCTGGCGCAAGGATCCGTACTATATCCATAAAGATTTCGATGAACTCTCTCTCTCTCTCTCTCTCTCGCACGCTCGTGTAAAACTCTCTCTCTCTCGTGTAAAACTCTCTCTCTCTCGTGCAAAACTCTCTCTCTCTCGTGTAAAACTCTCTCTCGCACGCTCGTGTAAAAAAAAGACGCTTTCTCTCTTTGGCACCTCATCTCCGTCCCTTTTTCGCTGCCCGCTGGCGTTCCCACTCGGCGCGCTCCTCGTCGTCACTACCGCTGAATTCCGCATTGTCGTCGTCGTCGTCGGCGGCGGCGGCAGCAGGGCCAGCCTTGGCCTTGGTGCGGCTGCCGGCGCCGGCGCCGGCGGCGTTGGCCTCCTCTCTGGCGACATCGTTGGCCATGGACTCGGCGAGCTCGGCGAGCTCGTGGTCCTTGAAGACGGCGTGCATCTCCTTGTCGCGCGGGTTGACAAGCTGCACGGGGGTCAGGCCGGCCTTGTTCTTGAGGCGGGTGCTGGAGCCGGCCTCGAGCATCATGCGGACGAGGTCGCGCGCGGCCGCCTGGCCGGCCGGCGACTGGGCGTTGGCCCAGCGGATGGCCGTGTGCAGCGGGGTGTCGCCGTCGCGCGGGTTGACGGGGTCGCACTCGAAGCCGGGCTGGTCGAGCAGCATGTCGATAATGTCGGCTAAAGGTCAGACAAGCGAGACAGATCAGAGGCTCAGGACACGCACCGTTGCCTCGCGCGGCCGCCTCGTGGTACAGGTGGCTGCCCATGACCGTGGTGGTCTCGTTCAGCAGGCGGGCCACGTGGTCCTCGCCGTGCTTGTCCAGCTCGCTGTCGATAATCTCCTCGAGCAGGCCGGTGTTGTCGCTGCGGCAGGCCTCCACCAGCTGCTCCTTGATCGAGGCACCCTGGTGCGTCAGCTGTCGCCCGGCCCTCGCCCGTCCCTCGCCCGTCTGTCCTTGCCCGTGCCGTCACCCCCCCTTCCCCGGCGCGAGCCTGCCTACCTCAAACTCCTCGTTGCGTCCAGCCATGGCGGGCGGAAAGCAAAAGGCGGTGCTCTTCTCGTGGCGGCCAATTTGGGTTTTAAAAAAAAAGCAATAAAAACGCGGCCCGGCGGCGTAACTCGCAGAGGCGCCGGCACGGCAAAGCGTAGGATATCGCCGGGTAGTCGAGAGCTTGTGGTGAGAGGCGTGTGTGTGTCGTCAAAACGCGGGTGCGCGCGGGAAGCAGAGCGAGAACATTGGTTGAGGCTGTGGCTGCTGCAGGTGGTGGGACAAAAGATGACTAGCTTGCCGGCAGGGGCGGGCGCTGTAACGGGGTCGAAAGAGGGGTTGCCCACGTTGGAGCGCTGTAGCGTAGCCTCGGCGCGTAATGTAATAGTAGGGGGACCCGTTTCACAGAACCTGCGCGGATCACTTCTCGCAACGGTGACCACCACCAGCTGTACTCTATCGGTGTATTGTGGCATTAATAGTGTATAACCTGTAAAACCTTTGCGACTCCCCCAAACCCAAAAACCAAAAACACGACAAGCTTGACCAAAAAAAAAACGTGAACCCCCGGACCGATGATACCGAAATCAGAGCCAACGCAAAAAAAAAAGAAACCGACAAAAACGTCAGAACAGAGAGCGCCACGCATCACGGCCACATGCCCTCGGGATTGATGTTGGGGTGACGGCCGACGACGGCGCTGAGGTTGTCGCGGTACTCGTCGCCGAGCTGGGGCGTGACCTGGGACGGGCCAGCCTCGGGCAGGATGCCGCGGCGCAGGGCGAGGCCCCAGCTGAAGCTGCTGCGCACAAAGCCGTACAGCCAGGCGCTGTGCAGCAGCACGTCAAAGTCGACGAGGGCCTGCTGGTCCCAGGTGAGGGCCTGCAGCTCGGCGCGCTCGGCGGCCGAGAGCAGGTCCTCCTTGGCCAGCACGGCGAGCCCGAGCGCGGCGGCCTCGCCGCGGAAGCGCGCGGCCTCGGCGGCCGAGTCGGACGCCAGGTAGATGGTGCTGAGGTTGCGCGACTGCGCCTCGGCGAGGAAGGCGGGCGCCTGGGCCTCGTAGCCGGGCCAGCCGGCGGCGGCTGCGTCGGCGGCCACGCGCATGTGCACGCCCATGAAGCCGTCGGGCGCCTGGGCCAGCCGGCCGGGGCCCAGCGCGTTGACGTTGGCGGCGGCGGCGGCGGCGGCGTCGGCGGCCCGCCCCGGCTGCAGGATGGCGTCGGCCACGGCCGGGCGGCCCAGGCGCGCCTCGAGCGCAAACAGCGCGGCGGCGGCCAGACGCCGCGTCTGTTGCGGAAAGCGGAACAGCCGCGGGAAGGCGCGGCCAAAGGCGGCCGGCTCGGTCTCGCGGTTCCACTGCGCCAGCACCATGTCCTGGTGCACGCGCACGGGGTGCTCGGCCGACAGCGGCGCCGGGTCGGCCTCGGAGGACGCCAGCTGCCGGGCCAGCCACTCGTCAAAGGCCTCGCGCCAGCCGCTCGGGTCGACAATCAGGTATTTGCGCATCGGAAAGGACTTGACGTCCCGCGGCTGCAGCTGCAGCGACCGGCCCGAGGACGCCGCCGGCAGGAACGGCTCGGCCTCGGCCTCGGACACCACGGCGCGCATCTGCGGGCAGACCGTCTGCCACGCGGCCAGAAAGTACTCGACGTCAAAGAGCGTCGACAGGTCCACGGCGTTGTTGGCGCCGCCCAGGTCGATCAGGTTGTCGGCGCGTGCGCCCAGACGCGGCAGAATCAGCGTTGTCGCTGTCCGTCAGCAAAGGAAAAGAAACACGAAACGCGAAGCCGAAGGCGATTGACGCAAAACAACGCGAGAAACTAGCATTTCACAACACACCTCCGGCTTCGATGGCGTAGCGCACGCAGTTGAGCCACATGTTGCCCACGTTGCCAATGCCGCCGACGACGGCGTCGCAGTGCCACACCAGGCCCGGCTGGAACTGCGTCTGGTCGCACTTGGCGCGGATCGGCTTCGGATCCAACACGCCCTCTACCGGGTTGCGCAGCACGGCCTCCACGTACTGGTCTTTGGAGATGGCCGTGGCCACGGCCGCGGGTGCCGCCGCCGATGCCGCCGACGCCGCCGCCGCCGATGCCGCCGACGCCGCCGCCGCCGACGCCGACGCCGATGACCAGCCAGGCGCCACCGGCAGCAGCTCGCCCCCCGAGTACACCGACGCGCAGCCGATGACGAGGAGAACGCCCGCCGTGTACACACACAGGCGGCCGAGGCGCGACGGGATGCCGCACCTGTCGGCCCCGGCCGGAGCGAGACCCGGCGATGCCAAGGCCGTATAGGGCCCGTACTTGCCGCTGAACAGCCCGGCGAGCGGGCGTCCGAAGAGCATGGCTATTGCTGGTGCGTGGGGGGTTTGAAGGGGGGGAACGAATTCTGAGAGCCAACCAGAGGAACAAAAAGTGAGCCCGTTGTCGTTACGGGAGCATGGCGGACGGTGTTGAACAAGAGCGTCGAGGGGGGATGGGCAACGTCCGGGACGGAGGCACGAAGCTCGAGAGAACCGAGAAAACAAGATACGACTAGCCTAGCCTAGCCCCCCCCCTAATTTGAGGGCTAATTTGTAAGATACAGAGTACACATAGCGTGGTTATCATCTTGCACATGTCGTCAGAAAAGGCTCCATGGGGGGCCCTGCAAGGTGGGGGGCAGTCCCTTTCTACGGATAGGGGCTTCATTGTTCCGCAAGGCTAAAATACTTGGCTGTCCCGTTTGGCTTACTTCTCTGCCAGGCTAGGTACGCGTACTTGCCTTTGTAAGGGCAGAGTAAAGTGTAAATATCTGCGGTATCAAGGCCCACCGGGGTTATCAGGGTCCCACCGAAATCTCACCTTCATACGAGGCTCCATGGGAACGCCCAACCCCTTTGCCCTCGTAGAACAAGTGGCAGCAGCCCAAGCTTGAGCGGTGAATGGCAGCCTTGATGCGTGCGGAACGGCAAGGCTGCACTGGATTTCAGCCGTTACTGCAGACTTGCGGCTGGTGCCTTTTTGTTGTCGAGATGTATGCCGTCACGAGCCTTGGCAGAAAAGCTGTCCCTATATTAGTCATGCTGCTTCCGGCCGGTCGTGCCTGCCCTCTGCGGCGCCTTGCTAAGCCTAATCCGGACCGCGGCATCAGAGCTGTGTCTGAAGCCTTGGAGGTCTCTTTTTTTTTTTCTTTTGCACATTTCCACATTGCTTTTGTTGTCTCGGTCCTGGTGAATCTCTTCAGCGCGGTGCATACGCGCCCCTTTTCATTACACCTTGCGCGCCGCCGTCTCCCAGCGGCCAGAAAGGCAGCGTCGGCAGCCAAAGACAGGCAGGCAGCCTGGCCATGTCGAGAGCATCAATCGTCTGATGGCGGTGCCATGCCGCTGAGAACTGCTTTCTTTCCACTGACCGGCAGAGACGACAGAAAGGTGCTCGAATGCCAGCAAAGATGTGGGGTTCAGGATAACCCGAGACAAGCACAAGGCCCGACCGAATGAATGCCAGCGGGCAGAATAGGAGTTGACATGCAGCAGAGCTGCTGGGACGCGAGGAGGCCGTGTCGGGCGAAGAAACGGAACATGATACCTCTTGTGCCCCTCGGCCTCGCAGGGTACAGAGTCAGAGGGAACTGGGACCCCCAGTCTCCCACGCGAACACGCCTGGTTCTCCGGCGCAGTGCTTGTTATGTCTTGCCGCGGGACCAGGGGCGGATATTTCTCCGCGCCCGCCCGGACACTCCAGGCCCTTCCACGACTGGCATGCTCTGGTGACGCGAAGACCTGTCTCGCCTGCGCCGGCCGGCCGGCCGACCCGGCTTTTGGTGGCTCAGTCTGGCTGCTCACTCTCTCTCTCTCTCTCTCTCTCTCTCTCTCTCTACGCACGCGCCTCGCACACTTGCGCCTCTGTCCGCGCCGCCGACGGTACTGTCCATTCGTGCGCGGCCGCCGCACGCAGCCATTGCGGGATCGGACGCTGTGCATGGGAGGCAAAGCAACAAAATACAAGTACGACCAAGATACGAAATCTTCCCTGTACGGAGTAAGATACGTGCCAGCCGCTAGCAAAAGCCCTTGCAGCAAGACTCCACACCTCCCTCATTTTGCGCGGGACTGCGCGCGGCGCTAGCGGCACAAAGAGTTCGCGCTCGCCAAGAAACACGACCAGGGCCAGTCTTTTTCGAATGCTCGTATTAAGCTCCTGCGGGATGGAACGGCAGGGAAGGACAATGCCGATGCAACGCCAGAACGAAACGGCGTGCCAAGCATCCTCCTTCCGGGATCGAGCACGCCAGAGCCAAGATCTCGAGATGGCCTCCCCCCTCTCGGCGACTTTTGCATCTTTTCTCATGTCTGGCCAAGCAGCGGAGTACGAG
Organism: Graphilbum cf. rectangulosporium; assembly: GCA_019925645.1. NCBI lineage: Eukaryota > Fungi > Ascomycota > Sordariomycetes > Ophiostomatales > Ophiostomataceae > Graphilbum > Graphilbum cf. rectangulosporium. The sequence goes on from JADHKI010000005.1 coordinate 586,585, forward strand.
GCATGGCCCAGACGGAGTACATATACGCTGGGCTCGGAGCAGCCGTGCACCACGCCTGCGCCGTCCATCATCCGCGTCTCCACCCGCGGCAAGCGAGCGTGGATCTCCCGACAAGAAGCCGGACGCGCAGGACTGATCCTGGAGCTGCACGTTGGCTGCAGGACGAACGCACACGTTGGCTGCAGAGCGCCGCGTGCGCCTGCGAGTTGTGTGCATCCAAGCAGACAACATGGCCGCAGGGGCCCCGGCCACAGCGCCACAGGAAAAAAACGCCAGCTGCAAATCTCCTTGGGGGGCGCTCTCTCAGGCACCCGAGTGCGAGCTATGCTTTTCGCAGTAGTCCGCCAGACCCCCCGTCCCCTCTCGCACTCGCACTATCGATCAATGTCTTGGAGAAGTGGTACCCTCCCTCTTGGCCGCTTAGCCTCTGAAGGGCAAGGGCAAGGAGGCTACTGCCAAGCAAGCCCAGCACGACGAGAGCATCCGGCCTGATATATACCAATACGCACATCGCTGCAGTAGCATACCTACAGTCGGCAGGAACTGCTGATCACCTGGCCCTTGCCTTGCCTTGGCGTGACTGTCAGGTCTTGCCAGGACTCCAGCCTTGTTGATTGGCCCTCGGCTCTGTTTACAAGATGTGCTCATGCGTGCATGAGTGCGACTGCTCATGCGGGCTTGAAATACAAAGTACGACTAGGCGCATGCAAGTGCAAGCAAGGAGCGGGGTGGGGGGGGGGGGCGCGGCTCTTCTCGCACATTGAGCATTTGCTTGCGCTGTGTCGTTCACCGCAACGGTGCCACCTCTTCTTCTCGCCTCTGGAATGGGCCCCTTTTTGTTTTTCCTTTTTTCTTTCGCGTGTCTGCAGCTGGTCCTGCTGTCTCACCAGCAGCTTCGTTGGATGCCACCTCCTCATTTCCTGTGGGTTTCGCCTTGTCTGACACCCTCCTCCTCCTGCTCTTTCGGGACTTGTGGCTGCCGCCGCCGTTGCTGTTTCGTTTGGCTACACGCCCCAACACGCTGTGCTTCCTGACTGCCACAGGCATCCCTTCTCCCTTGCATGGCCGAGGGGGGGAAGGGGGGCGGTCGGCGGGCTGCGTCCTCGCTACCGGCCAGAACTGCACATCGTATTTAATACTACCGCCACGCCCCGTCGCCCTGCCAGTGCCTCTTCCACGCGTTTTCTCCATGCCAGCCACCTCGCCTTCTGCTGCCGACATTGTTGACCCCGACTGCACGACGGCAAACCCTCTCATTGGGAAAAGCGGCACAGTGTGTGTGTGTGCGTGCGTGTTACGGTAACAGACAGAGCTCGTGCTTCATCTGGCCAAGCCGCTTGTTTCGGCGTCTGGTCTGCCCATTCTTTATTGCGCAGCACCTTCTCTCTTCTTGTTCCGTTGGTATCGGGCGCCTGGGACATCACTACGAACACCACGAAAGCGGCCTTCACAGTCAGCATGGATGGCTGCAACCTGCCCGAGCTCCTGGCTCTGGACCTTGAGGCTGCCAAGCCCATCTTTGCTGCCAAGCAGATGACGGCCGGAGCGCCCCGTCGCCAATCAACCACCGACTTTTCCCTGGAGGAGCAAGACGAGCTGCAACCGCTGCCGTCAGACGTCCGGTCTCCGGGACGTCACGGCCGGAATCCGCCCTACCCCTTTTCCCCTGGCCATGCCTTTTCCGCGGCCCCGTCTTCGTTCTATGCCTCTTCAAAATCAAACTCCCTTTCCACGACAACGGCACGACACGGCGGCGCCGCCGAGAGCCAGCCATGCGAAGGTACTGTCTCCACAAGGCCGGCGTCACTGACCCGCGAAGAGCTGCTGGCCAGACTGCGACCAACCAGTGCCGTAGGCCCCCACGGCCTCCACAGCCTGCGCCGCTTGCACGGCCTGGACGGCCTCGGCGACGACGACGGCGATGCCAGCGCCGTCCTTATCCTGCCCGAGCCGGAAAACGCCTCTTTCTCGCCCCCCTACTGTCCGAACAACGACAGCAACAGCAACAGCGACAGTGACAGCTGCAGCGACAGCGACAGTGACAGTGACAGCGTGGACAGCTTTGAAGTGCCCAAAATGGGCCTGTATGCGCCTCACCGGGCCCGCAGAGAACAGGAGCTGCGGATGCAGCAGCAGCAGCAGCAGGAGAAAGAGGGGGAGGAGCAAAAGCAGCGGCAGAAGGAGGAGCAGCAGAAACAGGATGCACATTTTCTGCACTTTAGCGGAACCTACATGCATGCGCTGGACACTTGCGCTGCCATGGAGGCGGCGGCGGCGGCGGCGGAGACCCCGGCTGGACGCTGCAGCCAAGACAGCGCAGAGTACTCCAACAACGCCCTGTCAGACACGACCAGTATATCGTCGTCGTCGTCGTCCATTGACGATGCCATCCCGTCTGACATTTCCCGCAGGGGAAACTCCATCATCACAACAGCCACCTCGGTCTCTTCGGCCGCACGCTCTTCGTCCCAGTCTCGTTCCCTTTCGGCACTGGGCCCGTCATTGTCCGCAAAGTGTGGCGAGATTGCTGAGATGGAATGCCCCGAGGGGGTCAGCTTGGCGTCTTCTGCCAGCCAAGCGACCACCGTTAATACAGCCAGTGGTGTCAGGCTCGACACGAAACAGAGTTTGGCGACATCACAGAGCCGCAACCCGCTATCGAGCTGGATGGACTTTGGTGATGACGATGACGACGACAACGACGACGACGGCGACGACGACGGCGACGGCGACTTGAACGGAGCCGCAGACAAGGCCCCTCGCACTGAAAGCGCCCGCTCAGGGCAGCTGGCGACTCTGAACAGCTCGGTATCCCAGGCTACCCTGGTTGAAACGAGCCAGCCGCTGCGGCCCTATTCCCCGTGTACATCACTCCCGCCGCGGCCGAGCACGGCGACGGGCTGGCTGGACAAGGAAAAAGGTGAGGCCCATTTGGGCATCGGCGGCTGGCCGGGTCAGCAGAGCCATCGCCTGTCCGGGGTCTCGACCTCTTCCGGCTCCCTTCACCCTGCCCTGCGACGATCTTCTTCCATCACGAGCCGCCCGACTACCTCGCCAGCGTACCAGACGGAAGAATCGTCGCTCCTTTTCCCCAGACAGTATCAGCCTCCACAGAAGCAGCAGCAGCAGCAGCAGCGAAAACAGTCGCCGAGCCCTCAGCTGATTCGCTCGTCGTCGGTTCGAAGCCATGTATCCGAATCCTACATCGCCTTGTTTGGTACGCCGCCCACCCGGAGGCACCGCAAGGACGAGCCAGCGCGGCCATGGTGTGCCGCGACAGCCATCCCGGCACCGACCAAGCAGGTGAAATTCGACCACACAGCCTTGCGGAGCCAGTTTGACTATGGCGATGCCGAGGACGAGGAGGGCGAGCATCAGGCCCACAGGGACGCAAGTTTCTACGAAGACGACGGAAAGCATGGCGATCCGTGGACCGATGATTACGAAACCTCCACCCTGGACGCGGACGCACCGCCTTTGCGGCAGACGGCCTGGACGCAGCTCGCCCATCACTCGAACCGGGAGTTTTCCATCCTGCCTCTGGACGGCGCCAAGCAGCACCAGCCAGTCCAGCCAGTCCAGCCGCTGCCCACCATTGCCAGCCTGCAGCCGCTGGCCGCGGCCGTTCCGTCGGCCGTTCCGTCGGCCATGGCCGTTGGGATCCCGCTACCCCGGGAGGTGGTCGAGACCCTGCGCGTCTCGGTGTCGTGCTTCCCCGAGACGATGCTCAGCCTGTCCAGCTTTTCCATCCAGACCATCCGGTCATACTCGCGCAAGATCCGCCGCTGCAGCCCCGTCGACAACGCCGATAGCAGCCCGCATCGCATGCTCTTTTCGTCTTCGTCGTCCACCGGATTTTTTCATCCGCCCAGTCCGATGGGGGCCTCTGCGTCTTTGCACAACACAGCGCTGGACAGGACGTTGTCGCAGACCGTGGGCGCAGCTGATGCGCCAGCTCCGCTGTCCTCGTCGTCACGGCGCTTCTTTTGGAAGCGTCTCGTGCCGTCGCGCTCTTCTCCCACCGTGGGCTCCTTCTTTGGTGGTGGAGAGGGCGGCCCGCTGTCGCCACAGACGTCCTCGCCGCCGCCACGACGCGCGTCTCATCACGGCCGCCATGAGCTGTCCTTGATCTCCGACGAAGGCGAGCAGCAGCAGCAGCAGCAGCAGCAGATGCAGGACGGGGCTTGTCTGAAGCACATCTTCCCTGCCGGCTCCGACTACCTGTGCGACGCCCTCTATGCCCATATTGTGGCCTACAACTACATCAGCCTGCTGTGTCCCACGGGCACGGACACGACAGCGGCAGCGACGGCGACGGCGACAGCGGCAGCACAGAAACAGGAGCTGCCAGCGCCTCTTGCACCAATGGCCTCGGGCGGAGCCGCGCCCAACGGCCACGTCGGCGGCGACAAGAAGCGAAAGCGCCAGACGATCCGCGTGTATGTGGCTCCTGACGTGTCCGTGCCGCCGACCGCGCGCTTTCTCTCGCCCGAGCCGCCGCGGTCGGAGCTGCTGTCGCCGTCTCCGCGGCCGCCTTTTTTGGAAGACGCCGACGATGAAGAGAGGCAGTTTCCGCTCTCGCCCCTGCCGACGCCGCCGCCGCCGCCGCCGCCGTCGCATGGCGACTCGTGGGAGGACGACGGCCGGTTCATTTCGCGCAAGGCGGCGCTCCTTCTCGGCATTCCGGGCAGCCACCACGTCGACGGGAGCTTGCCGGGCAGTGCCGGGGCCCGTGTGCGCGCAGCCGAAGCGGGAGCCGAAGCGGGAGCCGAAGCGGGAGCCGAAGCGGGAGCCGAAGCGGCAAGCAGCAGCCTGAGCCAACGGTACAACTCGCTGCGACAGCGGCGGCGGCAGCGACGGAACGGCGGCGGCGCGGCCGAGGGGGACGACTCGATCTCGGTGGCTGTGCCGGCCAAAGGCAAGGGGACCTCGTTCTCGTCGTCGTCCTCGTCGCTCCGGTCGATCAAGGTGCGGAAGCTTGTCACCAAGGTGCCGCCGGTGCCGCCGGTGCCGCCGGTGCCGCCGATGCCGTCTGGCCAGACCGCGCCGGCGCCGGTCCAGGAGGCCCCGGCAGAGCCGGCGCTGCAGCCTCCGCAGCGGCGGTCGAGCCGGTGCTTTTCGGCGTCGTCGTCGGCGTCGGCGTCTGCAGCGGCCCTGTGTGACCTGCAAGAGGGCCTGGCCAGCTGCATCGGCCAGCTGGTGTCGACGCTGACGGCGACCAAGACGCTTGCCCAGGTGAGCGAGCAGGGGGGGCAGCTCGAAGCCTTGACGCCGCTGGAGCTGGCCGACATGGCCAAGGACGCGGACCCACTTTTTATGCTGACGCTCTGCGAACTGGTGCGCTCGCAGGAGGAGCAGTTCTGAGGGCAAGGAGGGAGTGACTTTCATTCATCTTTTCCTTTTTTTCTGTCAGGGAGTGACACTCTTTTTTATTTTCTGTCTATTTGATAGCATCATAAATACCCTGAACAATAGCATGGTAAAATAACCTGGAAAAAAGGTGAAATTCATACTTTTTAAAGTCACCTGACTATATTTCACGTGACTCTGATAAGATTGTGGGATTTTCTTGGACGTTTTTGCATTATTACATCGGCCCTGTCTGGTCAGCGAACCAAACCCTCTCTCTTGAGACTTGACCATGACGGCGGAAGCGTGATCCGCTCGATTTCTCCGTCTGCTGGCAGCGACCCAGCATCTGTGCAGACTGACACGGTCGACACTGTCAAAACGGTTGACAAGCGCGCATCGCCGCGTCGTTTTCTGGTTTTTGTCTCTTTTTTTTTTCTGTGCCCCTCATGAACCCACCACGGCTTGCGTCGGCGCGGCAACGGCTGCCGTGGCGCGGCGCGGATTCGGGGGGCTGTGCGTACGGCCGTGCAAGGGCGGCACGAGCCGTGCGGCGCGGATTCTGCGGCAGCCCGGGGCGCGGCAGTTTTGCGGCGGCGCACCCGGGCCGGGGCGCCCGGACGCGGCCGCAGCTGCCGTTTCTCGGGATCCCGTCGGGATCGGGGGCGGGCTACGGGGTGGCAGGCGCCGGAGCCGGAGCCGGGGCTGGGGCTGGGGCCGGATCGGGGTCGGGGTGCGGGACCGGAGGCGGGACCGGGGCGTCGGCGGTGTCGGCGGGACCCGGGTTCCGGCAGCCGCAGCGGCACCACCAGCAGCCGGCGTCGCCGCAGCAGTACCGGAGCTTTACGACGCAGCGGCGGCGGTGGCTGCGGTACGAGGCCCTGGCGTTTGCCAAGTACACGCTGTACTTTTGGGGCGCGGTCAGCTGCCTGGTGCTGGGGCAGTTTGTGGTGCAACAGGAGTGGATGGAGCGCGCGCACCCGACGCCGCCCGGCTGGAGCTTTTTGTCGCGCATGCGGCTGCGCGGCGCGCAGAGCGAGCGCGGCGGCAGCGGCAGCGGCAGCGGCAGCAGCCCCGGCGGCGGAGCAGAAAGCGACGGCCTGGTGGCCGAGGAGCGCGTTGTCGACCATGTCAAGATTATGCAGATCCTGCTGGACCTGCTGGCGCGCCTCGAGAACCCGCAGATTGACGGCGCCGGGTTGGTGCCGGCGGCGGCGGCGGCGGCCGAGTCGGCGGCGGACTCGGCTCGGCGGACCCACCCGGGCGACGCGCAGGACCTGCGCGCCAAGGACGAGCCGTGGCGGCGCGGATACTTTGAGGCGCTGCTGGCGGCGGCCGAGACGGCCGAGCACGTCGACGGCTGGCTGCTGGACCGGACGCGCAACCTGGTGTGCCCGCCCGAGATCGTCGTCGGCCCGTCCAACCCGCACCCGCGGCCGCTGCCGCCCGGCGCCTCGGGCCAGCCGCGCGAGGAGGACTGCGTGCCCTGCTTCCCAACGCCGGCCGCACTGTACGGCAAGCTGCTGCACACCCGCGGCCTGACCGTGCGCCAGCAGCTGGCCGCCGCCCTGGCCTATGCCAACTACCTCGAGTACAAGCAGGACCGCGACGCCGCCGAGGACCTCTACAGCCGCGCCGTGCTGCGAGCGGCGGCGGCGTCGGCGTCGGCGACAGTGTCCTCGGACCTCCGGGACGACTCCTTCTTCGCCGCAGCGCCGACAACAGCCGGTGCAGCCGCCGAGATGCGCTCGTGGACCCGCGCCTGGCTCGACCGGCTCGACCGGCTCGACCGGCCCGACGACGGCGCCGTCGCCGTCGTCTCCCAGAACCTGCTGGCGACGCTGACGGCGTACGCCACCTTCCAGGCCCGCGCCGGCCGCGTCGCCGACGCCCTGCCCATCTTTGTCGGCCTGCTCAAGGCCCGCCGGTCGCTGCCGCCCGGCCGCAGCGGCGCACTCGATTCTTCTTCGTCTGCTGCTGCCGCTGCTGCTGCTGCTGCTGCCGCTGCCGCCGCCGGCACCACCGCTGGCGGCAGCGGCATCCTGGCCAAAGCCCGCACGCTGCTGCGGCCGCCTGCCTACCCGCCGCCGCCCGACGACGGCTTCGGGCCGCCGCTGCCGGGGCCGCGGGCGCGCTGCGAAGAGGCCGCGCTGCACCTGCACATTGGCGAGATTCTGTACGCCGCCTCGGACAAGAAAGGCGGCAGCGCGTGGCTGTCACCGTCGTCGTCGTCGTCCTCTTCCTCGTCGGCGACGCAGCAGCAGCAGGCCCGCGAGCAGGGCATTGCCTGGACGCGCGACGCCGTGGACATGGCCGAGGAGCAGCTTCACGCACTCGCGCAGAGACGCGCCCAGGAGGAGAACCGCCAGAGCGCCTTTCCGTTCCTGCCGGCACCGCCGCCGAGCACCAGCGGCAGCAGCGGCGAACCAGACGATCCCGTCGGCAGCGGCGCCGTGGCCTGCCGCCAGTGCCTGCAGGCAGGGCTGGACAATTGGGCCGCCATGGTGGCCCGGCTGGTGCGGGAGGAAGAGCGCCGCGCGGCCGAGCGGGCCGACGCGGCGGCGGCGGCGGCGGCGGCGGCCTGCTCGCGGTCCGGCGCGTCGTCCTGGTGGCCCGGCTGGCTGACGTTTTGGGGCGGCGGCGGCAGTGGTGCGGCGGCGGCGGCGGCAGCAGCGGCGGCGTCGGCGGCCCGGCAGCGCCAGCCCGGCCGATGGGCGGCAGAGCAAAAAGTGATTGAGGAACGGCGGCGACGGGCCCGCGAGCTGGTGGAGGATGCGGCGCCGCCGGCACGGGGGCTGAGCGCCCTGTTCTCTGCATAGCGCCTGGGCACAGAATCACTGGGAGAGGTAGATGAGGGAGGGTAGGATTTTTTGCTGCAACTAGTCCTTTCTCAAACGTCCTTGGCCGAGACCGCCGCCAGCTTCCCGGCCACCTCGACAGCCTTGTCCGTTCCATTGGTGTCCTCGACAGCCTTTTCCGAGTCCTTGTCCTCAACAGCCTTTTCCGAGTCCTTGCCCTCGACAGCCTTTCCCGAGTCCTTGTCCTTCTCGTGACCGCTTGCATCCCCAGTCGTGTTTGCCTCGCCGCCGTCGCTGTAGATCTCGGTCCAGGTCTGGCCGCGGGGCACGAAATCGGCCCAATCCGTCTTGCCGTCGTCGGCCACCTTGTCGGCATACGTGACCTCAATCTGCGGATTGGAATAGTCCCGGTCGCGGGCCACGGCCTCGCCCCAGGCCACAATGTACTCCTGTGCGTCGATAAACATCATCTCGGTCAGGAACGAGTGGCCCGAGCTGTGCGCCGGACACCCAAACTGCACCGCCTGGCCCAGCTTTTCGTTGCCCTCCGGGCCGGCCACCGGCACGTCCACCGGCGCCGTGCTGGCCACATATGCGCGGGCGCGCTGCCATATTGTTGTCAGTGCATGGCCGCCGCCGCGTTGTCAGTGCATGGCCGCCGCCGCCGCCAGGACGGATGGCTCACCTTTTTCAAAAAGTCGCGGAACTCGGCCGTCTTGATGCTGCCCTGCTCGTAGAGCCCGCCCAGGACGACGAGGCTGTCCACACACGGGCCCCACTGCCGCCACCGCTCCGGCTCGTCGAGCAGCGTTTCCAGGGCGTCGGCGCCGCCGGCCACGCCGACCAGCGTGAGCCGCGGCGGCCGGATGCTGCCGCTGCCGCTGTCGCTGTCGCTGCCGCCGCCGAGCCGCGGCCCCAGCAGCTCCCGGAAGGCGTTGGCCACGTGCTCCTCGGCCGTCGCGTGCCCGCGCACCACGTTCTTGTCGGCGTACGTCTGCGGCGCCTGGTGCGCCGCGCTGGGCCGCGGCATGCCCAGCACCGCCGGCAGGCTCAGCGCCCGCCGGCCCTCGGGCCACCAGTACAGCTGGCCCGGGTTCAGGATCAGCACCGCCGGCGGCGACGAGGACTCACCGCCGCCGCCGCCGCCGCCGAGGCGCACGCGGCGCACCGTCGACACCAGGCTGCCGGCGTCGATGCCGCCGGCTCCGCCAATGACGCGGTGGGCCAGGATGCCGAGGTCCTGCGCCGTCTCGCCCGCAAAGACAAAGACGCGCTCGGCCGTCGCCAGGTCCGCCGTCGCCAGCACCGGCACGTGCGGCTCGTCCTCGCCCGCGCCGAGCGGCAGCCGGATCCGCTGCAGCCCGAGCCAGCCCAGCCGCTCGTGCACGATGCGCTCGACCGCCGCTGCAAGTGTTTTTAGCCGTGAACAAGGCTGGCTATGGCCAGACCACCGGGGGGGGGGGGGGCTGATGACGCACTGTTAAAGGCAAAGCGCTGGCGGTCGTTCCAGTGCATGTTCTTTTTGATAAAGTACTTGAAGTAGCAGTTTGGCTTCGCAATGTTGCGGATCTCGTCGTCTTCGTTAACAAAGTACCTGTTCATGTTAACGGGCCATCTGACAGGACGGCCGAGGCAGTGCCGACACACCCGAGTTTCTCCAGGTCTTCTGGGAAGACCGGGTCTTGAGGGAGGCCCGTCCAAAGTCGGCGAAACATGGCGTTGCAGTTGTGTTGCGCTGGATCAAGAGAAGAAGGATGTCGACGGACTGGCTTGAGAAAATCGACGAAAAAATCGACAAATTGACTTGAGAAAATACGCCGAAAGAGGAGTGAATGGCAGTATCCAAAGAGGAAAGAGCCACTGCATCGAACCTTCCCGACGGGGCGACTCACAGTCGAACGTGAATCTTCCTTCACAGAACGACAACCGCACTCTGAAGACGGACTGACCCAACAATGGAGGGCTACCTACGTGCGCACATTCTGCACGAAAAACGCCACGAAGAGCACTCGTTTGATGTATTGTACAGTCATTAGCCGTTTCAAAGATATCGCGCCGGCATCCCAAGGCCGGCCAGCTTGGCCATCCCAGGCATATCAAGCTCGACGAAGCTGGCCAGCTTTTTTGCCTCTCCGAGTTTTGTTCTTGGTACACTTTATACACAAACAAACACCCAGATTCCCAAATCCCAACGGCCACGCCTCCCAGCCCACGGGCCACAACTACCAGCTCGCTTTCCGAACGCCCGGTAGACTGCCGCTCAAGGCCTGCAGACGAAAGTTGAACTGCGCGAGCGTTAGCGAGGACAATGCGCGGAAACCACCCCGTTCCGGGCGGCGGCGGCGGCGGCGGCGGCGGCGGCGCTCTGGACTTACCCGCGACAGCTTAAAGTCCCGCAGGACACCCCGGCTCCGGCCTCCCAGGATGCAGCGGTTGCGGATCTGCGTGGGCCGCGAGTAGCTCGGCATCTGCGTCAGCTGCAGCTGGGCCTCGGCCCGTGTCCGCGCGGGCAGCGTGGTGTTGCGGATAATGTGGCGGAGCGCTTGTCTGTGCCCGAGGGGAGGCCGTCAGTCCTGAAACATGCACCACCATGGCCGGCGCCATTTCGTTCGGTTTGAAAAAGAAAACCCGCCAGGCACTGCCTACCTCTCGGCTTCGAGCTGCTCAAACACCTTGCGCTTCGTGTGGTCGCGGATCACGCGGATGTTGACAAAGCAGCCCAGGTCGAGCTTTTTGGAGCGGAACATGGACATGGTGGCGGCGTTTTGCGTCGTCTTTGCGCGTGAAGATTGTCGTCGGGTGATGAAGCGCCCCGTTTTCGTCGTCAAAAAACTGACCCCCCCCCCTCCCGGCTTTTAAGTCACGTGCCATGCAGCCGAAGCTAGCCGTTCCTAGCGGTGGTAAGTCCCTGATTTCTAAACATTTTCTCTCTCGCCTCCCCTCCCCAATCGCCTCCGATGACGAAATCCGGTTTCTCCCATCTGCACGCGGCACTGCACGACCTCTAGGCCCCTGCTGTGCATCTGCCTGCTCTCGCACCTGTGTACAACACGAAAGCAGTCATGGCAGCTCCATCCGCAGCCGTCCGGGGCCTGGCGACGCCTGTGCGGCGATCGCTGCTCCGCGCATCCTCATCCTCTTCTTCATCCTCTACAGCCTGCCTACAGCGGTTCTACGCCACCATCCCGACCGGGCCCCAGCAAGACACGGCAGCGGGCACCAAGGCGTCGTCTGTCTCGGCCTCGGCGTCATCCGTGGAGCCGGGCGTCACCAAACGGACGCGGCCGACCTACTTCAAGGACGCGACGGTGGCGCCGTTTTCGGATTTCGTGGGCGGCGGCGGCGGCGGCGGCGGCGGCGGCGGCGGCGGCGACGCGGCGATGACGGCGGCGGAAGCGTACGAGCTGCAGACGGTGGAGGTGGGCCCGGAGGGGCGCAAGAAAAAGGTGACGCGGCTGCCGTCGTGGCTCAAGACGGAGCTGCCGAGCCCGGGCACCAACGAGAACCTGCGCAAGATCAAGGCGGACCTGCGCGGGCTGGGCCTGCACACGGTGTGCGAAGAGGCGCGGTGCCCGAACCTGAGCGAGTGCTGGGGCGGCTCGTCGCGGGCGGCGGCCACGGCGACGATTATGCTGATGGGCGACACGTGCACGCGCGGCTGCCGCTTCTGCAGCGTCAAGACGAACCGGCGGCCGCCGCCGCTGGACCCGCACGAGCCCGAGAACACGGCCGAGGCGCTGGCGCGCTGGGGCCTCGGCTACGTCGTGCTGACCAGCGTCGACCGCGACGACCTCGCCGACGGCGGCGCGCGCCACTTTGCCGAGACCATCCGGCGCACAAAGGCCAAGAAGCCCACCCTGCTGGTCGAGGCGCTGACCGGCGACTTCCGCGGCGACCTCGACATGGTCCAGATCGTCGCCGAGAGCGGCCTCGACGTCTACGCCCACAACGTCGAGACCGTCGAGGGCCTGACGCCCTACGTGCGCGACCGCCGCGCCACCTTCCGCCAGAGCCTGCGCGTGCTGGCCCACGCCAAGGCCGTGCGCGGCGGCGTCGACCAGCCCAACGGGCTCATCACCAAGACGAGCCTGATGCTGGGCCTGGGCGAGACCGAGCCCGAGCTGTGGGAGGCTTTGAAAGGTGAGGAAGAAGAGAGGCGAACAAGAAAGAGGCGAGCAAGAAGGAAAAAGAAGAAAAGCACTGACAACCCAGAACTCCGCAAGGCCAACGTCGACGTCGTCACCTTTGGGCAGTACATGCGGCCGACCAAGCGGCATCTCAAGGTCGAGCGCTACGTGACGCCCGACGAGTTTGAGTTGTGGCGGCAGCGCGCCCTCGACATGGGCTTCCTCTACAGCGCCAGCGGCCCGCTCGTGCGGTCTTCCTACAAGGCCGGCGAGGCCTTTATCGAGAACGTGCTGCGCAAGCGCCAGGGCGGCGCCCACAGCATCGCGCCGGCGACTGTCGCCACGACGGCCCCGGCAGCCGACAAGACCCTGTCATAGCTTTGGCATAGCTTTGGAAGGGGGCGTTTTTTTTTTGGCGGCTTTTTACTAATCATAGACGGAATACACACTCGTTATGTTGAGATGAGACAATTGGAACTAGGCGCGAAGTAGCTGCTACATTCCCAGCTTGGTCGAGTCTGCCAGATGCTCCAGTTGCATGACGACGTCGCTGTACACGTCCTGGCGGAACTCGTCGAGGCCGGTGCTGCCGTCCTCGTCCTCTCCGGCCACGCGCAGGGTCTCGAATGGCTTGCCCCGGGTGCCGCACCACGTCGAGATGTCTGGCGACCAGGTGCACGGCTGGACAAAGTGGCTACGGGGTGCGGGTTAACCACAATGGCAGCCAGAGGGAGTTGATCTGAGCAACGTAACGGAACGAAAACGTAAGATTTCATTGAGTGCTGTCGAGTGGAGGACGGGCACCATCTCTTTCTAGGATCTCTATATTCTATATGAGCAACGCTGGCTCAGGATACGGCTCTTTTCTCTCTCAATAGGCCGAGCTCTTCTCTCTCTCAATAGGGCTCTTCTCTCTCTCACAGCTAGGCCGAGTTCTCCTTCTCCCACTCGGCGGAAAAGGGGTAGTCGATGTAGCCGACGGGCGACTTGGGCAGGTACAAGGACGCCTGGTCGCAGGGGGTAAAGGGGATGCCCTTTTTGAGGCGGTAGACCAGGTCCGGGTTGCTGATAAAGAAGCGGCCGTAGACAATGGCAACGTTCATGTCCTTGTAGGTGTCGTCGACGGCGGGGAAGGCCTTGGTCTCGTCGTAGTCGCCGGAGAGCAGCACGGGCGCGGAGTTGTCCTGGCCGGCGCCCCAGGCGCGCAGGGCAAAGTCGACGCCGCCGGGCAGGGTGACGGTGTAGGGCGGGTGCTCGAGCAGGTGCAGGTAGGCGAGGCCGAGCTGGCGCAGGCCCTGGATGACGTGGGTGAACTGCGGCTCGGGGTCGGCCATGCCCATGCTCTGAAAGGTGCCGCGGGGGCTGAGGCGGAAGCCGACGCGGCCGGGGCCGACGGCGGCGACGACGGCGCGGGCGACCTCGAGGGCGAAGCGGGAGCGGTTCTCGACGGAGCCGCCCCAGCGGTCGGCGCGGGTGTTGGAGACGTCCTGCAAGAACTGGTCGATGAGGTAGCCGTTGGCGCCGTGGATCTCGACGCCGTCGAAGCCGGCCTCGTCGACGGCGGCGCGGGCGGCGGCGGCGTAGTCGCCGATGAGGCTCTGGATCTCGGCCTCGGTCAGCTCGCGCGGCGTGGGCCGGTCCGGGCCCGAGGGGATGGCGCTGCAGCCGACGAGGTCGAGGCCGTCGGCCGCCAGCACCTCCGGCTTGGCCACGCGGCCCAGCGCCCAGAGCTGCACAAAGATGAAGCCGCCCTTGGCGTGCACCGCGTCCGTGACCGTCTTCCAGCCCTGCAGCGCCTCCTTGGTCGCCAGCGTCGGCACGTTGTCGTAGCCGCCCGCCTGGGCCGACACAAACGTCCCCTCGGTCACCAGGAGCGTGCCGGGCACGCAGCTGCGCTGGGCGTAGTGCTCGGCCACCATCGGCAGCGGCACGTGGTTGTCGTCGGCGCGGAAGCGGGTCAGCGGAGCCATGACCACGCGGTGGGCCAGCGTGTACGGCCCAACCTGGAGCGGTTGGAACAGGCGGGAGTCGGAGTTGGCAGCCATGTTGTGTGGGTGGTGAGAAAGTGGTGGTGAAGAAGAAGGTGACTGACGTCGTACACACTCGTCCTTCTTTATACCTGTTTTCGGTCTTGTGGGGGGGGACGGAAAACGGGAAAGGAGCCGAGACGCGTGATGCGGGCGCTCTGAACGATCGAACGTGGAAGAAGTCGGTAGCTCGATCGCCTTGATTTCTAATACACACTCCAGCTCAGAGACCGATGCGAGACGGGCCGTTTTTCTTCTTTCAGAAGGTGGCAGGCACGCAGACGCCAAAAGTCGCTAGCCTGGAGAGATTTTCATCAGTCCATCGACTACGGCGTACAAGGCGATAAACTGCGTTTTCATACACTTTGATCAACGCATGGCGGATGTCCTTGCTATACAGTCAACAAGAATCTATACAGTCAACAGGATCTCAATGCCGTGTTTTGAAAGATTTCAACAATTTAAAAGTACAGCCGTTCACCCATGCTTCCTTGCATCGTCGGAGAAATCAAATCTACACCTGATTCCGTGATTCCGTGCCTTGAGCTTAATTCGCACTTATGACACGCCTTGGATCTCGTGACACACCTTGGGTACATCCAGTGTCTGATTCAGTACACGTTTTTCGGAAATTTCGGTGTCGAAAGGATGCATAAGCTGCCGCACCCAAGCTTACCCATGCTTCACGGACTGGTGCCTCAACCGTTTGTCGCAAAAAGGCTGCCGAGACGCTGGCACTCTAGTTTAGGATCCATAGGGCTGACGGTATCCGGCATGGAATCCTATGCGGGCCATCCCGTCCGCCTTCCTCCTGTACGCAGCCGACAAGCCATGGGGTAGGAGGCTATACTCAAAGAGGCCAGGCCATGTTAGCCTCTGTCTCGTCAAGACTCTGCTGACCGAGACCCTTGCGTTGGTTTTCGCCGCCGCATCCTGTCTACGCTGTTATCTTTGAGAGGCTCGACTCGTGGTCCTCAGCAGCACATGATGCCAAGGCTAGGGAGCCAGTGTCCAAGTTGCTCGAAACCTACGCAGGCCGCGTTTGTCCAAAACCGGAAGAGTCGTTGCATGATAGTAAGTTTCCATCTTTATGATTCTCGACTTTAGTATCTGCTGCAGTCGAAATGGCGTGACATGGATGCAGCGGCCGGGCTAACAGATATGTAATCCAACGGCGCAGAACGCACCAGCACTTTTTTAGCTTTTGCCACGCAGCGTCAGCTGACTCTCCCAAGAGTGGCAGCAACTTGCATGACCAGAGTTGCATCCCGCCGTCCGTGAAAGGAGGGCTTCAGATTCCCTTCTTCAGAAAAGGCACCAGCCTCATTTGTGGACGACAGAAGTGGAGTATTCCTGCCAAAGGGGGGCCGTGGCTGGGCGTTCCTTCCAGGAGTCCCAGGCTCCGCTGCTGCATCGCTCTTGCCGTCCAGCTGCCGTTGTTGCAAGAGAGTTTCATCGTCCGCGGCGCCAAACAGTTTCCGGCTGGAACGCAGGACAATGGCCAGCCATTTCTGCGCATGCCCAGTTCCATGAGACACTCATACATTTTACACGCATAGTTCGTTCTCGTACTTTTTACTGCGCGACTTGCGCCTCGTATACTCGCTGGCGGGATAAATGCGCTAAAGCAAAAAGTACTGTTGTTATCGCGGGAGCCGAGAGCGCACGGAAAGAGCGCCTGACGCGTGGTAGCTGCTAATACGAGGTACTTGCAGGCGTGACGAAGCCCGCGTGGCTGATGCCCCCTCCCCCGTGGGCGTTGGCCAGCCACCTTTGACGGCCCTGTGGGTAGCAGCCAGCCAGGCCAGGCCTAGCGCATCCGGCCCCCTCGCTCCCTTTTTCCTTCCTTTCTCTTCCTTTCTTTCGCCCCCCAGATCCTACTTGCGACACAAACATCAAACCTAGATCACGACCACAACATCCTCCCCCCCCGATCGAATCAACACCCTTGCGGTCATCTGCGATTATCTGGCTGCAGCCCGCGCTTTGAGCGACCAATCTGATCCTTTTCCATCACCCCATCCCTTTCCGCCGGCCCTCTCTCTCTCTCGCCAAAATGCCCGAGGACGCCCCGTATGACCCCTACATCCCCAGCGGCCAGGCCGCGCCGGCAGCGGGTGCCGGAGCTTCGCGGACGCAGGCGCTGCAAGCAGTAAGTTGATTGTTTTTGGATTGTTATCTGCGTTGCTTGCGCCGGGGGAGTGCGCGGAAGTCGGCGCCGTGTTTCGTTTGTTGTGCTGCGAGAGCCGAGAGCGAGTGCCGCCGGCTAGGCCGGAAGACATCATACACCCTTTGCGCGGTAGACAGAGACAAACGTATGTGTGCGGCCATGACTAACAAGGGCGCTTCCGCAGCAAATCGACGACACCGTGGGCGTGATGCGCGACAACATCACCAAGGTTTCGCAGCGCGGCGAGCGTCTCGATGCGCTGCAGGACAAGACGGACAACCTGGCCGTGTCGGCGCAGGGCTTCCGCCGCGGCGCCAACCGGGTGCGCAAGCAGATGTGGTGGAAGGACATGAAGATGCGCGCGTGCCTCATTGGCGGCATCATCCTGCTGATTGTCGTCATTGTTGTTCCTGGTACGTGCTCCGTTCCTTTTCTTTCTTCTCTTCTTCTCCCGCCGCAAAAAGGCCGAAATGCTAATCGCTACAGTTGTTGCCACGCGCCACTAAACGAGCATGTTTCACGAGCATGGTTTACGCGCCTGTTTTCCTGTTTTCCTGTTTTTTTTTATTATTCCCCCCAAATCCTATGACGGTACCGATGACAATGTCCCCCATATCTTGACGCGCACACACACCACTTCGAACCGGCTCCGCAGCCGACGTGTTCCGCCTATCCCATGTCACGACGAGAACGAAGGAGACGACTGGCCCGGCGTCCAAGAGCAGCCTCTCTCTCTGGCAGAGCAGGCAGGCTTGCGGCTTTGAGTTTGGGCAGCATGGCCACATGAGGGGGGGAGCGTCGCTTTTTGCTTGGTGGGGCGCGGGTAGGGGGTGAACGACGGGCAAAGGGGGTTGGCCGGGGTGAACATGACATGGCCCCGTCTTCCCACAAGTTTTGTGCTCGCAGCGGTGGGAAGACGGCGGGAGGAGTTTTTTTTTTCTTGTCTATTCAATGTCTATTATCTGGTGCGTTTTGCTGGCTCCGTGTCGCTGTATTTTGGTTTGCCTTTTGCTCTTATCTAGTCTTGACGGTCTGCCTGTGCCATAATACTCTTTGCTCCGTGTTGTGATGTCCAGTGCTGCGCTCCGGGTGAATGTGATGGTGCGAGGTCTTTTAAAAGATCCATCGTGCTCTCTTCCTGGCCACTCCTGGGCCAAATCCGACGTTGAGGAAGAAGGAAAAAGAAGAAGAAAAGAAGAAGAAGAAAAAAATTAGAAGAGAGAAAGAAAAGAGGAAGAAAAAAAACCAAAAGAAGAAACGTCTAATCTATGTACGTATCGCGTGCTCCATCCGTATGAATCCAATGCAAACCGGGACTCCTCCATGCTGTGATAATGCCCTCTCCTGCGGCGCCCCATGCCCATGCCACGTCCCTTTGTGGCCCCATCCGAACAGAACCTCACAGGGGCTGCGGCACGTCATCGTTGGGCGAGAGATAGGCCCCGAAGCTGAGGAGTTAGAAGAGCGGAGAGAGGGGGAGAGGGAGAGAGGAAGAAGAAAGAGAGGAAGAGAGGAAGGAGGAAGAAGAGAGGAAGAAGAGAAAAAGAGAGGAAGAAAGACACACCCAATGATGACGTAGCAGGCGCACATGAGGGCGCCCTTGAGGCCGCAGGTGCGCAGCAGGCTGCGCCCCTGGGGGTTGGTGCCGTCGCTGGAGACGAGCAGGCCGACGAGCAGGGCGGTGCCGACGAGGGCGGCCATTTCGTAGACGCTGAAGAGCAGGGCCAGGTCGCGGTGCAGCAGCCAGCCGGCGCCGACGGTCAGCGGGGTGACGCAGAGGGCGATCTGGATGCTGGAGCCGATGGCGACGGAGATGGCGAGGTCGAGCTTGTCGCGCACGGCGACGGAGACGACGGTGACGTACTCGGCCATGTTGCCGACAATGGGCAGGATGATGAGCCCGATGACGGACTCGGACAGGTGGCCCTGGTGCGTCACCGCGTCAATGGTGTCGACCAGGAACTCGGCGTTGACCGACATCAGCCCCGACGCCGCCATCAGCAGCAGCAGCGCCATGATGAACTCGCCGCGCGTCTGCTGGCGTTTCCGCGGCGGCGGCGGCGGCGGCGTCGGCGGCACCGGCGGCAAGTCGGGTTGATAATGGCCGCTTTGGTAATGGCCGCTTTGATAATGGCCGGCCTGATACTGGCCGCTTTGGTAATGGCCGATCTGATGGCCGCTCTGATGCAGCGGCGCTGCTGCCGCCCCGGCCAGAGGAAACGCGCCGGCGCCGTCGGCCGGCTCGTTCTCGACAATCACAGGGACGCCCCCTCCCCCTCCGAGCCCCTGCAGGTCGGCGGCGGCGGCGGCGGCAGCGGTGGCGGCGCCGTCCGGGCCCGACGAGACGATGCTGTCGCGCCTGAGCTGCAGCTGCACGAGACCGGAGCGGGTCAGCGCGGGCGCCGCGGGAAAGCCGACACCGCCGCCGCGCAGATTGTCCAGCGACATGGACCGCGAATGCGAGTGCGAGTGCGAGTGCGAGTGCGAGCCGTGAGACGACGATGGCGGCGGCGGTGGCAGCGGCGGGACCGGCGGCGGCGGCGGCAGCGGAGCGTGATGTGCTTGGGCGTAGGCCTGGGCCGTGCCGACCAGGTGGTGCGAGCGGGAGCGGGAGCGAGCCCGCGGCCGCTGGTAGGGTGCTGGCACGGCGGTGGCGGTGGAGGCAGCGGCCGTAGCAGGAGCGGCAGAAGCAGCAGCAGCAGAAGAAGAAGAAGCAGCAACAGCGGCGGCAGAAGCCGAAACCGAGGCTGAAGCTGAGGCAGCAGCAGCAGCAGCAGCAGCAGCAGCCGAGCCGGAAGCCGGCAAGGGGTTCAGCTCAATGGACGACGATACCCGGGTCAGGCCGCGGCCGCCATGGTTGGCAAAGCGGACGGTGCGAGCGGCCGTGGACGGCGGCGGCGGCGGCAGCGGCGGCTGGAGGGCGGCTTCGGCGTCGGCGGCGACTGCGTTGTCGTGCGTGGGCCGGGTGCGCAGCTCGTGGATAAAGTAGACGAGGTAGATGAGCAGCACCATGAGCGACGACAGGCGGCTCATGCGCAGAATGGCGGAGGACGAGCCCTGGGTCTGTTCAAAGGTGTAGGCAAAGGCGGTCTGTGTGTGGCGCAGGTCAGCAAGGGGGGCCAACAAGTCACGGCGGCGGCGGCGGCGGGTAACGCACCGGGATCAGAAAGACAAAGACGGAGGCGAAGAGCAGGCAGCTCAACAGCTGGGTCTCGGCGGTATTGTAGACGGGCTCGTTGCCGGACAGGCCGGTGGCCAGCAGGGCGGTGCCGAGGATGAGCAGGCTGTTGACGAGGATAGAGCCGAGAATGGACGCCTGGACGACACGGATCTGGTTGTTGGCGAGGGCGACGCTGGGGGGGGGGTGGTCAGTGTTGGGTGTGGTGGGGGATATAAGCGGCGGATATAAGCGGCGGATATAAGCGGCGGCACATACATGCTGTGATGTTAGCGAGAGAAGAGAGAGAAGAGAGAGAGAGAAGAGAGAGAAGAGAGAGCGAGAAGAGAGAGAGAGAGAGAGAGAGAGAAGAGAGAAGAACGGAGAGAGACAACGCACAAGAGGATCAGCTCGACGAGGTTGCCGAGACTAATGTTGAGCAGCGCGCCGACGGTGTCGCCGGCGTCGCTGGCGACCTTTTCGGTGGCGGCCGTCAGCAGCGACGACAGCGGGATGACGGCGAGCGCGTTGGCGGCAAAGACGACAATGGGGCTGAGGCGGGCCAGGTAGGTCAGCATGCCAATGGGCACAAACACGAGCAGGCCGTTGAGCCATGACGAGAAGACCAGCTCGTGCAGGCAGCCCATGCAGGAGGACGGGGGCCCGTCGGCATCGTCGTCGGCGTCGTCGTCGTTGTCGTGGTAGTAGTTGTCGTGGTGGTGGTGGTGGTAGCCGTCGCCGAGGTTGTCATCGGCGGCTGACGACGCCGCCGCCGCCCCGGCCGCATCGGCCCCGGCCCCGGCCCCGGCTCCGGCCCCGGCCCCGGGACGCAGCACCCGGTAGGCGCCGCGGCCGGCGACGAGGCCGCCGAGCGAGCGGAAGAGGCGCGAGAGGCGCAGGTAGCGGCGGGCCCGCACAAAGGCGCCGCTGTTGCCGCCGCCGCCCCGCACGCGGCCGTAGGCGTGCACCTCGTCGGGCATGGTGGCGGCGGCGGCGGCGGCGGCGGCCCGGGGCAAGTAGCCGGGTCGGCCGGGTCCAGCACCGGGTCCAGCACCGGGTCCGGCACCGGGTCCGGCACCGGGTCCGGCGGAGCCGCAATCGTCGTCGGCATAGGCCCGGACGGCACCATGCACTCGGTCATCCATGAGTGCTGCGGTGTCGTCGAGGAGTGTTTTTTTTGGGTGGCGGCCGGCAGACGAAATGCCACTCTGGTCAGAAAAGACGAAAGAGCGTGTGTGCGTGCGCGTGCGCGTGCGCGCGGGACACGCGGAGCAGCGCGGGCACTAGCCAAGGCTGATTAGGGGGAAATGAGGTGGATGAGCCCCTGAAGGCGTCGTAGCATCGTGGAGCACGGCCGGCCATGTACTCATAGGCCTGCACCCAGGGACCACGTATGATGTGTATTGCATCGTGTGCTCTGCCGATGCGGCTCGCCGAGCGGCTGCCATTCACGACGCTGGCCATTCTGATGCCCATCGTGTCTCTGCATCGACCTCGTGTCTCGTCCAGACTTGATGGCCGGATCGGCCTGCCGGATCGGCCTGCCGGATCGGCCTCGGCTCGTCGATACCATGTGTGAGGTCGCTTTGAGAATGATTGGGACCCTTGAATGGATTGTCGCTGAAAAGGGCCTTTAGATCTGTCCGGCTCCAGAATTCTGCGCTTGCCTTGGCCTCGCTGTTTCCCTGCAGCCGGCGTTTGTCGACTTGCGTCGATCATGCAATGCAGAATGCCAAGAGCCGGCGCCTGTGCTCCGGTGCCGTTATCGGCTACGCTCTGGAGTATCTTACGTATCTCACGGTAGGTGCTTCCTTGGCTCCTTGGCTCCTTCCACTCCCCAATGCAGAACTTTTCTGCCCACCAATCATGTGACTCCACCCCTGTCCAAATTTTTTTTCTCGTGTGTCATAGCTGCCCCTCATTCAGCGGTTGTTGCTTCACTCTTGGCGGCCCGCGTTTCTTTTTTTTTTTTTCTTTTTTTTTCTTTTTTCCTTCTTTTTTCCTTCTTTTTTCCTTTGATATTCCCATCTCACTCTGCCTAGCGCCTGCGGTGTCCCTCCTGCCGAGCATACTCCTCGGCCGCTCCGCGCCCCCTTTTGTTCCCGCTGCCGTCCAGGCTGCACTGCTCAATTGAGCGGCACTCGGGGACTCGTACCTTTTTTTTTTTTTTTTTTCCTCTTCTCCCCCCCTTCTTCCCTCGACAGCCAACTCATAACGATGCTATCTGCGACTGCCCTCTCCCTCCGGGCCGGCGTCCGGCACGCTGCGCCGTCCCGGGCCGCGGCCGGCGGCCTTCGGAGGCCGACGTCGATGCCGATCCCGATGTCGGCGGCGGCGGCGGCGGCGGCAGGCAGGCTCCGGCCTCGGCTCGGCGGCGCGACGCGGGCGCTGTCGAGCTCGAGCCGGCAGCAGACGGACCTCAGCACGCGCGGGCTGATGATCCAGGCGCTCAGCTCGATCGGATCCAAGCGCGAGGCGCAGCAGTACCTGTCACACTTTGCGTCGGTGTCGTCGCAAAAGTTTGCCGTCATCAAGGTGGGCGGCGCGATCCTGACCGACTACCTCGACGAGCTGTGCGCCAGCCTGGCCTTTCTGTACCACGTCGGCCTGTACCCGGTCATTGTGCACGGCGCCGGCCCGCAGCTGAACCGGCTGCTGGAGGACGCCGGCATCGAGCCGCAGTTTGAGGAGGGCATCCGCGTGACCGACGGGCCGACGCTGGCCGTGGCGCGGCGCCTCTTCATGGAGGAGAACCTCAAGTTCACGCAGCGGCTGGAGGACTACGGCATCCACGCGCGGCCCATCACCTCGGGCGTCTTCTACGCCGACTACCTGAACCGCGAAAAGTGGGGCTTTGTCGGCAAGGTGCAGCGCGTGGCCACCGACGTGGTCGAGGCCGCCATCAACAACCGCTGCCTGCCCGTGCTGACGTCGCTGGCCTGGACCGAGGCCGGCCAGCTGCTCAACGTCAACGCCGACGTGGCCGCCGCCGAGCTGGCGCGCGCGCTGGAGCCGCTCAAGGTCGTGTACCTGTCCGAAAAGGGCGGCCTCTTTGACGGCGCCGGCGACAAGATCTCGGCCATTAACCTGGACGAGGAGTTTGACTGGTACATGTCGCAGGCCTGGTGCCGCTACGGCACGCGCCTCAAGATCCGCGAGATCAAGGAGCTGCTGGACACGCTGCCGCGCGAGTCGAGCGTCGCCATCATCCGCCCCCAGGACCTGCACAAGGAGCTCTTTACCGACTCGGGCGCCGGCACCCTGATCCGCCGCGGCACCAAGCTGCTGACGGCCGACCGCGTCGACGACTTTGCCAGCCTCGACCAGCTCAAGGCCGTGCTGCTGCGCGACCGCGACAACGGCGGCGCCGCCAGCGCCCGCCGCACCGTCGACGCCTACGTCGACCTGCTGCGCTCCACGCCCTTCCGCGCCTACTACGACGAGCCCATGCACGCGCTGGCCGTGGCCGTGCCGCCCAGCAGCGCCGCCCGCCCCTTTGCCACGCTGGCCACGCTGACGATCACCAAGTCCGGCTGGCTCGGCAACGTGGCCGACAACATCTTTTCTGCCATCCGCAAGGACTTTCCCAAGCTGATCTGGACCGTCAGCGAAAACGACGAGAACCTGACCTGGTTCTTTGCCAAGGCCGACGGCAGCGTCGCCCGCAACGGCAGCGTGCTCTTTTGGTACGGCGTCGACGACGGCGCCGAGATCGTCCAGATCATCAAGGACTTTTCCGAGCACGGCCGCGCCATGCTGGGCGACGCCAACCTCGAGGCGCGCCTGCAGCGGGCCGCCGCCGCCGCCGCCGCCACAGCGCCATCGCCATCGCCACAGCCGCAGCACGCCCGTGCCTTTTCGACGCTGGCGCGGCGGCGGCCGACGGCCGCTCAGACCGCGTCCGCCCCCTCGGCGGCCCGCAAGCTGCACGGAGCGGCGGCGGCAACGGCGACGACGAACCCGAACCCGCCGCTGGGCAAGAAGAACGCGACGTCGACCCAGGCGGCGCGCGTGGCGCTGATCGGCGCGCGCGGCTTCACCGGCCAGGCGCTGATCGGGCTGCTCAACGCGCACCCGCACATGGACCTGCGGCACGTCAGCTCGCGCGAGCTGGCGGGCCAGCGGCTCGAGGGCTACGACAAGCGCGCCATCACGTACGAGAACCTCAGCCCCGAGGACGTGCGCGACATGGAGGCGCGCGGCGAGGTCGACTGCTGGGTCATGGCGCTGCCCAACGGCGTGTGCAAGCCGTACGTGGACGGGATCCTGGCGGCGAGGTCCGCATCTGGGTCCGGGTCCGGGTCCGGCCACAAGAGCGTCATTGTCGACCTGTCGGCCGACTACCGCTTCGACGACACGTGGACGTACGGGCTGCCGGAGCTGGTGCCGCGCGCACAGCTGCAGGCGGCGGACCGCATCGCCAACCCGGGCTGCTACGCGACGGCGGCACAGCTGGGCATCGCGCCGCTGCTGGAGCACCTGGGCGGCCCGCCGGTCATCTTTGGCGTCAGCGGCTACTCGGGCGCGGGCACGAAGCCGTCGCCCAAGAACGACGTGGCCCTGCTGACGGACAACCTGATTGCCTACAGCCTGACGGACCACATGCACGAGCGCGAGATCAGCCGCCAGCTGGGCCGCCACGTCGCCTTCACGCCGCACGTGGCCGTCTGGTTCCAGGGCATCCACCACACCATCCACCTGCCGCTGCGCCAGTCCATGAGCTCGCGCGACATCCGCCAGATCTACCAGGACCGCTACGCCGGCGAGAAGCTGGTCAAGGTCGTCGGCGAGGCCCCGCTGGTCAAGGCCATCCGCGGCAAGCACGGCGTCGAGATTGGCGGCTTTGCCGTCCACTCCTCGGGCCGCCACGTCGTCGTCTGCGTCACCATTGACAACCTGCTCAAGGGCGCCGCCACCCAGTGTCTGCGTACGTGCCTTTCTGTTACCTGTCCTGTTTTTATCATATCTTTATCATTTCCTTTATCACCGTACCCGCTGACCAGCAGAAAACATGAACCTGGCGCTCGGCTTTGCCGAGTTCGAGGGCATCCCGGTCATGTGAGCCGGCGGGGCCGTGGACGGCGTTGCGGATGGTTTTTCAAAAAAAAAAAGTAATGTTTACATGTTTGGGTACAGCAACAGGCGTGTTGCATTTTGTTGGTAATGCGAATCATGGCCAGCTCTGGGTTCACAGTCGGTCCGCTTGGGATTTGGCCTGTACATGTCAACGGCAGCCTCCGTTACCGCCTTGCCGTCTCGCGGCCGCCTTGCCGTCTCGCGCAGCTTCACGCCGGCGGCCGGTGCCAAAGTTGACACTGCCGCCGTGCCGCGCCGCCACCGGCGCAGTGCTCCGGAATGGTACGCGGCAGCAGCGGCGGCCGTCGTGGCGCTTGACGCCGTAGTAGGGCCGCCAGGCCCGCTGAGCTGCCGCAGCGCCCTGGCCAGCTGCCGCGCCCGGGACGCCGTCGCCAGCCCTCATTGCAGATGAACAGAACATGCTTTTAGAACTCTTTCTCGGGGCCCACTTCCGCACAACTCGATTGCGGCTAGCCCTAAGCGGTCGCTGACGTAACAGCGGTATTCTATGTTTCCAGAACACGTCCTTTTGCCCAGATCAGACGAGCCAAACGTCCTTCTCCCAGATCAACGAGCCAAACGGCCTTCTCCCAGAACAATCAGACGAGCCAAACGGCCTTCCCCAGATCAATCAAACGAGCCAAACGTCCTCCCAGAACAATCAGACGAGCCAAACGGCCTTCTCCCAGATCAATCAACCAAACGAACCAAAACAAGGGAGCCACCCGATACGCCGTGCTGATGAGAAGCAAAATGTACAACGATGCTCATTCGGCAGGTCCGCCAATATGGCGCTCGTTTTCCGGTTTCCACGTGCCTAGAGAGTTAGCCGCGCTGAAGGCAAAAAAAAAAAAAAAAAAAAAAAAGGGGGGACTCACCCTCAAAGTCGTGCTTGACAAAGGCCATGGGGTCGTCGTAATCCTTGGCGCCCATCTGGTTGACGCCGGGCGAGAAGGAGGTGATGGGCAGGACGATGACGTCGCCGACGCGCTTGGGGGCGTCCATGCCGGTGAAGCTGTGCCAGTCAATGGGGCCGGGCGAGCGGGCCATGTCAAAGTAGCCGGGGTTGTTAAAGTAGGCAAAGACGGCGTCGGTCCAGAGGGCGGGGCCGGTCAGCTCGACGACGTTCTTGTCGGCGATGGAGCGCAGGGCGCCGGCGCGCTTGAGGCGCAGGGTCTCGCGGGTGATGCGCACGACGGTGTCGCGCAGGACGGGGTGGCCGGGCTTGGCCTGGATGGTCCACTGGCAGAACTGGATGCGGCGGCTGTACCAGTCGGCCCAGTCGGGGCGGTCCGGGTCGGCCTCGATGCCGATGACGAGGCCGACGGCCTCGCGCGGCACGCTGTCGGGGATCCACTCGACGGCGCTGCGGATGGCGTACGTGTCAATGTCCGAGTAGATGCCGCCGCGCGCCAGCAGGATCAGGTAGCGGAAAAAGTCCGCCTTGAGCACCGGCAGCGGCAGCGCGTCGTACGCCTCCAGCACCTCGGGCACCGCCGCGTACAGCAGCCGCAGCAGCCGCTGCGCCACCGCGTCCGTGATCACCTCGTGGATGAAGCCTGGGTGCAGCTCCGTCCACGTCCGCTCCTGCTCGCGGAACAGGAACTCGCCGCTCTCCGGCGTGTACTTCCACGTCTGCCAGATGTACGCCGGGAACTTGCTGTCCACGTCGTACCGGAACTGGTACGCCAGCGCGTCTGCCAGCTTGGCCCATTCCGCGTCCTCGGGCCGCTGCTGCAGCGTCTGCTGGCCGGCGGGGGCGCCAGCGGCGGCGCCAGCGCCGGCGGCCGCCGCCGCCGCCGCCGCCGGTGCCACCGACGGAGGCTGCTTGGGTGCCGGCAACGACGACGAGGGCGTGCTGTGAACGACCGGCGCGGCAGCACCCGCTTGGTCTTTGTCGGCTCCTATTGCTACCGCCGGGCCCTTGTCTTGTTGCTGCTGCTGTTGTTGTTGCTGTTGCTGCTGCTGTTGCTGCTGCTGCTGCTGTTGCTGTTGTTGTTGCTGTTGTTGTTGTATTTGCTGCTGTTGCTGCTGCTGCTGCTGCTGCTGCTGCTGCTGCTGAAGACTGTGTGTGGACACCGAGTGTGATCGTGTCATCAGAAAGAGGAGGGCGAGGAAGACGGCGGCCACGACGACGGCCCGGCGGAAGCTGAGCATCTTGGCGGTCTCAACGGTGCGGCCGTGTCTCAGCCCAACAATGGGATGGCAGGGTGTTTTCGCAAAAGCTCGCAATGGCTCGGCCGCTTGGGCAGTCGACAGATTGGACAGCTGTTGGCCGTTTGGAAGCCCCGGGTAGGATAGACCATGGATCGGGGTCGAAAATGTCCGCGGCGCTGCTGAAGCGGCGACGACGCTCGGGTACAGCTCTCCTGCTGCTGTCGAGAGAGATTTCGGCTCGGTCTGCACGTGTCTCTGTCTGCCCAGGTGTACTCCCGTAGGTTGTCTCGTCTCCCAGGTGTCCTTGGCAAAAAGCGTCCAGCTAGCGTCGCGGTGCGATGACGACGCACTAGCCAAGGGACGCGCAAGGTCCGAAAAGTGGGCCGTTTTTTTTCCAGAGAGCCCCACAGTTTTTAAATATAGGGGACACGTTAGCTTTGCTGCAAGCAACAGCATATGTAAACTGGCAGCGGCGAATGTCTCAGACGTTTGCAAAGTATCTTACCAAGCATGCCAGTGTCTTTCTTCGGCAGCCAGGTCCAGCAGCAACCCTCGTATATAACCACGGCGTTAGCTGGCTTAGCGCCTTTTTCCAGGGCTTTTCTGCGGCTTCTCTCGGGGTTGGGGGCACAAACGAAGAACGCTAGGCCGCGCCAATCAGAAGCGCCGCGGCGATCACACACGCAGCCAAGCTTTTCCCGGCTTTCTAGCGACGCGCGGTTTTACCATCCGAGCACCCCCTGCGTCTGCTCGGTATGTACGTGGTAGCTTGCGGCTTGCCGATACGGGATCCTGCACTTCCGGACGAAACCTGTGCCTTGGCACGCGGCACCGAAAGCAGCCTTGCTGAAACGGACGGCCGTATGATGACGACATGGGGGGGTTCCCGGATACGGAGAGCAAAGATGCCATCCATACCGGTCTGATCATGCCGCTGTCGCCAACCTGCACTGCACAGCCCACTGTGGGGATGTTGCGCGGATCCAAATGTAGCAGAAAGGGGCGACGGTCTAGAGCGGCATCCGGAGTTCGGACTGAAGCCTGTAAGCTGTTCCATCTGAAGTAGTGTACTATTGAAGTAGTTGTACTACCAGAGTGAAACTATCTGAAGTGGTGTACTGCCAGAGTGAAACTATCTGAAGAGTAACAGCTCTAGTGGTTGATCTTGAGCGAGAAGTCGACGTGGGGCACGCCCTGGTGGATGTAGCTCGTGGAGATGATGTCGACGTCTGGCAGTCAGCAGAGAGAGAGAGAGAGAGAGAGAAAGAGAGGGTAGAGAGCAGACAAGAGAGCAGACAAGAGAGCAGACAAGAGAGCAGAGAGAGAGAGAGACACACCGTTGCAGGCATAGGCCTCAATGTTGTCGGCCGTGAGGCCGCCCGAGACCTCGATGAGGAAGCTGTGGGGCTTGGCGGCCCAGCGGGCGCGCAGGCTGGCGGCGGCGGCGCGGACGCCGGGCCCGTCAAAGTTGTCGAGCATGACGACGTCGGCGCCGGCGGCGAGGGCCTCGTCGGCCTCGGCCTCGGACTGGACCTCGACCTCGACCTTGAGGCTGAAGCCGGCGACGCTCTGGGCGGCGGCGACGGCGTCGCCGATGCTGCCGCGGCTCCAGACGTGGTTGTCCTTGAGCATGACCATGCTGCTGAGGTCGACGCGGTGCATGTCGGCGCCGCCCACCAGCATGCCGTACTTTTCCACCAGCCGGAACCCGGGCGTGGTCTTGCGCGTGCCCGCCACCCGCCCGCGGTAGCCCGCCGCCCGCAGCGCCGCCACCACCGCCTGCGTGCGCGTCGCGATCCCCGAGCAGCGCGCCAGCACGTTGAGCGCCACCCGCTCGCCCAGCAGCAGCCCGCGCGCCGGCCCGGCCACCACGGCGCAGCGCGTCTTGGTCCCGGAGCTCTCGGAGCCCCCGGAGCCCCCGGAGCCCCCGGAGCCCCCGGAGCTCGCCGAGCCCGCCGCTGCGGACCCCCCCACCGCCGCGCCCTCGGCCACGTCCCACTGCACCGTGCAGCCGCAGCGCCGGAAAATCTCCTCGACAAACGGCACGCCCGCCAGCACGCCCGGGCTCTTGGCCCACAGCGTCGCCGTGCGCGCCACGTCGCCCACGACGAAGCCGCCGTAGTCAAAGGACGGCGTGTCCTCGGCCAGCCACGCGGCCACCTGTTCTTTCCACGACGGCGGCAGCAGCGCCGCCAGCGGCCCGTGGTAGAGCGGACGGGCAGGAACTGAAGCCATGGTTTTGCGTGTGGGTGTACGATCGGCGAAAAAGTATGCGGGGGGACCGTAATCGCAGGGGGGAAGCCGAAAATGCTGCTAAAAGTGGGGCCAGGCGAGATTGTCCACGGTCTTCATCTAGGTGCGTCATCTCGGAAGTATCATCTAGGCGCGTCATCTCGGCACGTCTTCTCGGCACGGCATCTTGGCACGGCATCTCGGCACATGTCATCTCGGCACGTAACTCGGCACATATCATCTCGGCTGACCACGGCAGCAATCAAAAAAACAATGAATTCTCTACTCTACGGCAGCAGCCGCTTCGGGGTCCGCGGGTAGTAGGCGGCCAGCTGGACGCTGGGCAGGTTGAGGAAAAAGGCGACGACGCGGTCGAGGCCGATGCCGCCGCCGCCGTGGGGCGGGCAGCCGGCCTGGCGGAAGACGTCGACGTACTCGCGCAGGCCGTCGGAGCGCGGGTCGAGGCCCTTGCGGCGCATGCGCTGCTCGAGCAGGACCGGGTCGTGGATGCGCTGGCCGCCGGACAGGATCTCCTGGCCGCGCATGAAAAAGTCGTAGGCGTTGCAGACGTCCGGGTTGGCCGGGTCCTCGAGGGTGTAAAAGGGGCGGGCGGCCTGGGGGAACTTGTCGAGCACGTAGAACTCGGTGTGGTACTTTTGCCGCACCAGCTCGCCCAGCGCCTTCTCCTGCGGCGTCGACATGTCCTCGTCGTCGCGCACGTGGCGGAACTCGGGCGGGCCGTGCTCGCGCAGCAGCTGCTGGCCCTCGGCAAAGGTCAGGCGCACCTCGCGGCCCGGCTCGGGCAGCAGAAAGTCGGTCGACGGGTACACGGCGCGCACGGCGTCAATGTCGGCCTGGCAGCGCGCCCGCAGCCCGCGGAAGATGTGCAGCAGCACGCGCTCCAGCATGTGCATGACCTCGTGGTAGCTCTCCTGGATCTCCATCTCCATGTCCAGGCCGGTGAACTCGGTCATGTGCCGCGGCGTGTTGGAGTTCTCGGCGCGGTACACCGGGCCGACGCAGAAGACGCGCTTGCGCCCGCCCGCGATCTCGTACTGCTTGTAAAACTGCGGGCTCTGCGCCAGAAAGGCCGGCTTGCCAAAGTACTGCAGCTGGAACACGTTGGCGCCGCCCTCGGACGCCGCGTCGATCAGCCCCGGCGCCTGGAAGCCCTTGAAGCCCTGAGCGTCCAGGTACTCGCGGAACAGCTTCTCCGTCTCGTAGCGCACGTTGGCAATCGCCTGCTGCACCGGCGCCCGCTTGTGCAGCACAATGTTGTCCAGGTGCGTGCCCAGGGCCGCCCCGGCCACGTTGTCGGCGGCGCCGGCGGCGCCGGCGGCGGGTCCGGCGCCTCCGGACACCTTGAGCTTTTGCAGGGCTTCTTCCGCCTCCGCCTCCACCGCCGCCGCCGCCTCCGCCTCGCCGCCCGCCGTGTCGTCAAAGTTGGTCACCGGCTTGCTGGCCGAGGCCAGCGTCAGGCCCAGCACGGCCGGCGCGGGCGCGACGCAGAAAAACTTGCGCACGTGCAGCTCGTAGCCCGACACCTTGCAGCTCTTGATGGGCTCGGGCGCGCGCCGCACCACGGCCTCGACCACGACGCACGACTCCAGGTTGAGCGCGCCGCTCCACTTGACCATGGCCCGGCTGACGGCCGTGGCCGCGTCCGTCGCCGTGTTGGCCGCCACCACGCCCTGCACCGTCCAGTCCTGCTGCTCGCGCAGCTCCACAAAGCACATCTTGGCGCCCTGCATGCGCGAGTTCTGGATCCAGCCGTACAGCCGCACCGTCTGGTCCACGTGCGCCTCGCCCAGCTGCGGCAGCGTCACCGGGTTCGCCCCCTCGCTGAACCGCAGCCCGCCCCGCGCCGCAAACGCTCCCACGTCGCCGTAGTTGTCCGTCGCGTGGTCCTCTTCCGCCCGGCTGCCGCTGCCGCCCGAGGCCGCTGCCGCCGCCTTCTCTGCCGCCGCCCGCTCCGCCGCCCGCTGCGCCTTGAGCGCCTCCTTCTTCGCCTTGGCCTCGGCCTTTTTGGCTGCTTTTTTCGACGGGCCCTGCTCGCCCTCCTCGCCGCCGCCGCCGCCGCCGCCTTCAGCCTGAACGGCAGCCGCCGGCGCAGCAACCGGGGCGGCCGCTGCAGGCTCCTTTTCCGCCTGAGTGGGCTGTGGCTCGGACATGATGGCAAGAAAACTGGTGAGTTGAGAAGAGAGAATCACGAGAAGCAGAACCACGAGAGCAAAACTAAAACAGTCTTTTCAGGCGGGGCAGGCGGGGCACGATAAGCTTGTCTATCAAAGGTCACGTGACACAACATCACACCACCACGCGCACCTCGAAAAGTCACGGGACACACCTCACAACACCATGCGCACCTTGAGCTTGTCGCCCTGCACAATCTCGGCCTCGCGCGACAGCAGCTCGTCCACGTCCCAGGTGGCCGACACGTAGCGCCCGGCCAGCCACTCGAGCCGCCGCTCCGTCAGCCGCGTCAGCACGTGCGCACACAGCTGCGGCGAGTCGATCAGCACGCTCTGCCGCTCCTTGGGCAGCCGCAGGCCCATGTCCGTCGCCACCGCGCCGGGGTGCATGCTGTAGGCCAGCACGCCGTCGGCCGTGCCGAGCCCGTGGTCCGCCTCGATGAACTCGGTCAGCCGCAGCACCGCCAGCTTGCTCGTCTGGTACGCCGACGCCCCCGGGCCCAGCAGGTGCGCCCCCTGGCTGCTGATGTTGACCACGGTGCGGCTGCCGGGGCCGGGGCCGGTGCCGGTGCCGGCCGCGCCAGCGGCCGCCCCGCCCGACACCAGCAGCGGCAGAAAGGCCCGCGTCACCAGGTACGGCCCCAGCACGTTGACCTTCCACGTCTGCCACCACGCCGCCGTGTCGCTCTCGCCGATCCGCCCCCGCCGCTCCAGCACGCCCGCGTTGTTGACCAGCACGTCCACCCGCGGGAACGCCGCCGCCACCGCCGCCGCCGCCGCCGCCACGCTGGCCTCGTCCGTCACGTCCAGCGTCACCGCCACCAGCTGCGGCACCGCCCGGCCCGCCTCGCGCGCCGCCGCCGCCACCGGCTCCAGCAGCTCCGTCACCCCCGTGCGCGCCCCGAACCCGATCCCCGCCGCCCCCGCCTGCGCGTACGCCAGCACCGTCTCGCGCCCGAGGCCCTTGGACGCCCCCGTCACGAACACGTAGCGGCCCGAAAAGTCCCGCTGTCTTGGGTCTACTGCCGGGTACGGGTCCTTGTGCCGGACCTTGGTAAAGCGAAATCCTGGCGGTCAGCAAGAAGAGGGGTGGAAGAAGGAAGAGGAAGAGATGGGAGAAGAGGAGGGAAAGAAAGGAGGAAAGAGAGAAAAGAGCTGAAAGCGCAGACCAGAGGAGACCAGAAGAGACCAGAAAGACCAAAGAGACCAAAGAGCAGAGCAGAGCACATGTAGCATTCACTCACCCGTGTGCAAATCTTCCGCCATTTTGACAGTGCAGGTTGATGGGATCGAGTGAAGCTCGCTGGGCGGGGTATGGCGATAGGATATAGGAAATTTTTATCACGAATAACGCGAGCCTTGGCGGGAGCAAGCTGCTCGGCTATCGGCGAACACCTGGAGACAGCTAACGGCACTTGCATAATCTGGTTTTGGAGATAGCCCTTGCGTAATCGGGTCCCGAGAACAACGGCACTTGCATAATCTTTCCTGGGACAGCTGACTTGATCCTGTCCTGGAAACAGCACTTATATCTCGGAAGACAGCATAAACTTGTATTATTTCGTAACCACACTGCATTGCCACGGAAAAGAACAGCCCGATATGCCACCCATGCTGGTATCATGGAACAAAACCAACCACACGGCAGCCAAGAAAGAGCCGTCCCCCACAGCACCGTGAAAGTCGTATTAGAACCGCGCGTTCCCCCCAAACGCCCGCTTGTGCAGTCTCATTGCCTTCCATTACCCCCCTCCCCCCCCCCCCCCTCTCTCTCTCAGTCCGCCGTGGGCGCCCGCTCTTCGGAGCAGCTAAAGAGATTGATATGGTAGTCGCCGCGCGCTGCACAGCTCAGCGTCATCTGGTGCGGGTGGAAGGCCGTGGCCGAAATGGGCGCCGTGCGGCTCTGCAGGAACCCCGAGTACGGCTCCAGCCGCGACAGCTCCAGGCCGTCAAAGTTGAACACCTTGACGCTGCGCAGAGAAGTCCCACTGCCAATACTGTCAGCAAAGTCACCCCAAAGTCACCACAGCCACATATGCCACTTACACGGCAAAGACGGGCAGATGCTCGTGCGTGCTGGCCGTGCGCAGCGTCTGCGTCGTCGTCTGCATCGTCCGCAACGCCTGGTCGCAGCGAATGTCCCACAGCTTGACCTTGCCGTCGCGCGCCGCCGACAGCAGCTCGCGCTGCCCGCCGCGCTGCATGTGCACGCTCTTGATCCACACCCGGTCCGAGTCGTCCTTCCACTTGCGCACCATGGCCTCCTGCGGCCGCAGCCGCGTGTCAAACACCCGCACCGCGCCGTCGCCAAACCCTGCCACGAAAATGTTGCCCGTCATCTGGTCGCTCGTCAGCGACGTCACGCACGACCCGGACCGCGCCGGAATGTCCGCCACGCACGCCTCGTGCCCCGCGTTCCACACCCGGATCACCCGCACATCCCCCGCCACCAGCACGTTGCCCGTCACCTGCTGCCAGTCAAACACCATGCCCGAGTGCACGTTGCTCGGCACCATGTCCGTGAGCGCCCGCCACGCCGTCGCCAGCTCCACCTTGCGGTCCGAGTCGTAGTGCCGGTACACCCGCAGCACCCCGTCCGAGGACCCCGCCATCAGAAACGCCTGGTCGTCCTCGTTGATAAACTTCATGTCGCTGATGCGCGATCCCGGAGGGTTGCCGTTGGAGAACCGGCTGAGCCGGCCCTGCCGCTTCCAGTCCCACACCTGAATCGTGTTGCCGTCGTCCGCCACCGCCAGGTGGTCTTCAAACTGGTGGAACGTCATCTTGGCCGGCTGCGACCCGTTGTTGATGATCCCCAGCTGGTTGTTCCACCGGTGCGAGCCCGCGTACTGCTTCTGCGGCTGCGTGTCGCGCAGCATGGCCTCGTTGCGCGACCGCCGCCACAGCCGCTCATTGTACTCTGTGCTGCCGGGCTCTTCCGCCTCCATGGCCCGCATCTGCGGCTCGCGGAAATACTCCGTCGACCAGTCCAGAAATGTGCTGGGTAGGGGCAGCCCCGGGGCGTCCGCCGCAGACCGGGGCTCAAAGCCCGGCGAGACCGGCTCCTTGGCCACGTTGTACGCCGACACCGGCAACTCACGTTCGCTGTCTTCCGGTGGCGCGGATGTCCGATCCGGACCGACTCCAGCTGCGCCTTGGCCTCCTCCCGTTTTGCTGGATGCCCCCCGGTTCAGCGAGGACATGGACCGCAAGAGGCCGGGCGAGCTGGGTGCGTCGCCACCGGATGCGCCCGGGGGGCCGCCCGGAGAGGACATGTTGTACTGGCCGTCCGTACCCCAAAAGGGCGAAAAGAGACTGCTGACTGTCCTCCGAAGCAACCCGGGCGACGGCAGAGACGAGATCGAGGCGGGAGACCCGCTGTTGACAAAGCTGCTACTGTGGTTTCCCAGGCCGTGGCCGTGCAGGCCGCCACTGCCACTGCCCGAACCGCTGACCGGCGCCCCAGACACTCCGCCGATGCCAATGCCGCCGCTGCCGCTGCCGCCGCCGCCGCTGCCGCCGCCGCCGCCGCTGCCGCTACCGCTACCGCCGCCGCCGCCGCCGCCACCACCGTTCCGTAAACTGGTCGAGGTCGGTGCCCTGGACAGGCGCTGGTGCTTCTTCTGGATATCCTCAATGTAGCTCTGCGCCTGGACGCCCACGGAAGAGTGGAGGAGGGCCTCGTGGAGATAGTCGACAATCGTCGTGGCGTGCGACTGGACTTCGGGGTGCGGGTCCACAGACAGGATGAGAATGTGCTTCCAGTAGGCAGCAAAGACGGTGTTGTGGGAGAGTCCATGTGCGCCCTCGCGGAGGGAGCCATCGCGGTTGCGGTTCTCGGGCCGTATGTGGTGCAGCCCCATGCGGTAGCCCCCCAGGCCGTTGTCGGGCGGCGGAGAGAGCAGATACTCGCGCTCTTCCTGCAGGTGCTCAAAGGCGGCGACGAGGAACTTGTTCTCGTAGCGGAGGACAAAGTGCGACATGAACACCAGCAGCTCCTTGCGCACGAGGGCGCTTCCGTCGTTGGCCATGTCCAGCACCGTCCAGGCCACCGACTCCTCGACACGGGCCACCTCGTCGGTCAGGTCGGGAATGCCCAGCAGCGTGGTCATGGCGTGCAGCATGGCGGTGCGGACCTCGCAGACGGGGTCCTTGGCCAGGCAGGACAGCTTCGCAGGGGCGTTTTCTCTTATGCCGCGCCACTTGGCTTCGGGCAGGTCCTGCCACAGCTGGCTGATGCAGAGGCAGGACCACTGCCGCAGCAGCGGGTTCTCCTCGTTGCGCAGGTGGATGAGGCAATAGGTCATAATGTCCGTCTGGTTGCAGACGGTCTGGCCCGGCCGGTAGCCCTTGCACAGCATGGTGAGGATGAAGGCGCACATGGCCCTGTGTTCGTCCGTATTGACCACAGGGAGTCCCTCGGACGGCTTCATGATGGAGGCAAAGTAGTTGTAGCCGCTGTCCTTGATGAGGTCCTGCTGGCACGACACGTCCACAGCCATGACACGGGTCCAGATAAAAACCATGACAGGCTTGAGCTCGGCCGCGGCCGACTGCAGCAGCTTGAGCACATAGGCAAAGATGCCGATGCTGAGGGCCAGCTGCACGGCCCAGGGGCCGAGGTCGAGGAAGCGGCCGAGCAGGATGAGCGCGCGGACGCGGTGCTGCTGGCTGAGCAGCACCTGCAGCACGACGGGCAGCTGGTCGGGCGGCTTCTGCATCATGGCGTCGCCGCGGGTGAGGTAGACCTCAAAGGCGGTCAGCTGGTCGGTGAAGAAGGTGGAGTTCTGGTACTCATAGTCAAAGTTCTCGTTCTCCTTCTTCTCCAGCATGGGCAGCTGGGTCAGGGCCTGGTCGACGGCCAGGTCCCAGCTGGCCCAGAGCGGGTGCTGTCGCGTGTCGGGCAGCTCGGGGAAGGACTGCGGGTGGCAGTTGTAGACCGACATGATGCGCTGTGCGAGGAGGAAGTTGCGGAAGAGCGCCGCGACCATGAGGTCCTGGCGGAAGAACTTGCGGAACAGGTTGCGCGGCAGCGTGGTCCAGGCGATGCTGTCGGTAATGGCGGTAAAGACCCAGTTGAGCTCGCCCAGGGGCGTGCGCCGCTCCTGGAGGCGCCCGGGCAGCTTCCGGGCACGCTCGGGCGTCAGGTCGGTCTTGAGCGGGTTCTGCTGGACAAAGAACCAGAGCGCCATCTCGATGGGGGTGGTGAGGCAGCAGGTGAAGATGTCGGCCGGCACCAGCGGGTTCGTCGGCAGGTTCTCCTTGACGTCGCAGGCGGCCAGGTGGATGTACGGGCGGAAGTTGGTCTTCTCGTAGGCGGGATCGGCATGCGCCGCCTCCGCCTCCTCCTGCTCGTGCTTTTCCACAAAGCGGTGGTAGTTGGTCAGGATGTTGCCGGCCTCGGAGCAGTCCCAGACGAAAATGGTCGGGGCCTGCAGCCACTGCTGCAGGTCGTACAGCGACACGGGAATGTACTGGGTGTAGTTCTTGTTGAAGACCCAGATCTCGCCCGAGGCCGTGGGCTTGGGCACACCGTGGCCGTTGTAGTGCAGCAGCACGCGCTCGTCCTTAGCGCTGCGGCGTAGCGAGATGCAAAACTTCTTGGTCTCTTCCACGGACGGATCGAGGTACTGCTTATAGCGCGTGCGGATTGCCATGGTTTCGTACTGTGTCTGCAAGGCCTTGCCAATGTTCTCGAGGGCCTTTTGGATGGGCGGAACCGTCGGGTCCAGCCAGGCCTCCAGCTTGGCGCCCGGGTTGGTGCGCAGCTGGTCCGGCGGTTCGACGCCAATGTTGAGGCAGACGGCAATGGCGGCGGCCACAGTCTTGAGGCGGTCGCGCGTGCGCCAGTCCTCCAGCTTGAAAGACGTCGGCTTGGGCTTGCCGTTGGACTCGTGGCGCTTGTCGGTGAAGTACATGTACCAGTTCTGTGTGCGGTGGCGGGGCGCCCGTATCAGCAAATGAAGTGAAAAGGAACGCAGCAGGCCGGTGTCAACGGCCGACAGCCAGGGCGACGAGGTCTCCTCCGGCTCTTCCCGTAACCCCATGATGCTGTTGAGGCAACAATAACAATGGCCATGGCAAGATTGGCAAACGAAGCCAAAGCTGCGACGACGAGACGATCCAGAACAGAGCGCCCGCGAGTCTGGAAAGAGCGCCGATCGCAGAGCCAACACAGGGAAGGAACCCGAGCAAAGCAGGAAAGAACTACCCGCGTAGCGCAGCGCAGCGCAGCGCGCAATTTGGATCCAAAAGGCAGGAGAGATGGAACAAAAGAAGAAGGAGGCAACGACTTACACTGGCAAGCTGCGAGATCACCTCTTCCGACTGGTAGTGGTCCTCAAAGCCGTGGCGGGCACCCCAGCGGCTGATCTCAATGTCGAAACCGGCCGCTGCTGTGCCGCGGTCGTCCACATGGCGGACGTACTCGCTGTTGGAGCGCATGAGCGGCGGCTTGGCCGCGCCGGGCCGCGCAGAGGCAGTAGCGTTCTGCTGGCTGGCTTTCCGGAGGTGGCCGATGCGGTCCGGAAACTGCCGCCGGTGTTCAGCACCCGACGCCGGCTCTGGGCCGGCGTCAGCGTCGGCGTCGGCGTCGGCATCGACGTCGGCAGAAGATGCGGACGGAGCAGAGCCGATGGCCGGCGGAATTATGCGCTTGTTGCCCGGGGCGCTCAGCGGCCGGCGACGGGAGGAAGCGGCGGAGCTGCGGTGCACAACGCCATCGGAGTGTGTTGCCGTGTCGGGGGTCCCGGGCGGGGGAGGATCTGTGCGGGACGGCATGGTTTGATGAGCAGCTGGTGTCGTCGACGGGATGGACCCGGGTCTGCCGGCGCTCTGGGCAGGAGACGGTGAGGAGCGGGACGGGGCCGGAGAGGCCGAGGAAGACGACGTTCTCAGCGGGGAGCCGTGGGCGGCTGAAGAGGAGGCGGCGGCGGCGGCGGCGGCGGACCGGCGGTCCAGCGGCGAGGGGCGATGACTGGCAGAGGTTTGCGTGGCAGTCAGAGCAGTCATAGTGGTGGCATCAACACCGAGTCCGGCGACAGCGGTTCTCCTTCGGCTGCTCGGCCGAGGAGCATGCGCAGGCCGATCTGCCGCTGGCGTTCAACCCAGAAAAGAGCCTCTGCGGGGCTACCGCCCAGCCTCGCCTGGAGGAGTGATGTGTGCGTGTGTGTGTGTGTGTGTGTGTGTGTGTGTGTGTGTGGGAGCGGCGACGCGCGGGACTGCGAAATGTGGCTGATTTTTGGGCGTCTTTTTGGTGACGCAGCAAAAGAACAACGGCACGATGGGAAGCTCGCCAAGAGATGCGCCGATGGCTTCTGCGGGGATCTGGACAACACACCTGTCAGCAGACTCAGTCGCGCAAGGGAGCGTTGCAGCAGGGCGGGCGCGGAACCCTTCCAACGCCTCTGCCGGTGATTTGTTTGTCTCTTGCGCTTCGCCGCGCTTCGCACTGTTTGGACGCTGGAGAGAACAAGAGCCGACATCTGCTGAGACGCTGCGACGGGCGACGGCAGGGAAGAGAATCACGTACTGGAAGCCCGCTGGCCGCTCGTTGGCCGCGCGGTTCGAAATAAGATAAGGTCTGGCGGCGAGGAGTGTGCTCACCGCAGAGTTGACGGGCATCTGACGAGCCGAGTTCTGTTTTTGTTCTTTGCGGCGATAACAAAATGGATGGGGGGGGGGGGGGTCTGCTAGCAGTTCTGCCGTACTCTGTAGCTCTGAAAGGTAGCTTACGGTTGGCGTTGCACAGCTTGCGTAAGAGTCTGGCTTTCTGACTAACAGCCCGCCTATTGGGAGGCGAACGGTCCCGTGCTCCGCGCCTTGGCTCGTGACTTTTTTGCTTCACCGCCAAGCATGGACGCGCCAAAAATCTACGCCTTTCATTGGTCGGCGTTTCGCTCGTCGACAAGAGCGGCTTCGACGCCGGCCCGTGCCTTGAGGTGCCCTCTGTAGCCTGTAAGCTTGGAGTGTAGTCTGCAAGCTTGGAGAATATTTTACGTCTGCTGGGCTGTAGAAAGGGGATGCAAGCATGTGGATTTACGAGTATGCCAGTATGTTGAGTGCCAGCTTCAGCGTGATATCTTGGGGAGATTGGCGTTCCAAAGATGACGGGAGAGTCGCTGGGATGGATCAGCCTGCCATTGCCGGGGTCAGCAGGATGCGCATTCCGGGACCGATGCTAATGCTGCCGGGACTTACTAGCCCTCGGCCCTGTAAGATACTCCGTAGCTACTTTGGTGCATTGTATCTTACTGCCCGTGGATATCATTCCTTTGCCAACACGGCGCACGTGATCTAACGCCAGCCATTTCCAGGTATTTTGCACAAGATGCACAAGTCAGCGGTAGCGCCTGAACCCCCTAAAACAAAAACCGGGGCCCGCAAACGGATCCACTTCAAAAGGGGGAACGGGGCCCAAAGAGGGAAGATGTGCCAGCCACGGCAGCGAATTACAGCATGCTGCAGCCACTATAGCGCACTACGGAGCCAAGATATGTAAACGCGCAGCACCAACAGCGCGCCGTGCCTGGCTACTCTGCCATAACGGAGAACCTGACAGGGCTGTCTCACCCTCCTTCTCTCCTTTTTTTTTTTCTCGCGTTCCCAGCCATCTGCCGTCACGAAGAACGGGGGACCCACGCCTAGCCGTCTTCGTTGCCGACCTCCCTGAATCCTCAGTCAGGGCTCTCCTCTCTCCTGCTCCGCAGCGTGGTTCCGTTGCTCATCGCTCGCTCTTTCCGCGGAGAGCATTACATCGTTTCTGCAACGTCGGCTTTTTTTTTTTTTTGGGCACGATCTCACGATCTTCTCTTTCGCTCGCGTCCTCGACTTTTTCACGGGCCGCCTCCCACGATCTGTGTGGCCTTGTCTGCTTCTGCGACGCGGATTTCCATTCTTTGCGGCGTATCGTTTTTGCCTCTTATCCGCTTTGCGACGCTGTGCTTTCGCCACTCCCTCTTCTTCCTCCTTCCCCCCCCCCCCCCCTCGAATCGCTTCAACCCGCTTCGCATCCGGACGATTCGGGCCTGCAAAAACACGCAAATCCTGCACCGCTCTTTGTCGCTCCGCGTCAGCGAACTCCATCCGTCCGTCTGCGATACCTTGACGCCGCTCAGTCGTCAGTCGATGCTCCTCGCCGCTGCTCAGCAACGCTCCCGCCCGCCGTCGGCCCAACATCTATTCACACTACCAAACACCTAAACAGTCTCTTCGCTTTGACACTGCTGCTGCCGCCATAGTCGTTGCCCGCACCGTGCCGCTCGCCTCCCCCCCCCCTAAGGCGCCATGGCGTTCCTCTTCAAATCCAAGAAGAGCCAACAGGATCGTGAAAAAGACCGCGTCCTGTCCAGCCGCGACGGTCCTACCCCTGGCTCTCAGCAGTCGTCGATCAACAGCGTCAGCGCCCGCATAGCTCGCGAGGAGAAGGCCGGCGTACAGCGCTCGACGCCCACGGGCAGCCTCAACTCGCTGGATAACAACGATGCCGCGCCCAGCCCGGACGCAGCGCCCTTCACCCGTCGTCCCACGACCAGCAGCGAACAAAATGTGCCTGCTCAAACCCCAAGCGACCTCCAGGTTTGTCTCTCCCTTTCCCCTCTTTGTCTTGTGCGTGTGTGTGTGTGTGTGTGTGTGTGTGTGTGCCGTTGGCGTTCTGATGTTCGTGTCTGTCTCTAGTACCGCAACGGCCCGGGTCCGGCCGTGTCAAACGCAAACATGTCGCTGTATCCTTGGTCACAGCGCCGGCTGAACTACACCTCGTCGTCCATGAGCCCGTTTCCGCGATACGGCGCTGCCGTCAACTCCATTGCGTCCAAAGAAGGCGACATTTATGTCATGGGCGGTCTCATCAACAGCCAGACGGTCAAGGGCGACCTGTGGATGGTGGAAGCCGGCGGCAACATGTCCTGCTACCAGCTGCCCACCACAGCCGAAGGCCCCAGTCCGCGTGTCGGCCACTCCAGTCTGCTTGTTGGCAATGCCTTTATCGTTTACGGCGGCGACACCAAGATCGACGAGGCCGACGTGCTCGACGAGACCCTATACCTCCTCAACACTTGTAAGCCTTTTGCCCCCCCCCCCCCTTTCTTTTTCTTCTCCCTCTTCTAATCCAGTGCTCCAGCAACGAGACAGTGGTCGCGCGCGCTGCCAGCGGGCCCGCGGCCGTCGGGCCGGTACGGCCACTCGCTGAACATCCTTGGCTCCAAGATCTACATCTTTGGTGGCCAGGTGGAGGGATACTTTATGAACGACCTTGCCGCCTTTGACTTGAACCAGCTGCAGATGCCGAATAACCGATGGGAAATGCTCCTCTCCAGCAGCGACAGCAGCAATCCCCCGACCGGCAAAGTCCCGCCCGCCCGGACAAACCATTCCATGGTGTCTTATAAAGACAAGATGTACCTGTATGTGCAATGGTGAGAGACAGGGGGCGCGGGGAGACGCTACGATACTGACTTTGGTGCAGATTCGGCGGTACAAACGGTTTCCAGTGGTTCAACGACGTCTGGTGCTACGACCCTATAATAAACAGCTGGGCCCAGCTGGACTGCATCGGCTACATCCCGCACCAGCGCGAGGGCCATGCTGCTGCTCTGGTGGACGACGTCATGTATGTTTTTGGCGGCCGCCGCGAAGACGGCAGCGACCTGGACGATCTGGCCGCCTTTCGCATCACATCCCGCCGCTGGTATACCTTTCAAAACATGGGGCCGTCCCCCTCGCCTCGATCGGGCCACAGCATGACCACCATTGGCAAGTCCATTGTCGTCCTGGGTGGCGAGCCCAGCTCGGCCAGCACAACGGTCAACGACCTGGGCCTCGTGTACATGCTGGACACGACCAAGATCCACTACCCAAAGGATGCGCAGCCGCCGCCCGGTCAGCGAGCGCCGGGTTTCCGCCGGCCCAGCGTGTCCGAAAACAGCCGTGCCACCCCGACCAGAGACGGCTCCCAGGGTCCGGGTGACGGCAGGAGGATGGCCGGCCCCGGGTCCAATAACAGCCCGATTAACGGCTATCGGTCACCGGGCAGTGACGGCAACAACGGCACCCATCCGTCGTCTCCCGCCACTGGCCCCGGCGGCTTTGGTGGCCCCGGTGGTGGTGGTGGTGGTGGGCCAGGGCCAGGGGCTCAGAGGCCGCCTAATAGAGGTCCTGGACCCAACATGGCATCGCCGCCGGGGCCTCCGGGTCCGCCGCCGCAAGGACAGCCTGCCAAGTCTTCGTCCGTATCTTCCAACACACCCGCTTCAGCACGCATCCGCAACACCTCGACAGACAGAGGCGATATGGTCAACTCTCCGGTCCTCAGCAACAGTGGCAACAACATAGGCCAGGGCCAGCAGCTACCTCTTGCGCGAAATGCCTCCAAGGACTCTGGCAGTTCTGCGGCCAACGACCGGCAGACGCCTTCACAGCAGGGAGGTCGGACTGGCGGCCCGCGGGCCGATCCGAACATGGTGCCGAATAACAACAACAACAACCACAACAACCACAGCAATCACAACACTGGCGCTATACAGCAACAGCCTGGTGTGATGGAATCATCAGTCACGGCCGCGGCGGCCGCGGTGCCGGCCGCTGCAGCCGCCGCTGCCGGATCCGCCGCGTCGGTAGGCAAGTCGGGCAGCACACGGTCGAAATCCGGCCGGCAGCGTGGCCAAGAGTCGATTGACAGCACGAGCGAGCCGCCGCTGAAGTCGGCGCTGACCAACAACCGGCCGTCGTCACCGCCGCCGCCGACGCGGCAGGGCGTCAACGCCATGGCGCGGCGGACGTCGATGCGCAACTCGCAGTCGGTGGCCCTGCTGAAGGAGCTCGACGCGGCGCGAAACCGGAACGCGTGGTATGCGTCGGAGCTGGAGCTGGCGCGCAAGGCGGGCTACACGCCCAACACGGCGTCGAGTCCGGTCCTGGACAGCCGGTCGGCGGAGTCGTTTGACGACGACGACAAGCCGCTGATCGAGGCGCTGCTGGCGATGCGTGCCGAGCTGGCCAACGTGCAGAGCTCGGTGGACAAGCAGGCGGTGCTGGCGGCACGGCAGATTGCGGAAGCGGACAAGCAGCGCGACGCGGCGATCCAGGAGGCGGTGTACGCCAAGGCGAAGCTGGCCGCGTACCTGGGCAACACGAGCGCGAACAGCACGCCGCAGCTGGACAGCGACCGCGACGCGGACGGGCGGTCGACGGAGATCAGCCGCAAGCTGGCGCTGGCGCTGAACACGCAAAAGGAGCTGCAGGCGCGGCTGGAGCGGACGTCGGCCGAGCTGGAGGCGGAGAAGCGGGCACACCAGCTGTCGGAAGACACGCTGGCGGCGACGCTGCGGCGGATGACAGACCTGGAGAGCTACAAGCAGCAGTCGTCGTACGAGCTGGAGCGTCTTAAGGCGGAGCTGCACGGCACGCAGCGTGACAGCCGCGAGCAGGCGGTCAAGGCGGCAGAGGCGGTGGCGGCGATGCAGCTGCTGCGCGTGGAGAAGAGCGACTTTGAGCGGCGGTTCAACGAGGCGGCAGGGCTGTCGCGCGACACGTCGGGGACGCTGGAGTCGCTGCGCGCGGCAGTGGCGGCGTCGGCGGAGAAGACGACGCTGCTGGAGCAGAAGCTGGAGCAGGAGCGGGCGGGCAGGGAGGTGGCGGAGGCG
Organism: Graphilbum cf. rectangulosporium; assembly: GCA_019925645.1. NCBI lineage: Eukaryota > Fungi > Ascomycota > Sordariomycetes > Ophiostomatales > Ophiostomataceae > Graphilbum > Graphilbum cf. rectangulosporium. The sequence continues at coordinate 630,511 of JADHKI010000005.1, forward strand.
AAGCTGGCCGAGGCCAAGGCGGCGCTGGAGGCGCGCGCGGCGGAAGCGGCGACGCTGACGCAGCGGCTGCACGACGCCGAGGAGCTGTCGGCGAAGCATGCCAACGAAGCGCGCGCGCACCGCGAGGCGGTGCTGGCGGGCCTGGACGGCCTGACGAGCCGCAGCGGGGGGGCGGCGGCGGGAGCGGGAGCGGGAGCGGCGGGCGGCGGTGCGTCGGCAGAGTACATTGCGGCGCTGCAGGAGCAGCTGGAGACGGCGTCGGGGCTGGTGAAGAAGCACCAGCAGGACGCGGACACGGCGGCGGACCGGCTGCGCAAGGCGGAGGAGCGGATTGCGGGGCTGGAGGCGTACCAGGAGCAGACGAGCCGCGAGGGCGTGGCGATCCGGCGGCAGCTGCAGGGGGCGCTGCGGGAGACGCAGTCGCTGCAGGCGCTCAACACGGACCTGAGGCACCAGCTGGCGAACCAGCAGCTGGAGACGAACGCGATGACGGTGCAGCACAACACGCTCAAGGACATTTTGATGGAGCGCGGGATCAGCCCGTCGGGGACGGCGTCGGGATCGGCAGCAGCAGCGGCAGCGGCGGCAGCGGCAGCGGCAGCAACAGCGACGGCAGCGGGGGCGGCGACAGGATCGGGATCGGCACCGCCGGGGTCGGCACGGTCGCGGGGCAGCCCGCGCGAGTCGTCGCCGGAGCTGGAGGCGCGGGTGCGGGGGCTGGAGCAGCAGCTGGCGGCGTCGGTGGCGGCGCACGAGGAGACGAAGCAGGTGTTTGCGGCGCAGGCGAACGAGTCGGACACGGCGTACCGGGACAAGCTGGCGCAGCTGGAGAACGACTACCAGTCGGCGGTGCACTACGTCAAGGGCACGGAGAAGATGCTGAAGCAGCTCAAGGAGCAGCTGGCGCGCTACAAGGCGGAGAACACGCGGCTCAAGGCGGAGGTGGAGGAACTCGAAGACGGCGGGCGCGGCGGCGGCGGCGGCGGCGCGGCTGTGGGCAATGGCGGCGGCAGCGGCGGCAGCGGCGGCGGCGCAGGGTCGGCAGCAGCGGCGGCAGCGGCGGCGGGCTGGGAGAGCGAGCGCGGCGCGCTGCTGCAGCAGGTGGCGCAGCTGCAGCAGGAGGTGGCGGCGTCGCGGGCGGAGGTGGAAAAGCAGATGCAGGCGGTGCAGCAGGAGCGGGACGAGGCGAAGCGGGCGCGGGACGCGGCGGTGCGGTCGGGCGAGGACTCGGCGGTGCTGCTGGCGGCGTCGCGGCAGGGTCTGGACGAGCTGCGGCTGGAGAACGAGCGGCTGGAGCGGCGGGCGGTGGAGGCGGAGCAGCGGGTGGGCATGCTGCTGAACCAGGTGGAGTCGTCGGTGGACAATTACCGGCGGCGGAGCCGCATCGTGATTGGCGGCGGCGGCGGCGGTGGCGGTGGCGGCGGCGTCGGACTGACGGCAGAGCAGCTGGCCGAGGTCGGGGGGGCGTCATCGTCGTCGGCGGCGGCGGGGGCCGGCTCGCTGACGGTGGCCGGGAGCGGCGGCGGCGGCGGCGGCATCAACGGAGACGGCAGCAAGCACGCACGGCAGCATGTGCGGCAGGAGAGCTCAGACGCGGGCAGCCTCTACGACAATGCGCGCAACAGTGCGGCGCTGGACACGCTGGCCAACGAGCTGGAGACGCTGCGCAGCCACTGGGAGGCGACCAACAAGAACTACCGGCTGAGCAACGCCTTTGATTTTGACGCGCCGGGCAGCAACGGCGGCGGCAGCGGCCTCGGCAACGGGACGGCGGCGGCGGCGGCGACGGCGGCGCGCAAGGACGGCAGCAAGGACGACGGCGGCGGCGGCGGCGGACGGGGGCTGAGCGAGAGCCTGGCCGACTGGCGCAAACGGCTAGACTCGTGAGGAGGTGTGGCAGTTTTGCGTTTTGCGTTTCTTGCGTTTCTTGCGTTTCTTGTCGTTTTTCTTTTTCTTTTTCTTTTTCTTTTTCCTTTTCCTTTTTCCTTTCTCTTTCTCCTTTTCTCTTTCCTTTCTTCTCCCTTTCTTTCTCTTCCCTTCACGTATGTCTGCGTCTTGATGTTGAGTGCTTCATTCCCCCATTCCCACGTCTTATGTATATCCGAGTTTTTTCCTTGGTCGACTTGTTTCGAATCTAATTCTCCTCGCACTGCGAGCTGTGTATGTACGGTTATCTAGGCCAGGCCCGGGCGGACTGGTGCTGTTATTTGGATTACTCGCTCGGTTGATCTCAGTGCGCGCATCTCTCTATCTGCTCATCTCTCTATCTCTGCTCATCTGTATCTCTGCTCATCTCATCTCTGCTCATCTCTCTCATCTCTACCTCTTCAGCACGCGGCCGCGGGTCAGCGAGGCGAGCAGGGCGGCGACCAGGGAGGCGAAAAAGATGAGCAGGAAGCCCATGTTCATGGCGCGGGCGTAGCAGGCGCGCACAATGTCGGCAACGGCAGGGTCGAGGCGGTGCAGATAGTCAATGTTGCGGCGGACCTCGCCGGCGAGGGCGTCGACGTCCAGGTCGGCGCCGCGGTCGGCGAGGCCGGCGCGCAGGGTGCGGCGCAGGACCAGCTGGAAGATGCTGGCGACGCCGGAGACGCCGAGCACGGCGCCGAGGCTGCGGAAGGCGTAAAAGGCGGCGGTGACAATGGCGATGCTGTGGCCGTCGGCGTTGTTGACTGGGGGTCAGCGGTGGTTGGGGGGGGGGGGGGGGGTGCTCCGGGGTGCTCCGGGGTGTTGGGCACGGAACGACTTACTGACGGCCATGAGGGCGGCGACGTTGTAGGAGCCGATGCCGAGCTCGGTGACGACCTGGCCGGCGACGACGCCGAGGGGGGAGCGGGCGGCGAGGCGGGGGGCGAGGGGCCCGGTGACGAGGGCGGCCAGCAGGGTGCCGGCGGCCTGCAGGGCGACGCCGATCATCATGGTGCGGTAGTAGCGGCCGGAGCGGCGCAGGTGGAAGCCGGCGAGCAGGGCGCTGACGGTGCCGCTGGCAATGGCGGGCATCATGTAGAGCGAGGCGCCCTGGGGCGAGAGGCGGCCGGCGACCTGGTAGTAGAGCGGCGCGGTGTAGTCCATGGCGATGAGGCTGAAGAAGACGGCAAAGGAGGCGGCAAAGACGGGCAGCAGGTCGCGGCTGAGGGCCACGGCCAGCGGCAGCACGGGCTCGCGCGCCACCCGCGCCTCGACGAAGCCAAACACGGCGGCCGCGGCGGCCGCCGCGCCCAGCGCCGCGCCCGTGGCCGGCGCCGTCCAGGCCACGTTGCTGCCGTGGTCGAGGCCCAGCATCAGGGCCGTGATGGCCACGACGAGCGCGGCCGCGCCGGCCAGGTCGATGCGCCGCAGCTTGGCCGCGAGGGTATCGGGGGGCGGTCCGGGCGGGGTGCCGGTGCCGGCTCCGGAGTCGGACCCGGACCCGGACCCGGACCCGGACCCGGACCCGGACCCGGCGCCGGACCCCGCCCGGACCGCCGCGGCTTCGGCTTCGGCCGGCTCCGCCCCGTCCAGGCACGCCCACACCAGCGCAAAGGCCAGCACGCACACGGGCACCTGGCCGGCAAAGGACCAGCGCCAGCCGACGGTGCCGGTCAGCAGGCCGCCGAGCGGCGCGCCCAGGCCGGCGCCCAGCGAGTAGACCAGGCTGCTGACGCCCTGCCAGATGCCGCGGTCGGCCGGCGGCACCAGCCCCGTGATCAGGATGCTCGTGACCGTGCCCATGCCGGCCGCGCCCACCGCCTGCACCACGCGCGCCGCAATCACCTGGCCCATGCTGCGCGCCGCCGCGCACAGCCCGCTGCCGGCGGCAAAGAGCACGTACGCCGCCAGCATGCACTGCTTGCGCCCGAAAATGTCGCACAGCTTGCCGTACAGCGGCTGGCACGACGCCAGCATCAGCGAGTACACCGTGATGATCCACGCCGCCTGGTTCAGCGCGTCCAGCTCGCTCGCCATTGTCGCGTAGCTGACCAGCGCAATCGTCGTGTCCGCCGACGCGAGAAAGGTCTGCCGTCAGCTCTCTCTCTCACACACACACACTCTCTCTCTCTCTCTCTCACACACACACACACACACACACACACACTCCCTCTCTCTCCCTCGCACTCACCCCAATGCTAACGGCCGAAAAGACAATCCACAGCCGCGCTCCTTGCGGGCGGGTGCCGGTGCCCCGCTCCGGGGCCGGACCCGGACCCGCTTCCACGTCCGGTGGCGCGGCTCCCGCTGCAGACGCCGCCAGCAGCGGCGCCGTTTCGTCGTGGGCGACGGCGGACGACGGCATTTTGGCAAGATGTGGAAGAGGCTCGGGCTCACGAAAAACTTGGCCCCGTTACTACGCACTAAGTAGGAGCTCCACTGCAGTTGTATTTCCATTTCCTACCAGGCACCATCTTATCATTCACGGCATGCTCTGCCACCTCTCGCACGAGGCTCTGCCTACTCGAGCTGAAAGGCGCAGACAAGGAGTGCCAAAGACAATGGTGTAGAGACAAGTAATGGTGTCGACAAGTATCGCTGCGTAATGTGGGCCACTGCTGAGACCTGTATCTTACAGCCCACTGTGACCTTGTTTACAGTGACCCTCCAGAAGACCACTGTGGCCCTGTTACAGCAGACCACTGACCCTGTCATAGCAGACCACTGACCCTGTTACAGCAGACCACTGACCCTGTTTACAGCAGCCCCCCTGTTTACAGCCCGCTGTGACCCTGTATTACACCGCAGACCACTGTAACCCGTGCCCGACGCTTTTAGCGCCCTCCCTAGTGCGGGGCCCACCCAACAACGGAGCCCGCACGTTGCAACGGAGCACGATAGCACAAGCCACAGTGTGCCGCCACCGCGCCTTAGCCTCCCCGTCTCCCTTTCCGACTTCCACCCTCATTTCAACGCCATCCACTCTCGGCCTCCTGTCTGACGGCCGCAGATCCACCCACATTGCAAGCCGCGCTGCTGCTCTTCTCTCCTTGACCTGTTCTCATTCTCTCTCCCGGCCGACCGACGCCCTTTCTTGCGTGCCATCATCGTCGTGAATCGTCCCTCGCCGTGTTGTCTCTCCCTCTTTTTGCGGATCTTTTTTCGAATCCGAATCTCGTCCAACTTTCGACGCATCGCGCCTCGACAAGATCCCTCCTCGCGCGCCCGCCCACACAACATGCCTCTTCCGTGCGGTGGCTCAAAAACGGTCCAGCGCAAGCTGGTTCTGCTGTGCGGCCGCCCTTTTTTCCTCTCCGTCTGCATCGCGCAGCGCTTTGCTAATGCGGCCCTAGGGGTGACGGTGCTTCCGGCAAGACATCTTTACTAAACGTCTTTACGAGAGGGTGCGTGAGCTGAGCTGAGCTGAGCCGAGCCGAGCCGAGCCGGGGCTGCCGTGCCCGCGACACAACACACCCACGCTGGAGCTTGCAACTGACCTGACCGTCCAGCTACTTCCCCACCGTCTACGAGCCTACCGTCTTTGAGAACTACGTCCATGGTACGGCCTCTGTCTTCCAGCCGGAGGGGGAAAGAGTTGCGCTGACTGGGCAGATATCTTTGTCGACAATGTACACATTGAGCTCTCGCTCTGGGACACGGCCGGCCAGGAAGAGTTTGACCGGCTGCGGAGTCTTTCCTACGGTACGTCGGGCGCTGCTCTTCTCCTCGTGTGTGTGTGATTGATCAAGGCTTGCTGACGTGTCTGGCAGACGACACCGACCTGATCATGCTCTGCTACAGCGTCGACAGCAAAGACAGCCTCGAAAACGTCGAGTCCAAATGGGTCGGCGAGATCGCCGACAACTGCCCCGGCGTCAAGCTCGTGCTCGTCGCCCTCAAGTGCGACCTGCGCGAGGCCACCGACGACGCCGACGACGCCGCCGCGCCTGCCGACGCTGCCTCTTCCGATGCCGCCGCCGCCGCCGCCGCCCCCGGTTCCTCCGCCGCCTCGGGCCTCGCCGCCGCCATGGACGCCTCGGCCGCCGCCGCCACCTCGGCCGCCGCCGCCGCCGCCGCCGCCACACCCAACGGCTCCGCCGGCGGCTCCGCTGCCGCTGTCGGCCGCCGCCGCGAGAAGAAGCCGCTGATCAACTACGACCAGGGCCTCGAGGTCGCCCGCCGCATCAACGCCATGCGCTACCTCGAGTGTTCCGCCATGTTCAACCGCGGCGTCAACGAGGCCTTTACCGAAGCCGCCCGCGTCGCCCTGAGCGTCAAGAAGGACCGCGAGGGCAGCTCCTGTGCCATCATGTAGGGCCGGGAAAACCAAGGAAAAAAAAGGAGGCGCATCTACAACCACGCCCTGTAATAATACTATGCGAGCCCGGCTCCGTCGGCGACTCTGACGCGTCCAGTGCCACTTGCGGCCGAGGTGCCGGGCCCGGGGGGAAAAGACCGCCACTTGCGGCCGAGGTGCCGGCGCCCAGGGGGGGAAAAGACGGCACGACTGGTTTTTGCATTTCGTCACGTTTCGTCTTTGCTGTGGCCATGCCGAGGACACCCATGTACATATACCACGCTGCATTCCTTGTTTCTTTTGTTTCCTTTTTTTCTTCTTTTTCTTCTATTCCTTCTCTTTCGAGCTCCTTCTCTTCTCTGCTGTCTTACTCACCTTTTTTTTAGTTCCTCGGTCTGCTGTGCTTCTCTCTAACGACTACCCTTTTGGTTATTTCCTACTTTAATCCAGTGCTTTTGTTGTCTCTAGTAGACAGCACCTGCAGAACTCGTCTGGGCCACGTAGACTCTTGTGATGCCGGCTTTACCGTGATCTTGATGCGGGCAAACGTTGGCCTTTTGAGACGCAAGTTGGACAGCGCCAAGCTGACATCCACAGCTCTTGGCTGTTTAGCCTTGCGAGGCCCAACGACGGACATTAATGGATTCGCCTGAAAAGGCAGCGTGGCTATCAAAGTAGAGACCTGATACAAGAAAGAGCGTTCCATCTTTAGTTTTCTTCTGAAACTAGGTCATCCCGACTTCTCAGTCTTTCACTACATGCTTCTTCCAAAGCGGCGTATGGCTCCCTCTACGTGTGAAAGACCACCGCTGTTCTTTTGACGCCGCAGACCGTCGGCCCCGGCACCGTGGTCACCTCGGCGATGCATGGGCGGCCTCGGGCTGCCTCAAAGCTCACGCCCAGCGTGTAAACACCGGCGGACGGGAGCGCCGTCGGGATCTCCCTCACGCTGAGCACCTCGCGCGCCAAGAACGGCGGCCCGGGGGCAGTGTGATGCAGGCCTCGGCTGCCATAGCCAGCATGGTCAGGAGCGGAACGACGCGGACCATCTTGGCATCGTTGGCACTGAGCCGGCCGGAAAGTATATAAGAAGCGGGTTGAACTGAGTAGAGTGATAGTGCCGAGAAGGGCAATGGACGTTGAGCAAAGACCCGGGCTCACGTCTGGAAGACATTGAAAAGGTAAAATATCGTCCGCCATGATGCCCTCCTGTCCAGCAAAGGCTGGCGGCCGAAGCCAGTATGGAAGAGAGGGATGAGGAAGCTTAAGCGGTGATGGCAGAAAATCCTGCTTGAGCTTTTCAATGGAAAATATCTCAGCCGTTGGCTTGATGCGACACCCAAGGGCAGGAAGAAAGGGACGTTGCAACTGCAAGCTTCTTCAGCGCAGGCTCCCAACGAGCGGCGTCAAGTGGTTGTATCAACCAGCCCGAGCTCCACGTATATTCAGAGGATAGGTAGCTAGGGAGCACGGCCGGCTCGAATGACTGGGCGTGGCTATAAACGTTGTCTATTAAAAATATAACGGATCACTTTCGAGTTTGTACTATCAAAGGCCAGTGATGCTGGTGCGCGTGATGAGAGAATCTCTTTCGCGTGATCCTGTGAGCATTAGTTTGCTTAGAATGTGTCTACAGGAAGCCGTTTCTTCAGCCCTGCCTAGGCACGGCGCTCAGACAGTTTGAAACTCTAGCTCAGACCCAAGCTCAGACATGAGCTCGGACATGAGCTCGGACATGAAGCTCAGACAGGATGCCAGTTTATAACTCAGACACGGTAAATTTTCAAAACATGACCTCTATATTATGATCCTCTATATTCTAGCTAGACACAACTCATAATAATTCGCACCACTGCCGTCGCGCCCGTCGTTGATCTGTCTTGATGTTGCACGTGATCACGGTAGACGACTAAACGGGATGAAATTTCGAGCCGCGTTTGATGTTCAGGACTTAAAATGTCCATCTCGGGTAACGACCATGGCCTCACTGAGGCATATTATCCGCGTTACACTCTTTCTCAGTTATCCGGGCCTAGATAGCAAGGCTTGAAGTGGAGCGATCGGCTAATGGGCCGAGTATCTTACACGATCGGTTAACTGACTGATAAGAACTACTCCGCAGGCGAAATTGCCACTCCGAGCGTGATATGGCTTTCTCCGGGACACGCAAGCGTGCCCGCGCCGCGCGCCTTGTACGTGGTATCGGATAGCAGTGGTCTTCAAAGTTCAACGGTCGCAAGATCAGTGGGGGCCAGAGCTCGGCAGAACCGCGGAGAAAGGCTGGTTAAAAAATAGGGCCAGCATGATAGGGGGGGGGCCCAAGATGATATATAAAAACAGATAACGCGCTACCACAGCAACCAATCGGAGAATCTGCCCACAGCGTCGGCGAAACTAGATGGACGTCTCCTTCACGGCAGGCACCGTCTTATCGCTGTCGTCAGCGACGGGCGCGCCTTCGAGGACGCTGTCGGCGGGCACGACGCCAAGACGGGCGGCCTCGCGGGGCGTGAAGGTGGCAAAGACGTCCTGCTCGTCGTAGTCGCCGAGGTGGGCGACGGGGAAGAGGATGTTGAGGGTGTAGAAGACGACGGCGCTGATAAAGAAGCCTGATTGGTTAGAGGGAGAGGGAGAGGGAGAGAGGGAGAAAAAGAGATCAAAAAGTGAGAGAAAGAGAGAGAGAGAGAGAGAGAGAGAGAGAGAGAAAAGACAGATGGAAAACACACCAATCAGCCAAGCCATGTAGTAGAGCTGGTAGAGGGCGCGGGCGCCGTCGGTGCGGCCGCCGGCCTTGTAGGCGAGGCCGCCGACGGTGGGGGCCCAGCCGCAGAGCCAGGCGGGGATGGCGCGGAGGTTGACGCCGTGGAAGAACCAGTAGTGGGAGGAGGGCCCGGGGCGGTAGAGGTGGGAGAGGCGGATGCGGCGGCGGCGCAGCAGGTAGTAGTCGGTGGCCATGATGCCCATGATGGGGCAGAGGAAGACGGAAAAGGAGCTGAGGACGCTGACAAAGGTGGTGGCCTTGTTGACGAGCTGCCAGGGCTGGACGACCCAGGCGGCGACAAAGGTGAGGACGGCGCCGCGGCGGATGGTGAGGTAGCGGGGGAAGAGGCCGGCGAGGTCGATGCCGCCGGCGACGGCGTTGCCGCAAATGTTTTCAAACATGGCGGTGAGCATGAAGCCAAAGGCGAGGAAGAAGACGCCGGCGCGGGCGCGGGCGGAGCCGTCGCCGCGGTCCATCATGACCATCAGCAGGTCGGGCGGGTTCCAGTACACGTCGCCGTAGATCTTCTGGGCGGCGCTGGTGGTGACGAGGCCGCAAAAGGAGACGAGCACGCCGACGATGAGGGCGGAGAGCGTGGTGCCGGCGACGTAGTGGCGCGGGCCGCGGGCGTAGCGCGAGAAGTCGGAGCCGTTGGTGATGCCGGCGGCGATGCCGCCGACCATCTGGTTGAGGCCGGCCATGATCAGCCAGGAGACGCCAAAGGCGGAGCCGGCCGGGATCTGCTGGCCGGTGTGCCACAGCGGGCCGACGCCGCCGGCCTCGGCCAGGGCCCAGATCATCATGGCCAGCATGCCGGCGCCGCAGTAGGCCGAGGTGACGATAAAGGGCACCTTGAAGCGCTCCGGGCGGATGGCCAGAAAGGGCGTCGAGAGCAGCCAGAAGACGAGGAAGCCGAGGAACTGGTAGCCGGTGGTGGGCATGCTGGCCGGCAAGAAGTTGTGCATGCGCGCAAAGGACGGCCAGATGGCCGTGATGCACACGGCCGCCAGGCGGCCGCCGTTCCAGCACTGCACCGCGTTCCAGATAAAGTTGAGCAGCACGCGCTGCAGCAGCGGGATGTAGCTGGCGCGCAGGCCCCAGGAGAAGCGGTTCTGCACCGTGAAGCCAATGTGCCACTCGAGGCCGCACCAGGCAATCAGGGTCGAGTACAGCAGGATGAGCACGCGGCCGACGGTGATGATGAGCATGGACTGGCCCACGGAGAGGCCCTGGGCTGGGGGGGTTAGTAAAGGAGAAAGACATGAAGACAGACAGATAAAGACGTAATGACAAGCAGACAAAAGGATAAAAGACACGAGACACAAAGACGTAAAGACAACCAGGCAAAAGACACAAAGACAACCACGCACTCAAAAAGGTATTCGGCGACTGCCAGTTGGAAATGTTGAGCGAGGACAGCGTCCAGTAGCCAAAGTAGTGAAACCAGCCTGCTTGTCAGCGGTCAGAAGCCAGAGACGGGCCCGGCGGGGGAACGCACCCCAGGTGCGCCGGTGCGGCGGCAGCGGGATCAGGTCGCGGTTGGTCCAGGCGTCCGTCTTCTCGTGCTGGGCCTCGTCGCCATGGACGCGGAGGCGCTCCTTGAGGCCGGCGGCGCGGCGAGTCAGGCTGGCCATGGCTGCTGGGGAGGGGGGGGGGGGGGGGGGGGGGGGGGGGCGGGCGGGGGGGGGGGGGGGGCGGCGGGGCGGGGGGGGGGGGCCGGCGGGGGGGCGGGGGGCG